>OZ005744.1:197253515-197464284 GCA_963930735.1 Dioctria linearis | reverse complement strand
GATTTGAGCATGATTTTATTACAACTATCTACGATCAGCGAACTAACAAAAGGATCATTGCAAAAGCTTTTTAACTTGCTTATAAGCTGACCTCCTAGGAAGTTTCTCCCACCATTAAACCAACAATCACGCTTCAGGCAATGCACTTGCGAAGTGGGGACGCTGTCGTCATATGTCGTGAATAGAAGTGCATCCTTCATGTAGAAAGTGCGTAAAATTTTCTCACGGGTAGCATTAACACGGTGAAGAGCTATTCCGACATTTACACCCCCAAAACTGGATAACATTACTCTGAAGCCAAATAACTGTGTGTATAGGAATGATACTAGACTTCAAATTAAATTGGAGGATAAAATATGATTGTGCACGTAAAAAAGGAGTTCATTCCATTATATGCCTGCAAGGATTTATAGAAAGCGAATTACCTCTACTCGTACTAAAATACAGAGATCTGCCTGGCTAGGTAATATAGGAGCTCTTCGAATTACACCAACGGCAGCAATGGGATTATAATCCGGCTCCTGCCCCTTGACATTCATTGGAAATGTATCGCTGCAAAAAGTACATTGAGAATAAGAGAGTCGGGCTGCTGGTCTTGAGGACTCTATATCTGTAGCCACCGTTTACACTGTACCTAGACTAGACATTGAGAAAGGTTTCTCAACTAGCATTCCTAGTAGAAAGAAGTACGTACCGCATTTCATCGGTGCAGCTTGGTTTTCTGCCTGCTGCAGATGCTTTTTTAGCTTTTGCTATATACCGGAGAATCCCAAAAAATTCTGTCTTGAACAAAATTAAGTTTAACCCGGTAAAAAGTCCAAAAGAGTAATCTTTTGGGCTCGTATAGAGTGTTTTTTCCTCATATAATTCACACCCAGAATTTATTCTGAGTTTATATGAGAAGAGATCAGTTTGATCTATTTTCAAGCGTCTGCAGCAGGCAGAAAACCAAGCTGCACCGATGAGTGGAAGGTTTTCTGCTGACACGAAACGCTTCTTCTTCCTTTTTCTTCTTTATTTTTCAGCCCACTGCGTGGCGTATACAGGTTCGATTCGCTTCGAATGAATCTGCTTCTTTAAACATTTTTTTTTTTACATTTTTTTAATAAATAAAAAAATTGTTTTTTCTATATTTCTCAAACTTTTCATTTCTTTCTTCTTTTTTTCATTTTTTCATTCGTTTTTCAAATCACCCAATTTCGCTATTTGGGACCTGTTGATGAGTCAAACCAAGACTTGAAACTTGTCACCAAAACTTAATGAGTTGTTGATGAAATAACAAATTAGAACATTTTTTAGCTTTTGCTATATACCGGAGAATCCCAAAAAATTCTTTCTTGAACAAAGCTAATAATAATAGAAATCGCGCCCTAATTTTATGCAATTCCACGCAAATTAGCAAAATTCATGAAATTATGCATAATAAAAAACTGGAATATCTAAAAAAACGGTAGCATTTAGGTAGGTACATGTGCAGGATCAAATGAAAGGTAACATTCGGAGGTCTCGAAATCATTGCAAGAAAGTGCTATCCTTATCTTGCCTTTTAGCGGGAAAAATCGTTAAAATTGAAAAAGAAATTGCAAAATTTTCCAATTTTTTTACTTTGACGTCCTATAACTGCCGGCGGAAAGAGGGTAGAGAGGTGGTTGCGCATTTGCTGGAAACCGTAGAGGGTTTACTATCACCTGAGATGCAAGTCACCTTCATAAGGTATATAACAAGAAAGTTGCATGGTATTAGGATAAAAAGCACCCAAACTCACAAAACCCCCCCTACCGCCCACACCGTGTAATCTCCGACTCTCCTCCCATACAATTTATTTCTCAAAATTGAGTGAGGAATCCGTGGTATAGAGGAAATGCGGTACGTACGGGACACCCTGTATATTCCTAGTGAAGCAATCCATAAGTAGGCCCCTGGAATCAGATGCACACGCCTGTAAGCCGGCTAATCGCAAATGGGGAGAACTAATCACATGCGTGATCTCAAGATAGATATGATCCAAGATTTGTCGGAAGACAGAAACTCTGCTAAGGAAGAACTGTAATTATGTGCGCAATTTTATTGCAGTTATCACAGGGACACTGTCCCTTTGGAAAACATGCAGAACAAATGCAAGCTCCATATAATGATTTCTGGAGAAGTTGCGTATAGTCCAGGAAGAAGTTGATAGCGTTCAGTACCTATACTGTGTGAATGCATTAACCTTACTAAGCGTAGAAGGAATACGATTGGTAGCTACTCTTTTGCGAATTCGGAGAATTAGGTCTTGTGGCTGGTTTCAACCCATCCCCTAATTTTGAGGAATATTTTCCAAGTTGGGTCCCAATAAGGTGGAGTCACAATGAACTATCCGATGGCCGCCACTCTAACTTAACCTAAAAAAACAAAAATTATTCGAAAAATCTCAAACTATCATCATCATCATCAGAATTTATCCATAAATTGGATTCAATTAAAATTTCCATATCGACATACAAAAACATACCCCCCCCCCCCCCTATCAATCTCATACAAATGAATTTTCCACAAGAATATTTCAGAAAAAACATTATCACAAACTTTCAGCAGGTACAGGATAACAGGATAAGATATTTTCCTTAAAATATTCTCATGTTACACACAGACATTTTCAACATAAATCAAATAAAGATTTTCTCCTGCAAAAGGAAAAAAAAACAAACAAATTCGAATCTTATGAACTTTTGGTGAACAGTTCAGTGCATTTGATGAGAGTAAAACATCATCACATCGCATTCATCTTATGTAGATTCACTGCCTAACCACCGCCCAATAATAATTATAATAAATTTCCCACATTATTTTCACAAAACTTTCTATTTACATTATTCAATTTTATCCAGCCCCCCGCTCCCACTCCGCACAGTGTTGGGTTTGAGGCTTCACGATCTTCTGCTTGAACTTGCAGCTATTAAAAAGCTTATTACAACACGATAATAACAACAACAATAAAAAGCGTAAATTAACAGAATTACATGCTCCTTTCGAAACTCTTGAACGTATTCGAACATGATGGGTGGGTGGGTATAGCTTGGTATAAGTCGGGTAAATAGTTCTTTGTTGTTGCTGCAGCTGCTGATGTTGTTGGTGACTGATAGTGAACGATATGGACAAAAGATAGAGAGGGAGATGAAGTGGAGTAGTTCAAGTCCACGTGAAAGTTGCTTGGTCTATTTGAATAGAGGCTGCTGCTGCTGCTGCTGCAAATGCTTTTCCAAAAGCATACCATAGAACAACTTTTAGGTATTCAAATAACTAATATATACGCCACTCGGATAAAAGGAACAAAACTCTTCTATAGTATAGCTCTCCTTTCAGATTACCTTGGTTAGGTGTATGAAGTTGTGTGCCTTGACTATCATCATCTATACCTACGAGACTATAGTAACCTTCGCATATTGTACAACATGAGTTTACGTTAAACATCTATGAATTATAGGTAAATGGGTTTGGGGCAGAGTATGCGGGATGAAAGAGAATAGCTTTCATTTTCGAAATTAGTTGAAAGTCGCTATAATTAAAAGTTTTCCCTTTGGAACGTAAATTGTATAAAATGCTGAATAATTTATTTTATCATTCAAAATTACTTACGTAAATAACTGCAAGCGTTTTGGTTGTAAATATGATTTTCGATTGACACTGTTTTGTACGGGTTAAAGGGAGACATAGGCTATTCGAAAATTATATGAAAAGTCTGCATTTTTTTTTTTTTTTGTAAATAAAAGACTACGTAGACAAAACTGTGCAGTTGATCTTCGATCAATTTTTGATAATTTTTGTCTCAGTTATAAATATTATTTCAACTAATACCCACCGCCCACAATTTTAGTGATTTGTTATCATAAATGCGCCATTTTTCGAAAAAAAATACAATTTCGAAAATAACTTTTTCGAACTATTTTTTTCGAAAATGTTTCACCGGACGATTATGGCAAAATTAGTGGTAAATTTCATAGAACGTGTTTGATTAGAAACTTTGTTTTAGACATTAAAAATAAAAATTTTATATTGCCAATCCATTGTCGAACTAAAACGAACGTTATGTCGCAAGTGCTAAATCAGAAAATAAACTTGATACATTTATAGGTAGGTATTCGACATCTGTTTTTTTTTTTTATATTTTCGAAAAAATAAATGCCTAACATATAAGTTTCAATATACCTTCAAAATTTCGAATGTTCTCCATGCTGTTTTTTTATTCGTTTTTGTAATCGACTTAACAGTTTTAAAACATCTCAATGTTTTCGATTTATATTCGGATGAGTTATTTTCTCCTTTAAATTTTAATTTTTTTATGGGAGTGTTAAACGTGAAAAATAATTCAGTGTTTTTTTCACATTTAAAATTTCAGTAACTGGTTTCTCGAGTTTCTGACCACACTGAAATTAACCACACATATCTACATTATTCTTGCTGGATGACACTATAGAAAGTTCATTTGAAAGTACGTTTAAAAATGACGTTTCATCGTAAAATCGCGAAATTTCCAACCCCCTAGCGTGGGGGGGGGGGTGATAGGGGAATCAAAAAATATGTGTAAGCTACTTTGGTATTCCCTACAAACTGTGCAAGTTTCATCCAAATCGGAGATGGTGAGGTACGATAGTACCGCGCGACCAGATGAAGCGAAACGTGAATTCGAGCGCCGTCTCACGGCATTAAACATGAATATCTGCGCCGCCGTGGACGTATTAAATAAAGTCAAACGTGCAAAGGAAGTCCATCACAAAAAGAACCCTTTTGCAACATTTCGCTTCAATTTCAAATGGAGAAAATTTTACTTTTTAGTGAAATTGTTGTAAAAGTGCCACCTACCGTCATTAAAATGAACTAAATTTATTGGAAAGTGCAAATTTTATTCAATAGAATCAGCAGTTGCAACCCCATCAGCTGAACATGAATAAAATTTCTTTGCATTTTTTTCTTCTCTTTTTATCCTCAGAAAATACTCGGCAATTTTCTTGATAGCATTTCATTAAATTATTGATTTCTTCCATGATCTTTACTTACAGTAAGGAACTGTTAATGACATTTCAAATGAAATAATTTTCATCTACAAAATCTCTCAAATCTTTATTTCCTTGAAATAACTTGATTTCAAATTAAGTCATAATGGATACAGACAAACTGCAGTTATTGACACATTCTAGGCTCTCTAGTTGCTAAACCCATTTTATTCTAAAAGTGGTATTCTTATAAAAACATACAGTCGTCGTCTCTACAAAAAAAAAATTTCGAGAATAGTAGTGATGAACAGACGACAGAGTGACAGAATTATTTATAACCAAACAACATTACAAGAATTCTTTTTAATGAAAAATCACTAGACAAATTTTGATTATGGACTCAAATTCTGAAGAATAAACTGAGCTTCCTATACGGAAAAGATGCCAGCATTTTTAAAAAAATTATTTTTGTGTCTCTCTCGAATTCAAATTTCACACAGTGTAGAAAAGTCAGATGGCTATAGTATTTAAATTTATGTCTCCTTCGTAAACTAAATCTTTTGCTTGACAATTGATTTGGCTGAGTGAGAATTCTGCCATAGAAAAAATTCTCTGAATAATCTGTAAATATTCCTCTTTCCTCATTATATTTACGAATATACCTTGTGGCGATTCGTCTGTACCGGGTCAGTCATGTCCCTAACACTTGACCAATGTCTTTTTAAAACCTCGCAAAGTTAATTTTAAAATTCGCGTCTTGGAACACTTTAATGCACGTAGGATTTTGGGAAAAAAAAATGTAAAATAGTAGAAAAGATAAAATCGAATAAAGTTTTCAGTAGATACTGCCATAACGACAAATCCGAGGGATTCTTTTTCTTTTCATACCTAATTTCAGTAATTCTTCTGGCTCAGTCTTTTCAGACAGACTGTTATGGAGACAGTCTGGATTCATCCTTTCAAAAACTCCTCGATACGCCAGGTAATCATATTATCTGGAATCCAACTTCAAGTTTCAACCCAATTGCGACAGGCGGAATTCAAGAGATAACCTTACCTCTATCCTTCTGAGTTTGCGATCCCAGAGTTCATCGATCTGATTACTTTTCAGATTAATATCAGTGCCCGATACAACTACGCGAATTTACGCTAACTATTCCTGTTGGCACTGTATACGAAGATATTAGGAGACGTCACTACCGATGATAGAGTTGGCTTAATTAATCGGAACAATTTCCTATTCAACAACAGTGAAGCACATCAAAACAGGGAACTGTTCAATAGCAGTGAAATAAATACTGGCTCCGTTCCTGGAATTATCTAGCGGTACGTTTACAAGTATTTCTATCGCGCCTTTGAGACCGATACTATATAACCAGCAGAATACGGTGTTACAATAGATCTGCGGTTCATAACAACATTGGTGTAGTCGCCAAAGCAAATAGTTTATCTGAATTTCGATTGAGATTTGAATACGTTTGTTTTTTCAACAAAACCGAACAGGCACTGAACTGAACCAGAATCTGTCAGATCTACACCGAACTTAATCCTGCACCGAACTGGGACATCCGAACTTTAATTACAAATGCTTCCGATTTGACGTTTAGATCCGAACCGTAACAACAAATTTTCATGGAACAATAAAGTTCAAAACCGGTACAGAAACTGGACATAGAACCGCTGTAAAAAGAACATACTTTCGGAACCAGTTCTGTGTTAGAATGATGAAGAAAACACTTTAGGTTTAGGAACCGAATGAGTTAAGGTTCAGGTCAGGTGAAAAGATTTCACCATTAGCCTCACCGAACTTAACTTAAATTGCTAATTTTTTTTTTATTTGTGATATTTTTAAACACTTTACTTCCGGTGTGTGCATAAGTATTAGGGTACGTTCCCAATGTGGAGTGGCAAGGTGAAGCTAGGCGAGGCGAGGCGAAGCAAGGAGAGGCTATATCAAGAGTTAAGAAATAAAGTGATTAGACGCTAGACTATGAGACTGTTTATAAGAACGCTGTGGTAGCGCACGATGTACCTTCTCCTCGCCGCGCCTCGCCTCGCCGCGCCTCGGCATGCCTCGCCTTGTCTCGATGTGCACGTACTCTTATTTTGCATATTTTTGGAACTTAAGGGCGGTTGCATTTTCTTCTACTTTTAATATTACATTTGATATAGCAATTGTCTTTAGAACGTCACTTCATAGAGGACACTTTCTCCTTTTCAATTATTTACCCGTCTCTAGCCTTTGAAATATCAAAATTTTCGCAAATTTTAAGAATCTTATTTAAAATTTATAAAGACTCGAAAAATTCGAGGGGTATGAAAATCTCAAGCTCCCACCTATTAGTGGCATTTTAAAATAAATGCCTAAAAGAGAATTTCGTATGAAACGGTGCTCCCAAGCACAGTAATGATAAAGGGGAAGAATTATAGAACATTATATTCAAAAGAGGAAGGAATACGAGGACCATGAATCCAGATATTTTTGCTGATAATAATACCGATTAAATCGGACAAAAAACAGGACGTATTAAAACTTCTCAGAAAGCATTACGGAGCGAAATGATGATAATAAAGCTTTCAAGAACTTGAATTTTCTTATATCTTAAAGGAAAATTAATAAACGAAAATTCAACTGACATTCAAAATGATAAGCTGTCTGAGCACTTCTATGAAATTGAAGAATGTGCTCTTTTTCACTGTTTCTTCTGAATTGTTATGCTTTTGGTTTTAAAAATGAATTTAATTATAAGTTTCTTACAAAAAATTAAAAAAAAAATTAAACAAGAAAAAAAACAGCTTTGTTTTACTAAATACCTACTAATTATATAAAAACCTTCAATAAAAATGATAGAACTCGTAAGGTAAATTCCAAATTTAGGTTAAGTCCCTGTAATGAGTTCCAGAAAGTGTTATCATGAAAAATGAGTTCCATAATGTGCTAAGTCCAAACTAGAATTATCTTTTGAATTTTTATGTTTTTTTCAGGGGCAATAAAATTAAGCTGTCTGGACAAGTACCTACGTTTGCTCTCAAAGACATAGTTAGCCCAAAAGTTAAAGAAAAAATATAAAATTATACACTCTGTGAAAATATTTATTATTTGCTATATATTGCCGATATCAATTTACAATTACGGGAAAAATAATAAACTTAGTTAAAAGGAACTTCTATTTTAGTAGAAATGCTCCACCAAATAGTAAAATATACTACAGCATTAAATATAAGAGATTTTACTAGATCGTCGGACATAGGCATCCAAATCCCTGACCGCCAAAAGGCGAGATGCTGTGGTGATATAATCAATGCTTGTGCAGCTTAGTAAAGATTTCTATACGACCCAAGGTGATCCTATGTAGGATGCCTGGTCATGGAAATATCGACGGCAACTAGAGAACGGATGAGCTAGCAAATAAGAGTTCCGAAATGGATGACTCAAATGCATTATCGTACGTGAAAAATTTGATCGATGCTCTTAAAGGTGACATCGCCAATGACAGCTACCAATGATGATGAAGCTATTCGGAATACCTGTTGTATTGTGAGACAACTATGGCCTGTGTATAATAGGAAGAAAACATTGGAACTCCTGAAAGTGAGCATACACGACACCAGGTGTATTAATGGGTCATTGGGGCATAGGTAATCATGCTAGGAGGCTGAGCCTAGAGTTAAAAGATTTCTGTCGTAGCTGTAAAGCTACTGAGGAAAGGAAATCGAATCAGTTCGTCATGTATTATGCGAGTGTCCTGCTATAGCGACCAAAAGCGGTGGGCTACTTGGCAGCTACTTCTTCTGGAAGCCGGGCAAGCTACAAGGTAAAGAACTTAGATGCATCCTGATTTTTTTTTTTTTATAGAATCAAAGTGAATCTAAGGTAAAAGGTTGGATTCCCATGAATCTATGACCAAGTTGAGGGCAGACATTTTTTTTCACCCTACCCGGCAGAGGCTGTATAATGACCCATCTAAACTGGGTCTTTGGAGTACAATGGACCCGTCAATGGTGTAACTGATATTCCTGAAATCCTTTAGTTAACACTTATTTTTTCTAAACGAAATTCAGTAAGAGCCTGTCTGCAATTGTATATTTTACTATTTGATAGAGCATTTCTATTAAAATATATGTTCCTTTTTACTAAACTCATTATTTTTTCCGTGATTGGTAATTGATATCGCGGCAATAAATAGTAAATAATAAATATTTTCACAGACTGCAAAATTTTGTATTATTTCTTTAACCCCTTGGCTTACGATTTCTTTGAGAATAAAGTGATGGCGACTTTGTGGGCGGATTTAATAAGTGCCATCAGGTTTGAGATGTTGTCTTCGGGATACATTGTGGTAGATGGTAAACTTAACAAAGGGTTGATACCCCCTCATTTTGGGTGACGGAGCAAACTGCTAATTCATTTCCGCAACTTAGATATACGCTGAGGGGTACGCATTGGGAGGGGGAAGGGGGCAGTTTTTTTTAAATGCTTATAGCTTTGAAAGTTACCGGGGGATTCTGATTTTTAATAGCTAAATGAAACTCCCGACTCCTGCTATTTTTTTTTATAAAGTTCATATGGCGGGGGGGGGGGGGGGGGCACACAGCCAAAACTACCCCGAAAGTACCATTTTTTTTCATATATATGGTGAAAATTTGCGATCCCTCTAGCTCCCGCAAAACGGAACTAATCAATCAATTCCTCAGACACCTGTCGCCTTATTTGGTACCGTGGGTGCCTTAGGGTATGTACTACGTTTATCGAAATTTTCCGGGGGGGGGGCATATAAATTCACTTTTTTAAGAACTTGAATAACTTTGCCATTTCACATCGTCATGTAAGTATTTAAAATTAATATAAAAAAAAGCATATTCTAAACTGGATTCCGAATTTCAAATTGTACTAGATCGACTTTCGAAAATCATCAACATCACCTTTTGTATGGGGGGGGGGGGGGTGGCTTTTCTTTAACCTCCCAAAAATATTATTTTTTCAACCCCCATCTGCCCTCATATTCACTTTTCCTCTACTGCTTGATTTCAATTTTCCAGTATTGTGGTAGATACTGGAGCAAAAATTGATCCGCCAGAACTTGAGTAAACTAAGTCCGATCCAGGAACCAAGTATGCAGTTCTCACCGCACATTTGATAGCTACAATTCGTAGTCCAACTTTTTTTTTCATTGGCGTCCAGCTTTAGATGGGGGGGGGGGGGGGGGCACCCACAAATTAGGAGGTGCCAACATGTGATATATCAAATTAAAGGTCTCGACGAGTCCGATCGGATGGCATACTACGTTTTTTGATTGCGCAATTTTGCAGTGCTTTACAACTGTTTTTGTCAAGTTGGTGAAATTTTTTTTCGACCTTTCCGTGTATTTGTCACCATTGCTATATTATCGGGCATATATGTACATTTATAGTTTTGTTAGATATTTGGTCATATAAATTCGATGGTGCATGAAAGGAATTATACAGTATTGACCAAATACTTTTGAAATACTTTTTGGTATTTATAAGTATTTTTGTAATGGAATCGTAAATTTAATTACTTTCCAGGTATTTTAAAGTATTTATAGCAATTCCTGTTAAATTTTAATTCCAATACAGGATGATTTCTGGACTTGGGAATGTCAATTCTTAAATACTTGGTATTGATAATTAACAGGTATTGAAACTATTAAATATGGAATATTTTACATCTCTCATGTCATCATCTCTTTTCTTATACTATACTGTAATAAAATACAAAGGTGAATTTGTTTATAAAATGAAAAATCCTTATTTATGCTTCCAAATCAATTTCACCGCCTTCAAAGTAATCCTCATCCGACGCAATGCACTTATGCCAATGTTTTTTATTTCAATCCTCAAAACCGACAAAGTTTTTTTTCGGGATGGCTTTCAGCAGTTTCTTCGATTTGGCTTTTATCCCCTTAATCGAGTCGCATCGATATCTCCGGAGCGATCTTTTGAGTTTGTTGAACAACCAGAAGTCGCACGGTTCTAAATCATGTGAATACGGTGGTTGGTCGTGTTTTTGGCGCAATGTGCTCGAAGATCCAGTGCAGTGTGAGACGGCGGGATTTTTATTTTGTCCAAAAAAATTAAGTGTTTTTGGAATCAATCGTGATTTGACGCATCTGAGGCACAAAAATGACTTGAGTTGATCGAAATGAAATGCCCACAGTATTTTTATGTGGCTTTCATCGGAAATTATTGATGGTCGTCTGGGGTGCTGTTCATCTTGAACTCATTGTCGGCCTTCTTTGAAGTCTTTGTACCAATTTTTGTGAATCAACATCATAACCAAAGGCCTTCTGGAACATACTCAACATTTTTGCAGCCGAATATCACATTCCGCAGACAAAATTTAATGCAAATACTTTGCTCAACAAAATCAGACATGTTAAAAACCGAGAAACTCACTTTTATATGTTTACAAAAACACGTGTAGCTCTGCAGGAATGGAATATATTGACATAGATGTTATAGACATTACTACCAATTCACAAAAAAAAAATTATTTTATCATTTCATAGTAACCCGCGAAGTTTAAAAGAGAATTCAACTTATTTTTTGATCACATATATTTTTCTATTTTCCTATCCTTATCTTTCTATATCTTTCCCTAAATCACTTTCTCTCTCTCTCTCTCTCTCTCTCTCTCTCTCTCTCTCTCACACACACACACTCTCCCTCTCTCTCTCTCCCTCTCTCTCTCTCTATATCTCTCTATCTCTCTCTCTCTCTCTCTCTCTGTTACTCTTTTTTGAATTAGTTTATCAAAAATAAAAATAATTTCTACTAAAATCAATTTTCTTTCAACAAAATTGAAATAAATTTCCATTTTTTCGCAATTATCTCCCTCTTTCAACATAATTCATAAAAAATACATAAAATCATAATTTCTCATACTCTTTTCGTATATGTTCTCAAAATAGATGCGTTTTAAAAAAAAAATTCATTCTTCTGACATGTAATGTAACGCATAAAATACATATGAATACGAAGAAAAATATCCCAAATTGACTTGAAAATTCCTGACTTCATCTTCATCTTCCCACACTACCCACCGCCCCCGTCTCAAACCACGTTCGACATTATTCGAATCATTGAAATTGAGCGTGCCGTGCCGTGTGGGAAAATAACAGGGAGCATAAAAATTACACGAATAAGCATGGAGAATAGGGCGCAAATATAAAATATGATTTTATTGGCCTTATTAGAAGATAGGAACTCTCTGTGTGTAGATTTCTTTACATTGCATTGGTTGTATGTACCACACTACATCCTCTACCATCCTCCCATCCCTTCCATTCACCTTAAACTCAATGGTGGTACTTTGCCGGAAACACGAATCGGATAAATTTCAAATTATGTCTCGAAAGTTTAATCATGAATTCAGATCACGCTCAATCGATAAATTCTCTTCTGCAACCTCCCTCAAACCTCAATACTTTAAGTTTTTACCCGGTTTTTTGTTGTTGTTGTTGGTGTTGTAATTTTTTATTTCCATAAAAAAATAGCATATAAGCATACCTTGAAGGATGCTAAAGAAACAGAGAGATGAAAAAAAAATCAAGGAGCACACGATTCTATACGCAAACATATGAACCTCTGATGCCTGTTGGATGGCCTATGGAATTTAAAAAAAAAAATATATGAAAATAAAAAACAACAACAACAAAATATTATGAGAGAAGGGAGCTCTGAATATATGATATTGAAGAGAAAATACCAACAAGCATCCAACCAGACCCCCTAAAGGTGGAGGTTAAAGGTAAATCGCAGAAAAAGAGGCACATCACGACTCCCCATATGAATACTTGAGGTGTATCCTCCTCGTACTTACTTACATGGGAAAAAAACGAGAAAATCAAAATTTTCTATTCTGAACATTTTACCCGGCTTTCACCACCACCGGATTCAAGTCAACAACTAATATGAATTTGCCAGGATAAAAGTCATCCTTTTTAGTTTGTGGTTGTGGGTTAGGGTGATAGAATTCGAGAGGGTAGTTGGTTGGAACTACACTTTTCATTTAATGTTTTTTTTCTTCTTGCTCCTTTTTATTATTTTTGTCTATGTCAGTCTTGTTACGGTGAATGCTTACTTTTTTCTATGTCCATACAAACCAAACGATATACCTACGTGGTACATACATATAAAGTAGTAACCTACATAATTGTAGAGAATCAGTTTTTTTTTTTTCTTTTATTCAATTAATTCAGAATGAAAAAAAAAAGAAAAACTACGTAGGGTTGATATTTATTAAGGGGAGGAGATTCAAAGGTGGGTTACTCTCTTAATTATGCACAAATTATGCACATTCTGAATTTCTCTTTCGCTATTTGAATTTGTACGGGCGCACAATGGTAAAGCCCCAGAACTTAATGATAACAAATGTTTGAAGAATCTGTTTGCGTTGGGATTCAGTTAAATTAAAATAAATTTGGTTGCCGACGCTTATTTGTTCGAAAGTAGTAAATAAATGTTGAAAGTTTCGAAAATCTAAGAGAATAAATCTAAAAGGATACCGAAGTCACAGCAGCGTATATTCAGGTGATTTTAATTAAAGATATCTTCATAAAGCATGAATTTTAATTACGCAAGTGTGTCGCAGTAGTGTAGAAACAGAGGATTTCGATAAATTTTATACGAGCATATACCTAACTCCATGCAAAGTGTAATTTGGAAAGTGTTCTATAAGGGAAGCAATATTTTAGATAGAAATTCGAATTCAATAAGTAGGTACTTAATAGGTAGGAATAGGAAGTCACTATCAACTTAACAGGATTTACTACAAAAATAAGATCTTGACTAATATTAAATTGGGGAAATGGAGTTGTGTTCCTGATGCATTCGGCGGTTCCGTGAAACGTCATCATTCACACCACGTCATGTAAACTTGGATGTTACGTACCTCTTTAGATAATAGGATAGCCTTAAAAAGGAACTAATTAGCAACTACACAAAAACAGCTCCCCACAGGATTGTCAAAAAAACAACAACAGTTTCTTACGACTGAAAGTTCTACTCTTGCACATGAAAATAAATATACTGGTTGGATGCTATCAATTACTTTGTTTTGCTTATGGTTTGAGTATATGTAAACATGTCTGTACGCCCCTAAAGCCAGCCACCACGACTTCATCAGAACTCTAGAAATTTTTCGTTTATTTGTCGTTAACGTGTCGTAAAAAGTAAAATTTGTTGTGGCCTTTTTTTTAATTTGCCGTTTATTTGTCGCTAATTTATCATTGAAACAAAACTACGTTATGCCCGTTAAAAAAAAAAGATACAAACTTCACGTCAAAATAGAGGTGCGACTGCCAAGAGTTCGGCTAAACTTATTGGATTGGAAAATTTTATATTTTGTAATTTATCGCTTATTTGTCGCTAAATGTTGATGAAAACCAAGAATTTTTTGTATCTCCTTTTCTTGAAGAAAACTGTGTGAAGTGCTGACTTGACGTCAAGATAGAGGTGCAACTCACTGGAGCTCGGCTAAAACTTATCGGATTGTAAAATCTTATATTTTGAAATTTATCGCTTATTTGTTGCTAAATTTTCATGAAAACCAAAATTAGTTTGTATCTCCTTTTCTTTGCCGAAAACTGGGTGCCGTGCTGACTGATAGAGGTGCAATTCACTGGAGCTCGGCTAAAATTTATCGGATACGAAAATTTTATATTTTGCAATTTATTACTTATTTGTTGCTAACTTTTTTGTACATATTTCTTTTTTCAAAGAAAAACTGGGTGCCGTACAAACTTTACATCAAGCTAGTGCAACAACTAGGTGGAATATTTTGGAATTTATCCTTTATTTGTCGGTAACCAGGTGCCGTGTTGACTTGACGTCAAGATCGATCAAGGTGCAACTCACTAGAGCTAATGCACCTTAAATCCCAGACTTTCGATTCTTATCCGTGCACCCGGGTTTCGCAAGTAAGAGTTACCTGGATTATCCGATTTTTTGTAATCGGGTTGTTAGGAATCGATTCTTTTCCTTGGAAACGGGTATTGAAAAATTAATTTGGTTAATTATTATGGAAAATCAAGCAAAGCGCGATCCGGGTAGCAGAATTAAATTCTTTTATTATGGCTGAATTCACGAATTCGTTATGGAGTGCTAAAAAATTAATAACCGATTGTATCGGGAAACCCAGTTATTCGGAATCAAGAATCGATTAGATCCGGATACCCGGGTAACCCGGAATCGGGTATCCAGGTACCCGAGTATATTTGGAATCGAAAATCTTGGAATCTATTCAATTCCACTTGAACCCGGTTACAAAGCGAAACATTAACTGGAGCTCGACGAAAGCTTATCGAATTGGAAAATTTTATATTTTTGAATTTATCGTTTATTTCTCGCTAAATTTTCATGAATACAAAAAAAACAATTTCTCTTTTTTTTTCCAAAAAATACTGGGTGCCGTGCTAACTTAACATCAAACTAGTGCAGCAACTCTTTCGAAGATTTTCGAATTTGTCGTTTATTTATCGTTAAGTTTCTTTGTCATTTTTTGTCTTCTTTACATGGTGATACGTTGAAGTCAAGTTAACGCAACTCAGAACTAAATAAGACCTTGATGTAATTGTTTATGCTGGTGATCGTTTTGTTTGCGGAGTAATACCAAAAAAGAACACAATATAACTTAAATTTCGCTGTAGACAAGGAAGTGTAATGTTTAATAACGCAAAGTACAAATTTAGTTTAGTTTTCATTTTCCTTTTATGTTTTATTATGATTTACACCGAATACTGCATTGTTTTTAGTCCTTAAACTTAGAATAAAGAAAACCTAGTTGCTGAAGATTAAAAATTTCACCTTACTTGTATCTTCAGAACTTAAAATTTGGTAAGTGAAATCTTAATTTCTGGCCTTGTGGCTTTTTTAAATATTCGAACTCTAATTTCGAAAATATTCAAAAGATGTGGAAGCAGAAGGTGTATCATCTGTGAAAATTTCATATCATTCGTTTCGAATTACTTGCACTATTGCAGAAAAATTAAAAAAAAATGTCGATGGTGGCTAGATTTACCAAATCCTTCCTGTTTGCTGGAACGTATATCACAATTTTCAAGAAACTAGTTTTTGGTGAAAAAAAATACGTTTATTTAAGATCTAATACTTGAAAAAAGTACAATTGAATTTCGAATAAAGAATTTCGAAAATTGAGTTCAAAGAAACATCTCAAATTAAAGTAGTTGAACTCAATAAAAATCTAATGAAGATCTCCATAGATTTTGAAAGAAATTATTATAGTTTTCTTTTTTTAAATAACGTAAAGAGTCCTGATTTGTTATTATATGCGCAAAACATCCTTAACAGCTGCTTGCTTAGATGCTATTTTTTTTTTATGTTTAACACTTTTCTATAACTAAATCTTTCTTTTATTTTTTCCCTTGGTGGAATCGATCTCGCAGTTTATAGAATCGGTCGCAGATGGAATGAGAATTTTTGTAGAAAAACTATTATTTTTACGATTCTTCGTCAGATTATTAAATACAAGACAAAAAAACAATATCCTCGTCCGGGGTTTGAAGCCGGGACTTTTCCCTTTCTGGGCGACTGCTCTTACCTCTAAGCTAACGAGACAGATGTCTTTACCTTGTGCGCTTTCATCGTTATTGATTAATGCCAGCTGAAAGCAAATCGTGACTTAAAAGGCTAGACACAAATTAATAAATACAAGCATCTATGTCGTTAGCTCAGTGGTAAGAGCAATCGCCCAGAAAGTAGAAGGTCCCGGCTTCATACCCCGGACGAGGCGGTTTTGTTTTCACTTATATTTAATAATTTGGCGCAGAATCGTAGAAATAAAATTGTTTCTAAAAACTTGTCATAATATCTTTCGATTAGGTATTTGAATGAAATTTACATTGTGACTGCTCACTTCAATTCAGTTATATTTCAATAACAGTTTTTGATGATTTTAGAGTTTGTGATGTCATTCTAGATGTACTCCGCGCCATTTACTTGAATGACTCATTATAAAACTGCTTAATGTACATTGGTTGTATACGCTATTTACTGTAATTTTTTAAAAATCGGACAAAGATGGCTTCCCTATGGCACACCAGAATTATTAGTTATTACATATCAGAAGGATTTACGCTAAATAAAACTTTTTGTTTGCCACCATCAATTTAAGTAAAGCACCAATACGATAAAAATTATTCAGATGAGGGCTTTTAAACTACCATACCCTGTATGCGTTTGGAGTAATAGTTTCCTCCGTATGGATACCTTTTTGGAATATTGAAGATTGTCTGCCTCAAAAATTATACTCACTTATTCGCACCACAAATGGCATCAGTTCTAAATGTGTAGGGCTTAGAATAGATAGAGAGAGTATAATAACAAATTTTAGATCAGCTTACTTCAAGAAATCACCCTATAACTATGCATATATGTATATATTTTACAACATAGTTGTAATTCACTTACCATTTAATAACCCCTGCCCCTTACAGAGAATTTAGTTCATCTAGAATTTACGATGCAAAATTAAAACTGATCGACTTGCAAAAGCGAATCATATACCTACGTTCATTTTACGTGTAGGTAATCAAATTTATTTGTTCAATTCAATTTATTTTTTGAAAATATCTGTAAAGTTTCTTTTAATGAATCGATAAGAGTTTTTCAAAACTTAACGTAATTAATTTTCGACAGACCAATTAGCGATATTTGTTAGATCTTCGTTTATGCAATTAGCAACGTACTCATCATATCCAGTACATACACACATACATTCTAAACATACTTCTAGACATCCATAATATAAAATGTACCTATTAAATTATTTAATGAATATTAAAACAAAATTAGGACCTAAAATCGATCTCCGCGATACACCAAAAATTATACGAAAAATAGCTCCATTCAAAATCTAGTTGACTTCCATCTGAATATTGAGAAATAATTTTCCCAATACCGAAAGTGAAACAAAAATATTTTTAAATTTTTTTCCAATTTGAGACTTCAATGATTGCAGATTTGTAAATTTTTGTACAAAGGGATAAAGTAATTGACTTGAAGAAAATTCACAGATAGAGCTTTTTGTTCCCTATATAAATTTCTCAATACTGGAAAAATTTCGAAGTTTAAATATTTCTTTAACAAAACCAATTTTTTTTTAGCAAATTATGATTTTATTTTCTCTCTACATATGATTTACGATAAGGAATTCTATTTTTTAGTGGCTTAAGCCTAGTACTGAGTTCCGCGTTAAACAAAATTTTCATAAAAAATTTAGCGCGTTAAGAACTATTGGCGAAAATTTATCCTGACCATTTTAGCAAGACCAGTACTAAGGTCAACATGCTAAATTTGGCTTGTTGCTCTTGATTATAGGAGGTACCGCCTATAAGACTTCAACCAATTTAGCTTAAATTTATTGGTCCGGATTTTTCTTAAGCACGCCAAACAAAATCTTGTTAGAGTTCTGAGAAATGTTAAAAAAAAAAAAAAATTGTAAAAACTTCAACTTATATTAAAAAAAATAAGTAAAATAATAAAAATTCTTTTTCTTCTATTTTTATTATCTCTCATCTCTAAATATCCGCAGTCATATTTTAACTGCTAAAAGAATAGTCCGATAATTGAGACTCGCTAAGATTTAGTTTAGGGCGGACCTCAGTACTAGGCTAGACTAGGGTTTAAATAATCACGAACATTTATATTGTTGTGCTGAGTGACTTTGAAAATGAATTGAATCTAGAAAATAAATATCCATTTCGAGAAACTTTTGTAAGCGAAGAAATAGAGTTATACTTAGTGAACACTTGTTCCTTAATTTTTTCTCAATTTTTTCTACCACTTTGCTTTATTCAACACGGTTTTATTGCTTTCTTATAAGAACTTTTCTTGCAGGCTATTGCCAGAAAGTATAAAAGGAAAATTTCTCGTCTATAAGACTAAAATTTATTGAAAATCATTTGAATAAATTTTCAAAATGTATTGAAGCACAAAAAAAACTTGAACTTTTCGATCGAGCGGTCAAAGAGGTCTCATCAGTATGGTTATTTTTGATCGCCTATTGACAGAAAGCCCCGAGTAAGCTTAAAACAAAAATTATATTTTTCCAAATCTAAATTCGCTTAGTGCACTTATACAGAAGATCTAAGTCATCCAAGCCACCAGAACTAGTGCCAATTAAATATTAAAGATTTATGGAGCTAAGATATATATTTTGAGACACATGCAACAGGCATCAAGTTTTTCCATTTTCATACATATATGCTTGTGAAAAAAAACATGGTAAAATACACAACCTAGATCCTACTAAAGTGGGCTATTAGATTTGAATTTACCACAATCTCTACAACACTGATTAAAACTTTCAAGTGTTAGCTGGTGATGAGATTTCGCAGTTTCTACTGCTTGAATCTGGTGTTCCTCAAGGTTCAATTTTAGCTCCATTATTGTTTCTCATATTCATATCCATCAAGATGTTACAGAAGGATAAAGTAAATTGTGCAAATTTACAAATTTTCTTAATTTTTACGATAATCCCTACAGTGACAAGGGTTACAGACTATAGATACTCTTCCGAACTCACTTTAGTGCGACCGGCATAAGACAATTCTATGTCCTCATTTGAAAATAAAATTTAAAAAATGGATACTTATTCAAGCTGAGTTTTAATGTGAAATACTTACACAGTAGAAAGAAGTCTCATACAAATTAATTTAAAGCTCTTCACAATTTATTAATTTACTTTGAACCAATTTTTTTTTCTACTCATAGCACTCTCACAAATTTCACTCTTAATTAACGAAAGAACAAGATTAAGCTCAAGTTCATCTAGCTGTGAACAAGTAGATACTCAATATTACCGAGCACGTGTCATCGTCATTGTGGAGGAAGTCATTAATTCCCAAGAAATGTTACTTGTGCATTTTAAAAGTAGGAAAATGGAAACTTAATTAACATTTAATTGTGAACTAGTCTTAAAAGCATTGGATGACATCCATCAAGATTTTCTTCATCATTATTCGGATTAAAGAGTCCAACTGAGATAAGAGATCTATTTTTTTTTCTTTGTGTTTTAGCTATAATAATGGAGGCTCATGGCACTCTATATGTAGAAAATATAAGAACTGTCTGTAGACCACCGGGGGTTTTTGACATCAAAAAATCATAAACAAACCTAGACATGACTTTTTGTATTTCATCAACCTAGTTTTTGTATTTTTCACTATTCATCTATAAATTTTATAGAAAAAAAAACAGACAAACAAAATGGCTTTTTGTTTTTTTTTTTTTTTGTAATTTATATACGAAAATTGCATCCTCTGGCATCCTTTTTCAGTTTAACTGCACCCAAGTTGAAAGAAATCTGAGGAAATATCCTTTTTCTTTTATGATGGCATCATCTCATTGTTGTGTCTTGACAACGTAATGGTAATTTTCTCTGGTGACTTTCAGGCAGTCTTTCGTCCTTCTTCCTTTCTTTTTTTTTCTTTCTTCTGTTCTTGTTGTTCTGGTTATTACAAAGAATGTCGTCTCTGGACCCCATCAACAAACCAAACATTGTGGCGGGGAGGGGATGAAATAGGAACAAGAAAAACGAACGAAGACCACACACACACATGACAAAACCAGAGACCAAATTCGCAACAAAAAGTAATGAAATAAAAGGACTCAGACAACAATGACAACACAAGAAAAGATCAATTCGAAAGTAGGGAAGAGATGCTGATTACGGTAGGGGAAGCATATGGGAGCATATGTATAGACCTATTTGAATGACAATTATTCGGAACATAAGAGGCGGAATAATGACTTTTAATTATGATCGTTGGTTGTGCAGAAAAGTCTTTGCATTTGTGTCTACCTGGTCATGTATGTTACCTCACACAATGTGGGTATAACATTTCTAAAAAAGACACACTTTAACCTATGACCGACGACGACGTGAGAGAAAGAAGAAAAAAAAACTGTATATAAATAAATGGCTCCCCAAAGAGGGTTAAAAGTGCCGTTGGCAATTATACATGTAATTGCTTGGGGGGTAGATTAATAGACCTCTTTACATGTGGGAATGACTTTGTTTCGTGAGAAGGGCAGGCAAATAATGGTCATATGATGAAACTAACTTAAAGCTTAATAGGATTGCTTTGGATTTTGAGATGAGGGTAGAGAAAAGTATTTTTCAGTAAAATGGACTTAAGTCGTATAGTACCTAATTTACTGTGGTGTATTATAAGGCGTTAATGTGATACTTTCCAAATTATATACCATCGCACATGTTTATTAGGCGATGAATTAAATAATTGTTACGAAAATTAAATATCTTATGAAAATTCAGTGATTACGTCGAAGGCCAGCATAATATTATCCGCCATCCTTTTCTTATTCAATTTATGGAAACAGGGGCAAAGCAAATACAAGTAGTCCATCTGACAGCAAACACAAGACTCTAAACGAACAATATCATAGTTGTACTTACGACTCCATCCTGGCAGAGCTTATTCTTCGATTCGGCTCCCATTAATAAACTATTGCAAGGACCTCCATAAATGCATATCTATTTATTATACTTTTCATATTGAACAATCATAAACTACAACAATATCATTGCCAGCATGCGCCAGCTGTGGATTAGCTCTAGCTGTCTACCAACATGCCTTCGTAAAAAAATTAGCCCTAACGCTTGTTATGCCTCATTTTACCTATGGTAGTCTCGTTTACAGTGGGCTTGATTCTGTATGTCGAAGAAAACTGGTAATGGCTTTTAATGGTATGTGGTGCGCTATATTTACAAGTTTCCGCGGTACGCTCATGTATCTGAATACGCAACATCACTACTTGGAACCTCGATTGAGACTTATCTTGATCATCGTAGACTAATATTCTTAGCATGAGAAACTGCACTTCCTGCAGTCGGCCAGATATCTTCAACTTCTTGTTCCGAGGTGTGCCTGTCGATATGGTGAGCGTTCTTACTTTGTCCAGACCTATCTGCAATGGGAACTTTCTTCCAAGTAATGTTCAGCGCATTGGGTCACTAACGTACTTTGCTTGGAAATGCTTTTAACTGAACACGAAACACTTCCTAGCTACATTTGTTACTGTATTAGTGTCAGTAAGGTAAGAAAGCACCTTCCCAGTAGGGTTTATTTAACGCAGGTAGTGGTGTTACCCCTTAAATCGTCTTGAAATCTGCCTAAAATTAACCTATAAAGCAGGGGTGGACAGACTTTTCCAGGATACGGGCTACTTTTAATTTATTCAAGTTGTTGCGGTCCACTCAGTGGCGTAGGAGTGGTAAGCAAAAAAAAGGTCTACTAAAATAAATATGTACCAATGTATCTTTTGCAGTCTCATAAGAAAAATTATTAATGCACTTATTTCACTTGGCAATGGGGTTTGGAGTCGTTGATAATGGATTTAATGATAATTTTTTTTTTACATAATCCCCACCCACAAATTTAAAATTATGAAAGTTCTATAGGAGCCTAAAATATTTCACTATTAGACTTTAGTATTACTTGCTTTCTAAACATAATATATTCTTTCGTTTTAACATTTGGACGATTTCGTTTTTTGCGCTTCACGTCATTCATCACAGAAAATATACATTCAGCGGCTGCACTGCTGTGGGTAAAGACAACTAATACACACATATAATGAGACAGACAATTCCTCAAATATAAATGTTGAAAGAATAATTTTTTCTTTAGCTAAATTTCTTCTGAATTGTATAATATTGTCATTGTAAAAGGAATTTATTTTTTCTTTTCCGAGCAAAATTAGGGTCCCCCATTGAGAATTTAACTATTATACGGAAAGGCGTTTACAAGTGGAAGAATGGAATCGAAAAATTAGCACTATGAATCTTTTTATGTCGTTTATGTCTACGAAATTTTTAGCACAATAGATTTGTAATCAATCGAAAACAAAAATGGAAAATAAATTGTACTTTAATAGTCATAAATCTATCGCAGAAAGTGGTAGAGTGGTAGATTGTACAATGTTACATCAAAAAGTGGTAAATCTACCACTTTAGTCATAAATAATAATAATAACTTATTAGCAATATTATCGCTATACAATACCACAACCTTTCATTTACAAGTTCACAAATATATAAATTTTAAATTTTACAATATTGCTATATTTTTATTATATTGCACACAACCTTTTTCAAAACACATAAAATTTTGTTCACTTTCTAATTCAGTCGGAATTTCATTAAATTTCTTGACACTCATATACCAGTGAAATTCTGTGTACTCTTTCTATTCTATAATTCTAGTTGGAAATTCTCTGACGATCCTCTTAGATTATACGGTTGAACCTCTACCACCCACATGATCATATTTAGAAGATATTCTGGAACCAACCCATTTTTCATTTTGAATATAAAATCCAATATATTTAAATCAATTCTTTGTTTAATATCAAGCCATAATAAAGAATTCAACATACTCCTAATAGGAGTGAAATGGTTACAACGTAAACTTACACGCATGGCCTTATTTTGTAATTTTTGTAACCTACTCAAATCCTCTTGATTACATATGAACAATATTGTAGATCAGTATTCAAAATGTGGTTTTATAATATTGTTGTAAATATTTATCACGGTAGCCGTCGTAACTTTCTTTCTAAATATCTTCAAAAATCCAATCTTTTTATCAATTTTTTTAGCAATATAGTTTATATGTAATTTAAAATTTAACTTTTTATCAAAAAGCACACTCCTAAGTATTTATTTTAATTCACAAAATCCATTAGTTCACCATATGCATTTCAGCACACACATATCCGTATTACTATATATATATATATATATATATATCGCCATAACTTTTGTTTTACTTATATTCAGTTTCAATTTATTCATCTGTAACCAGTCACACAATAATTCTTAAATCTCGTTCTATTTTTATTTTCAATTCATTTGTGTCTTTCCCTGATATATACAAGAATGCATCGTCAGCAAAAAGTACCTACGATTTTGAGAATTTCACATATGTAATAAACAAGATAGTTCCAAGTACTGATCCTTGTGGAACGCCCACCGTTAATTCTATTTTACTAGAAACTGTATTATTAATATTGGTGCTCTGTCTTCTTCCATACAAGTAGCTATGAAACCATTGAAATTCCTTCCGACGAATTCCTTATTTTGCTAATTTATATAAAGGGTGTTCAAAATTGAGGTATCATTTTGATTTTGCCGCCATTTTTTTTCTACCAGGAATTTGTATACGATGTTTCTTCAGGTATATTCTATATACATTCCGGTTAGTTACTATGGAACGTTACACGAAGGAACAGCTTGTTTTTGTTATTAAAACATTTTTTGAAAACTCTAAAAGTTTTCAAGATGTAATTAGAAAATTTCGAACAAAATTTGGTAGAGAAAATGCTCCAACAAATCGTGCCATCAAGCTGACGGTTGATAAATTTCTAGAAACTGGATCTGTTAGTGATAACAGAAGCAACATTTATCAACGTAGTGGCCGTTCAACCGAGAATGTAGCAGCTGTGAGCAGAAGTGTTGAAGAAGATCCAAACACTTCCATTCGTCATCGTAAGATCCAGCCGACACAAGAATTAAAACCAACTGACCATGCATTACATCGGCAATTCGTTTCTTGGGCAATCGAAAAACAAGAAGAAAGTGAGAATTTTTTTAACAAAATAATCTTCACCGACGAAGCTCATTTCCAGCTCAATGGCTACGTCAATAAACAGAATTGCCGCATTTGGGGTGAAGAGAATCCAAGGGTTATCTTAGAGCAACCATTACATCCACAAAAAGTTACGGTTTGGTGTGGTTTGTGGTCAGGAGGAATCATCGGACCATATTTTTTTGAAAACGCAAATGAAAATGCGATTACGGTCAATGGAAATCGCTACAGGGAGAAGACCCGAAGCTTTTTGTGGCGGGAAATTGATAATTTGGACGTAGAGAATATGTGGTTTCAACAGGACGATGCCACTTGCTACACAGCAAGAGAAACAATGGCTCTTTTGAAGGTAAAGTTGGAAGATCGAGATGGAGTGAATTGGCCACCAAGATCGTGCGATTTGACACCCATGGATTATATTTTATGGGGTTTTTTTTTAAATCGAAAGTGTATACAGCAATAAACCCACAACAATTCAAGAGCTTAAAATCAACATTATCGAGCAGATTTCAACCATTGACAACAGTTTATTGAACAACGTGATTCAGAATTTTGGTAAAAGATTGCGAGCCTGCCGAGCTAGTAGGGGGGGCCACTTGACCGACATAATTTTTCATTATTAACCGGAACCTATTTGTAATAAATTAAAATAAAAATATATTTGATATTTAAAAAAAAAGTCTTTTTTTATAAAAATTAAAATGATACCTCAATTTTGAACACCCTTTATAAAAAATGCCCCGGTCTACAGTTTTAAATGCTTTTCTTAGGTCTAAAAATACAGCAACAACCTATTTGAGGCATCTATTCCTTCCATCCATTGGTACCCAATTATCCGCGGTTTCACAGGAATGTTTTCTCCTAAATCTAGACTGTTCTAATATAATCAATTCATTTGCTTCCAAGTAACTTTCTATCTGTTTTTGAACCACTTTTTCTAAAACCTTTTCATATAAGGTAAGAAATATATTTATTGGTCTGAAATCTTCTGCTTTTTTTGTGCATTTAACTTTCTGAACAGAGATAACAATAGATTCTTTCCATAAACTTGGCAATTCTCCATTTACCAACGATTTATTTATTATGTCAACCAAAGTAACACCCCAATTATTCCAGTTGCTAGTATCATGCCACATACAGATATCTTTCACTTCATTATACTCTACCCTTCTAAATATTAAGTCATAGCCTACTTGTGTAATCATGTTCGAATATGCTCTATGAGGTATGGATTCTTTTATGATCTGTACGCTTTGAATAAAGTATTTATTTAGTTTCTCTAGCATTTTATCAGGTTGCTGGAATTTATAGGCACTAAATTGAATTTCCTTTATTTCAGGTTTCATTTCAGTTGCAATCCTGAAACATAGTCGCATCGATTATGAAAAGCCGATTCTCCAGTATAACTGGCGTCGGTCTTCTATAAGTATGTTTCTTTTAGTATACGGGTCTTAACTCTTAGTAAAGGCGGTCACCCAAAAATGTCTTGGCGGTCTACCGGTCGATCGCTATCGACTTAATGCCCACCCCTTAATTTAAAGACAAAACTGTCTATCCGCAAACTAATACTGTCATCGCCCGAAATTGAAGGAAACTACTTATTCCAGGATTGAGACTTAATTCTCCGCACGAGATATATCCAAAAACAATCACAAACAACTTCCTAGGTGGTTAATGAGCGTTGGTAACTAAGAAAATAAAAATCCATGCAAAGGAATTTCATAAAAATTTCTAAATATTTACAATTACAATTTCGAAAATATTATCGCCGATAGACAATGTCAAATAAAAAGGTCTATCAGCTGTGAAAATCTCATTGCCATCAGTTTCAAATTACTCTAGATACATTTCCTCTCTACCCCTTCCACCGAAATTAAAATTGCCCGACAAAATGCTTCATATTTTAGGTTAGAATAAACTTAACTCAGAAAAAAAAATCCGATTATACTTTGACAATTAAGTTCGAAAAAAAACCAATGGGCGAATTCGAATATCGAATTAAACAAAGTTGGATTTGAATGATTCACGCATTTTAAATGATCTTTTTTTACAACATCCAGTCTTTGGGAAGCTGTGTAAAATGTCCTATCAACCGCCCACTCCATCCCCACCCAGGTGTCATTTTCGTCATGGTTTTTTAATATTTTCGAAAAAACACTAAGATTCTTGCAAAGTATGATAAGATGGAGATGAGATGAGATGATATTCTATGGAAAAAAATTTATTTTTTTATAATATCTCCCTCTATCCCTAATCGGATATGAGACTGATGAAACAACATCTGTATCTTGACAGATATCTATAGATATGATATGAAATCTACAGTTTCTAGTTGAATTCTGGAACAACAGCATCGAGTGAAATATCACTCGTATATTACTACAACATCCCAATGGATTGATAGTAGAATAATCGCATAACCATAAGTGGGCGGGCACCGGTTGGACTCGAACCTACCGATGACGTCTTCTTGGGCAATTCTAAACAAATATTGATGCCACACTAGGAAATAAAATTGGTAATTAAGTCAGGTAGCATGTGCAAAGTTATCCTGGACGACTCGAGTTAACTTAGTTATAGAATCCTGTCGTTAAGTCTCAAAGTACAAAAGCTATAGTACGTTTAGTAGTAGATGATATTTGCACATTGATATTCAATGAACGAACATTCTCGCACAGTTTAGATGATCTTTTGCCACGAATACAAAATAAAAAAAACCATATTATAAATATTATCGAATTCGTGTCAGTATTAACTATGCCAGTCATGTTTTTTTTTTCGTAATTATGCTAAACCACCAACGCCATCAAAACAAAAAACAAAAAAAAAATATTTTCAACTCTCGCTTCCAAAACTTTTCAATTTTATAAGGTTCCCCAGTTACTGATGCGAAATTTGTTTTTTTTTTTTTATGAACTATACACACACTAAGAATATTATCAAGAGTCCCTGGAGAGAGGGTCCCAGATACCTTCCATTACCGAAATTTTTCACGTCTTTTGGCCTATTTTAAATATTAAATTTCAACTTTTTTTCTTCTTCTTTTTTCCAAGCATGCTGTGCTAGTGCAAAAAGCAACAACAAAACTGTCTTTTTAGATCCTACAAGGATCAAAATATATACCCACAATGTAAATTTACACAAATAATCATAAGTTGCGTAGTTTTATATCTATTACTTAGCAGTTGAATCCTTAATATTTTAAGTAGCCAAAGGTATCCTCCATTCTACTCCACGTGGTATTCTCTAATATTTATGTAAAACACGTTCATGACAGTTTATTGGAAAAGTTTTTCCCCCACTCCCTCACTCCTATACCCATCTTTATAAGTATATGAATGTACAGGCGAAAATATACTGCCACCACCATCACTATCAAAAAGAGTTGGACGATGATGAAGTGGTGGTATGAGGGTGGTCGGAGGGGGGGGGGGGGGGGGGGGGGCATAAAATCAACAACTTTCTACAGAATTTCGCGTTATATATGTATGTATATATAAACCATCCTTTGCTACTCCATCCCCTCAGTCTACCTTTCTTGCTCCTGATCCTTTAATACCCAACTGCAACTTTTAGTCCATATGAACTTCGTCTTTGATTTAGGTAGCTTTCGTCCCTAGTGGAATATTTTTCTAGTATTTGACAGTTCTATACTAGATGGGGACGGATGAACTTTGTATTTTATCCTATCCACAAAGTTTTTCAGTAGAAAAGTGGCCAAAAAATTTTTTTTATATAATAAAATCATATTTAAAGAGGGAAACTGAAGGGCATTATTTACATTTTACCATGAGACATTTTGTTTTTTTTTGTTTTTTTTTTTATTATTATACATCCCCGTTTCTCTGTCACTTACTATACTTTGACAGAATTTTAAAAAGTGGTGATTATTATCATGATATGAAAGGTGTTGAAGAAGTGAAAGCTTTTTTTTTCAAAAATAATATTTAACTACCTCAGGTGAAATTTGGAAGATTATTAGACACTTCAGTGACTATCATATGCAAATTAATGATAGCCGCTTTAGAGATGGTCGGAACTATAATAATTTTGGACATGCAAATATCACCAACTAAAACTTCTTCGGTTGGCGTGATTTTTACTATCAACTTGTAGAATTGTATTAAAATCCTCGGAAGTAAAATTCTGGAAGCAAAATCCGTAATATATCCGGTTATTTAAAGAAAATTTGGGGACATTTCCACAAAGGTTGGATATAGGTGGGGTTACATATATTCGATTACAAAGTCTTGGAAAGTATAATATCCAGAAATTTAAATTCAGGAATTTATTATGGGTTGAGTATAGGGTGCCAGAATGCAAAATTATACAGATTACAATTCCCGGATTGTTATACACTGCCTTTGCAAAATGCTGATTTACAACATACCGGTATTTGAAAATCCTGGAAATCGATTTTTGGTTATTACAAATTCTCGCATTTTAAAATCATCAAAAACTAACTTCAGTAAAAAATCTCGAAATATCCAATAATTTTGATTCTTCCAGTTAAAAAAAAAAATCAAGAATTTTTCCGAGAATTTTTGTAGAGAAAATTATGTCTGACATATTAGGGAAATTTGTCTATAGGAAAACATAACAATAAAGAAAATTTGGCATTTCAAAATCTTCAGAAATGCTTAATTTCTGGAATTTTATTTTGCGTAATCCTGTATTAATTTCTTTTAGGGGAAAAATAAAAAGAGAAAAGGTCTTAGAATCAAAATCTAGGTGGAAAAATTCCTGAGATATTTTTCTTTTTACTTTTTGGACAATAAATAAGAGATTAGATAGCAAATTCTTGGTATTAAAAACTCCGAATAAAATAAAAATCTCGGAATTTCATAATCTCGATTAATATCAAAATCCTTTAAAATTCTGAGCGTTTTTGCGGCCAGCCCGTCCCTTTAACTCGTACACGAATTTGTCTGTCTGTATATTTCTTTTTTCCTATGTCCGACACTCTCGTAGACCCACTTTCGTCATCACAGTGAGCTGAAATTTGGCACACAAGTTCATGTCGCCTGACAAATTAATCTGTCAAAATTTGAACCGGAAATTTCCATGGAAATCCCGGAAAATCGGGAAAAATCATTTGAAAATTTGGTACAAATTAGATTAGTGATAAGTCAGTTTCAGGAAAAATGCAGAGTTTTCCGATTTTTCCTTGCAGAAAAAATCGAGGAATATTCATGTAAAACGTTTTTCCGGAGTTTTTCCGACCAAGGAAGCGTTTAAGCGTTTTGCAACCTAAGACAAAGTTGTAGAGCGAAATGAGATGCATAAAGTTGCTTTTGTGGAAAATTCCATGGAAAACCCGGAAAAGCGGAAAAATCTTCGAAAAATTTTCGTCGATATGATTAGTGATAAATCTGTTTCAGGAAAAGTGTAGAATTTTCCAATTTTTCTGGAATTTCCGGAATTTTCCTACACAAAAGTTTTATAAGCGGAATCATTTTTTTCCGTCCTTCTGGCATCAATACTTTCTCTTCAACAATCATAAAAACTTGCATGAAAAATCTAGGAAAATTCATGTAAATTTTTAAAAAAAAATCATGTAATAGGAAAAGTCTGTGGAAATCATGGAAAATCGGGAAAATAGAGTAAATCAGTGTCTTTTCAGCCGTAATAAAATTGTTTTAAAATATTTCCATGCAGCACGTAATAACAATTTAGTTAACGTGAAAAAGGCAGAAAATAAAATAAGTAAAAAACGAGTTTTCAAACAAAACTGAGGTCAAGCCGCATGAAAAAGTAGAAAATAAACTTTTCTTCACACACAGAGGTGGACTCAGATTTTATTCGCTGACAATCACCGATATATTTCAGTATGATCAATCAGAGGTAATAAGTGATTTGATTCATTAAGGGAAAGAAAATGCAAGAGAAATGTCCCAATCAAAAAATCTGAGTCCACCTCTGTGTGTGAAGAAAAGTTTATTTTCTAGTTTTTCATGCGGCTTGGCCTCAGTTTTGTTTGAAAACTCGTTTTTTACTTATTTTATTTCACTTTATTTCGACAATGAAATTAACATAGTTAGGATTACTACTCTGTCTAGATCAAATATGACCAGTTTTGTTTGATAAATTTTGTCCATTTTGGAAAGAATTTCATAATTGCACGATTCCCTATTGGTAAAAAAACTTGGCCAGGTCATTTTCATAAGCCTCTCTTGAGACCAGTTTTGTATCGTAAATAAAATTTTGCAAATGCTTGAAAAGGTGATAATTGCTTGGTGGGAGGTCTAGAATATACGGTGGTTGCGATAGAATCTCCCAGCCAAGCTTTCGGAGCTTCCTTCGCGTGGTTAAAGATGTGTGCGGCCTGACGTTGTCTTAATAGAACACAACACCCTTCTTATTGACCAATTCTGGCCGCTTCTGATCGATCGCCTGCTTCAATCTGGTCAATTGTGAACAGTAAACGGCCGGATAAGAGTGATAGTGGATGATTCTTTTCCAATCCCACAGCAAAACCTTATTGCCCGTAATCCGGGTTTGGCGATCGTTTGGCCCGGCTCACTGCGATTGGATCACGATTTTTTTCTCGTATGTGTCCTATTTTTTATCGCCAGTCCCCAGTAAAGAATCGCATGCATCAATTCGGTCTAAAACGGTGTTTTCCGCAGACCTGTAAAGTACTTAAGTACTAGTATCAGTACCAGTACCGGGACTTGTACTTGTACTTAAAATATTTCAAAGTCCAGGTACTGGTACTGTACTGGTATTTGTACTTGGAATTTTACAGGTCTGTTTCCGTCAATTCGTGTGGCACCCATACATCGAGCTTCTTCTTGAGACCAGCCTTATGAAAATGGTTCCAAGCAGTTTTCTGGCAAATTTTCAGTTCCTAGGCAATAGAATAAGTGCTTACATACCAGTCGAACTAGACGATTTCCATGATTTAATCGACATTTTCGACGATTAGCTTACCAGAGCGTGCCTCATCTTCGACGTTCATATTACCAGAATCGTTGAAACCACCACTTTGCTGTTGCATTCGATGCTGTATTAAGTCCATAAACAGCAGATGTTTTTTTAAAATATATTTACCGAACCTTTATAGTAGGCGAGGCCCGACTGAAAGGGTATATAAGGAGCGACCAATGGACCATATATGATTTTTAGTAAAAAAGATACTTAAAATTCCTTACAATTCCTTGTTATAAAACCGTACTCCCTATATGTAATGTAGGGTAAGGTTTTTGATAGAATAATATTCAATGGTTTGACTAAAGTCAAATACCACGCAAATATCTTCCACCTTCCAACACAGGAAAATTTTGTACTATTTATTTCTTATAATTTTTCAAGTGAATAAAGACATCGGATTAAGATATCACGGAAAATAATTTCAAACTCTGCATATAATAAACACCAAGAAGAAACAATGAAATAATATGGGTGGAAGTCTTAACGAAAGGCGTCATACATATATGAAAAACTTCTTGGACTCATGATCTCATTATTAATGTAAAAAAACATAAAGCTAACATCTAGTGGGTCGTCCAGTCCAGAACTTTGACATTGTCCACGAAAAAATACGCAACAAAATAATAAAATAAATTATCAAATAATTTGCAACTGGATACGAAAAATAATCTGAAACTTTCCATTTAGTTTCATACAATTTGCTTGCTTGCTTCAAATGTATGTATCAATCCAAAACTTTCTGAATTAATACGCTGTGGATTCCAATGTGTCTAAAAATAATTCTCGTGTATGAAATTTGTGTGAATTATACTGCAAATATATGCCAAATAAAATTAGGATTAAATCACACAACATTTTTAATAACTTCATATATGAGTAGAAAAAGTAGGGATAAAAGTATAGAGAACAACATCTGTTTGTACGGCAGAAATAATACCTCTAAGTGCCCTAAGTCGTTCATTCGAACTGGAGATCTTTACAAAATCTATAAAGCTCTTGGAAGCCATCTTTCCAATATCCTTTGACAATGGGAATGCCTTTTCTAGAAGTGTTAGCCTTATATGGCCCAGAACCATAGTCCGATAGTAACATACACAAGCCACATGTCTCACTATCGACCTTACCCATCTTTTTGAGATTATATTTAAGTGGACAATGCCCAGTAAATAGGCGCTTTACGAGCCTTTTTTTTATGCAGCGGACAGGAGATTTCATCCCGAGTAAGATGGAGGCCAGAGCGGCCCATTGTGCTATCCTGCTAGAAGTCCTTTCACCAAAACAACCTTCCTGTCCTCTTCATGAAGCCCATCAAGTCTTGGTGAGGATTTTCAGCTCATCTACCGATAGAAGGGTAGACCCTAGACAGTGTCCAGCCTGCTCCGGACGAAGACCGGACAAGCACACAAAAAGTATTCAGTAATTTCAGGTTGCCAACAACTCCTTGTTAAATGAGCGTGAAGCGAGCTGTGGCGGGTGATGATGCCAATCATAGCTCTACATTTTTCTGTAGAGCCCCATGAGAAAATCAGAGATTTTCCTTTTGGCCCCATCAGGAAACAGTTTTGTGTACCTGCAAGTACTCAGATGCGCCCATATCTCCTGATACTCTAGGTGGCAACGCCTACGGTGTTTATGAGCTTTAGCTTCTTTCTGCTGAGCGGAAATAAGAAAGAAAGAGGAATACGTTTTTCATCTGTTGCGAATACGTAATGGACTTCTCCGCAGTCCCAGTTTTGGGGTATTTTCCCAGTATGGCCATTTAATTCTGTCCTCCTGACTTGTGCCGACACGTGGTTTTTTGGGTATCCAAAAACAGGCTCAGGGCCAACAAACAGAGATCTGCCTCCTTCTTTTCAAGGCGGCCCGCAATCTCGTTGCCTTTAATACCTTTATGTCCTTAAGTATGCCATATAAATACATAATACAACTCCCCTTCAGTACTTAAGGATTGTGCTGATGACAGCTGTCATCTATCAATAACGTTCACGTCAAACAATTGCAGGAATGTCTAAGCTGTCAAAATCAAACGTCACATTGGTGGTATGCTCCGATTCATGAGAATTTCTAAGCATTTTATAGAACCAGAGAACTGGTCTAAAATTTTTGCTATTTCAATGTCAGAACTCTGGTTCCCAAGTTCATGACATCTGTTGCAATTAAATCTTCAATGTAATCTGTGTGTTGGGAGCCTGGCTAAATCTTGCTATGTTCATGCCAAACGAGAAATGGAATCACACAATCATTCAAACAGAATGCCTTCTATGAAAGATATAGTGCATACCTCTATATTGGAAATTTTATGAGACATTTGTACAGGCATGTTCTTGAGAGGAAGCAATTCAAGCTTTGTCGTGTGGTTCCTTGTAGCTTCCTTGGAAGGAAAATTGAAGGAAAATGGATTGTCCACGTATATTAAAAAGAAGCTCATATTTTTGGCATATTTCAATTATTTAGAAAGGTCCTCGTTAATTTTATTTCTTTAGTAAAAACGTAACAATTGGTTTCAGAAATGAAACAACAATTACCTTGTAAATATGCATTGCATCTCCAACAAGCTTCTTTCATTGTCAGTTTGGACTATGGATCAAAAATTGATCGTGCTTTTTTCAATTTTTTTATTGCTTCCACAAGCCTGACCAAATTTCCCACTAATGATCATATAAAGTTTTTCTTAATGACCGTCTTAATCAACAATTAGTAACTGTGAGATGTTTAATCGTCTACGCTCATATAAACCGCCCAATTTTATTGGAAAACGAATTATTAGATGTCGTACAAAAGTATAAAGAACGCGTAATAATCGATGGAAACTTCAGCCGTGCAGCTTTATTTTTCACCATTCGAATTGATTACCTAGGGACATCCATCGCATTAAAAATTAGCATAAACATTTTTTCAACCCATTTCTGGACATATCGTTCGGCTTACATTATTGTGTAAAGGTTGCAAGCTGAACCAGAAGAAGGTCATGGGTTAGATTTTTTTTTTACGAAATTGGTGTTTTTGGGGGCCACGTGTTTTTTGTTTTTGTAGTTTTGCTCACTATTCTGAGGAAAATTGAACCCCATATTCATTCAAACTCTCAACATTTATTATATGCAGGCAAGGCAGGCAGTATATTTATATATCTACTACAGAGACTACAGAGACTAAACAAAACGATTCAAATGTCTTTAAATAATTAACAGAAAGGGAGAATGCCACAAATAAAAGTTTTAATTACGCTTTTGCACAAATATAAAGGAAACACAGAAATTTTAAATAAACCTTAAATAAAAGTTAAATTGCATAACTGGAAGTGAAAACCACATGTTGACCGCTATGTATAATTTCGTTTTGTTTTTTGGCTTTTATTGATCTTTTTTTTTTCTTTTTTAAAAACAAAATCGAATTTTTTCACCCTTTAAATAAATTTGTTCTCTTCCAATTTTAAGCAAGATGATTTGAAAGGCTTTACTAAAGAAAATTGCAAATATTCTAAAACAATAAATCCTTCTAAAATGTATGAAATTTTTATCGATGTCAGAGATCCTTTTGATGCATACAAGAAAGTATGAAATTAAAATTGCAGAAATTGATTTCAGCTTGTGTCATCACCTACGAAAAATCCAAACTCATATCTACACAACACAAAAACATACAGGGTGTTTCGTGATGATATGTCCAAAAACAAGAAGAACAATTAACAAACAAACAATTAATTGTACGAAGGGGGGGGGGCTTAATGGGGGATTATGAAATATGCTAGTTTTTCATAAAACATCCTGTATCTTAAAAAGTACAGACAGTGCGATCACCATTAAGACAGACCTCATTACCTTCCCAACGACTGCTTAACCAGCTCTCCTCTCTTGCGGTCTTAAATAAATATTACGAATTTTTTTACTTTTATTTTTAACTTACTAACCTAACTTTTGTTACAAAAACTGTAAACTATTGGCTCCCCTCTTTAAGTTGACCTATCACACCTATGTCCTTTAGCCGCCTTCAAAGAATTACTAGTTCATAACCAATTTAGGTGAAAAATAATTTGTTCCTTAGTAACTGAAAGCACGTCATTTTAAAAATATCGTAAGACAAAGAAATCTGAAAATTTTACTTTATAGACCGCCATAACTCCGGAAAGCAGGCGAGTACTGAGCTAATTGAACTGTGGTTGGAAGGTTCATGAGGTTTCACATACAATCAGGTTTTAAAGGTGAACTTACACCCTTCACTTTTTAAGATACTGGAAGGATCACGTGACTCATAATGGCCAATAAAAAGACGTGCTGCCTCTAGAGCTGCATGCTCTGCTTTCGAAGTTTACGTTACACTTCATTCCTGCGTCCTACGATCATCCTAACTAAAAGTTTAGTGCGGTAGAGGTAGCATACTGACCCATCTTAATAGGCTCATAGCACTGAGCAATCGCTATGGAACAGTTTTGTTTGGTTTTAGGTAGTATGAATTCAAACCTCCCCTCCCCCCCCTCTATATTTCTCGATGAAACGGGGTACTCGTTCGTCCTATTGTCAGTGGAAACGGAAACGCGGATAAGCTTGCTCCTCTTGAGGCAGATTCGGAGCCTCCACAATCGGGATCACACCAAAACACTAACCTTTCGGCTTGGGCCGTCTACTAATACAGCAAATGTCAGCAAAATTATAAGCAATTGATTTTGATTGAATGAATGAGTAAATGAGTGAATAGCAGATTTTTTCAACTATTGGAATTAAGTCAAAATCAATTAGTTCCCAGTGGTGATTGAAAATGTTCTTGGCATAAATTAAATAGGCTCATTGTAACCGTAGTTAATGCGATGATGAGGTACATGAATGGCGGAAAATCTCCAAAATTTAATAAACTTGTTGCTCTTAATTTCATCCTTCGATTTTCGTTCCATCAGCATAGGAGTATCATTTCCAATAAAAGTCCTGGAAAAGATAATGTTTTTGCTAATTTATCCACGACATAGTTTTAAAACTACCTTTCTCAAAGAAGTCAACGGAATTAACACTACATACATACATATACTAGCTATCCGTGATATTATGGTATTGTGTATAACATTTGCAACAACATTTAATTTTTCCAACAATCCGGTGAGGTTGGTTTTTATTATTTAACATGCTCACTCAGTTTATTCTAATAATAAATTATTTACCTTTCACAGTATTTGTTCTGGTGTTCCACAAGGCTCAGTAGTCGGCCCACTACTAATTTGAATGATTTTTAGTACCCTTGTAAATAATAAAAAGAAAAGCTCTTTCTTTATAACGACAATGTTCATCTCATTTTGTCGCAGTCAGTTTCTAGGTCTTGTTAAGTATGGTTGAAGCGATGACTTAAATTCAATATACCTATTGAAAAAGGATATTTGCTAACATTCAATCCTATAAAGTTATGTTTTTTTTTTTTTTATAAATAAGCTTGGTACTTAATAGCGTGGATATACCCTAGCTTAGTTGTAAGTTTATTACCAATACACTCACTTAGGATGCCTATTTGACAATACGTTAAGTATATTTATGTATGTGAGATCAAAAATTCGTTTGGCAAGAAGTACAATCCAGAGTATATCAAAATACAAATTACGATCCCTGATGCCTAAGTATTTTTTCCTATATCCACATACAATTGTGTATGATGGCCTCTTTACCTTATGCAAATCTAATTATTTCCTTTTTCCCCAGAAAATACAGGCTAGATACCAATTATGATAACAGATGCCACTGATGGTGCACAAAATATATCCTACCATTACCCTTTTAAAAAAAACCCTGCTAATGCAATAAATAGTCAAGTTTTATAAAGAAATACACAAATCAACAACAAAATGTGGTAATGCATTCAAAATGAAATTAACTAAAGTACCAAGGGCACATCCCCAAATTGTTTCAAACTAGATGAACCGCAAAAAGCATTAAAAAAAAATACTGAAATGCAACAAGCAATCTATATAGCTTCTAATGAAATCCTACATCTGTTCGAACTCATCTGGGTATGTATGTATTATATTATGTGCCAAAAAGGAAGAAAAAAGGACTTTCACCAACACACAACGTAATTTTCCACCAATTATTAATGCATTACTCGTAATTGTCGAGAGTCATTTTTTTTCTGGTGGGCTAAACCAGCCGGTTTTTTTTTTGGCAAAGGAATTAGTTGGAGCACGCAAAGGTAATTCGAAGGAATAATATGAATCATCCATCACCAAAAGGGATCCCAATCCCATCATCCTAAGTATGTGTCGTAGTCGTCGTCACCGAGTCCCGTCAGGTCGTCTAGAAAAGAATCCATATACCTAAAAAAAAAACCCTCCCTTTCTGTCTTCTAACCTCTTCTCAGGAAATTGGAGAACAAATTAAAAAATAACAAATATGATGACGTTTTTGAGGTTGCCAACGGGAGTTATAATTCAAGTTTCTGATGTGATTTTCAATTCTATAAGGGAGTAAAAGGACGACGTTTTATAGCATTCCAACAGTAGTTATAGCCGAAGAAATGGACTGTAGTATTGCTATTTTTTTTTTATATTTAGATATATATTTATGTATGTATGTGTATGTATTATTGGATTACGATCAATTTCTCAACATATATATGTAGGTACGTATTCCCCCCTCTCGTATTTTCAATACCTCTCACCTGTCCATTTGAAGAAGCTACTCTCCCTGGTGGTTCATTCGATGGCTCTCCTCAATCAAACTGAGTACCCCCTTTGGATATTTTTATAGCCTTCTTACATTTCTTCTTGTTTTATCCCTCGGGCGCAAAGCAATCGGTAGACAATTTATCCAAATATCACATTACCAGGTGATAGCAGAGAATCAGATACGACTGTACAAGTAGTAGGTAGGTAAGGTACCTATATCTATATTAGGTATAGAGGTTAGGTACTACAGGTATGTAGGTATGTTTGCTACTATTTCCGCCTGTGCATGCAGCGTTATTTCTACCAAGATATCAAAGTAAAAATGAAGTTTTCTGTAAGACGTCGTGGTATATGAAGGGCGGAGAAAGACGAGAGGCTCAATAGAGGAAAATTGAGTTTCATTTATTTGTGCTGTCGTTTTTCGATGTGAATTTTTTATTAGTGTAAACGAGGTTGTCTCTTCTAGTTTTCTTCAGAATTGACTACTTAACTTATGTTACATGTCCATGAATTTTAAATAGTCAAAAAGAAAATGAACAGGGAACAGACGACATCGTTACTTTTTTTTTCTTCTTTGCATGAAATTTCATTTTTCACGATAATTTCCTCGCAAGTGAGTTCATTTTTTTTTTTACACATATAAGGAACTCGAGAATATTTTAAAATTATATTTAAGTATATATTTTTTTTATATAAAAGTGAAGGAAATTTTTCATACTCTGGATTATTTTAATATACTTGGCGAACATTTTTTTTTTTACATTTCGTCGATGTTTTTATGAACTCTACTATATGGCAAAAGTATAATTTTATAGGACAGGCAAAACAGTGATAATTTTTGTCAACTATAAAAATTCGAATAACACAGAGGACATTTTATTTTCTACTTTACAAATATTAACAAGAATATTTTACCACAAAGTATTCTTTTTTCATGGGTAAAGAGCAAAACAGCGCTTGAGTTGGTACCAAGAAAGCCTCAAAATACATAGTTTAGTGTGACACATTAGAGGTTTCATAAAAATAACGACGACATGTATATAAGGTATATTAGCGAACTTGATGCTTTAAAGAAGGTTCCTATTCATTGATATCTGCAACTAGCTAAAGTTGCCCATTCCTAGACCGGAATTCTCTCTTAAGTTTATAATTTTTTTAATTTCTATTTTAATTTTCCTGTATTTTTTAAATTTCTTAACTTTTTTTAAGATTTTTAATTAATTTTTTATTTTTTTTATGATTTTGTATTTTTTAAATATATTTTGCATTAAAACACAAAATATGCTGGGATTCGTCCGCGTTACAGATAGAGTTTCGGTTTTTCTATACAGGGTGTCCCGTTACGCCCTATGATCATCTTCGGTAGATTGAAAATGGTTGGACATTTCCAATGGTCTATAAAGTTTTCCCCTCCGTTTTGAAATTATTGCTCAACAAAATTAAAATTTCAGAATTTTAGCTCGTTTTTTTTCTTTAACTACTATTTTTATCAAAAAACACGTCATTAACCCCAATTTTTCTTTTTAGATTTAAAAATCCCAAAAGCTTCCCTTTAAAATGACCTAAACACTCTTTACCCAAAATGTGATCCTTTCTGCATTTTGTGCACTTTTTCTTCAACATATTTAGTGAAAATGGCTCAAAAATTCGCCCCAAAAATATATTTGCATACTTTCTGGCGATAATTGATCTCTTTCGCTGGATTTGCTTAAGAAAAAGTGTGAAAAACGCAGAATGGATTATTTTTTGGGTACATTGTGTAATAGGTAGTCGTAAAGTTAAGATTTACGACTGCTTAAATCCAATATGAAAAAATGGTGTTGACCTGTTTTTTGATAAAAAAAGAATAAATTTAAATAAAAACAATTTCAAATTCCAAAATTTTAATTTTGTTGAGTTATAGGGTGTAACACGGGGAAGTTACAGGATGATCTATAAAATCATACCCAAAAATCTTTAAGTCTCGTTATCTCGGGAACACAACATTTTTTCACAAGTTTTATAAGTGAAAGAAGAAATTTCGGCAACCTCTGAATTCTTATACATATGTAAAAGAAAAACCAAATTTTTGAGAAAAAAAAAATGTAAATTTCGAAAATAACATTAATTCGAAAACAACTTATATAAAATATTCGATTGTAAATCATCTCATCTTTTACGGGTTTCAGTATTGCAAATTTTTCCTGGAACACCCTGTATAAAGTCAAATGGTAAAATTATCGGGTAATTAAAAAAAATAGACTAAATTAACCAAATCTACTAATAAAAATATGTAGGTACTCAAGCAATTGGCTATATATCAGCATATAAAGAAATTTTAGTCCATTCCAGGATAAATAGTTCTCAAGGGTGTAACCTAGCAAAGTCCTAATATCTGGTTAACTTAAATACAAAACGTGTATAACACCATTTTGTGCTAGCAGTATCCTACTGCAATAGTCGAAAACCGAAAAAATTATACACTATTGCTAATAAATTGAGGAAAACCAGAATTTTGAGTAAACTTTTTTCTCGCATATGAATGGAAAAATATCTCAAATTAATCCATAATTGCCACTACTCTTTTCGATCAATTGCTTTTAAAGAAATTGATATTGGGTCAGTAGCTTCAAACGAAACATCCGATCATACTTTTTCTTCTATATTTTTCTCTTTTAAAATTCGAAAATTAGAAGAACTTTGCTAAATAAATTTACATGGTTAAAAATTTCACTTCATCTAGGGAAATAAGAGCACAGTAGTCATCACTGATCGATTTTGATTTTGATTTGACCTAAGAGATTTTGCTATCTTTGTATATTCCGTGCTTGTAGTATATAAAAAATGCAAAATTTCAACAAGAATCGATTCGAAAGATATGGTGTTTCACATAAAAAAATCATTCGAATAAAATGGCATTAGAAATCCAGGAAAAATTTAAAACCCATGATTTTGCTAAAGAAATAAGTTTTTTTTCTTCACGGTATATGGATGATTTTATGATTGTAACATATGGCAGAATATGTCTATTTTTTTTTTATTCAATAGGTTCATCAAAGAAAATAATAAAAATTTATAATCATACACGCAGAAACTGTATTTGCTTCTACTTTTTGATTTTTTCGTATCGATAGACGTTATCCCAGATTCTCACCCATGTCGCAAAGCATAAAACTATAAATCACAGAAAAAAATTATTTCATTTGTAAAATTCTTCGGTAAAACGTAAAAATAAGAAAATTCTTTCATCACTGAAACTGGAGTTTGTTGGGTTGTACTAGATTTTCATCCTAGATAACGAAGGTTTCCATCAAATGTTAAAATTCCCCCCATCACCGAAATAAATGAAGATTTTATCAAGGAATATAGGATCCAGATTATAATTATCAGGAACGATACAAAAAAAAACTTACAGCTCACAAATAGCTTATGTTATAATGGCATTTGTCGGGCAGATTCTAGGAAAAAATGCTGAAGAAAATCTCCAAGAAGAAATTAAATGTTTTAACGGCACTTAAACGAATTTTTAATTGTTCAGTCACCTGAATTAAGTCAACTCTTTTGAGCATGTTATCGGTATAAAAATTCAGAAGAAAAACTGCTACGAAAAGAAATATACTTATAAAAATTGTTAGCAATCCAGACTGGTTTGCTACGAGAGCCCAATAGCAATTCACTCACTACATTGTTAATAATAATAAATATAATAAGGAAAATATAAATAATAAGGTTGACAGCCTATTGAACAATCACATCTCACTGTTGATAATGTGTTGAGCTAAAATTATTAGGATTTTTCGCGGATAACTCAAGAGATATTTTCGTGCTATAGTGGAACGCGATATATACATATATATTTTGTTGTTGTAATTTTTCGTAATGGAGCGAACTCTTATCATAAGAAGAAAAAAAAGTCATGAAGACTTTTAAAAAATTGCTAACTGACACTGTGATGCCTGCAGTTGGCGCAGATAGCAATGTGTATAAGGGGTTTCATATCAGCAGAAACCAATACTCTTCAGTATGGCCCGTTCCTGCGTGGCGCAGACGTCAGAAGAAAATGCTAAGCAGACTTGATATAGAGTCTCAGTATAAATTCTGAGTATGAATCATATGAGGCGAAATACTACGTATATTTACTTTACCTAATACAGCCCTGTAGGCGGGACTAACCAATTTAAAGAAAATAAAAGTCTTATCGTAAGGTCTGTCAAAAGTATACTTATTTTGGTATAAAACTGTGAATGTCTCATGGGATTTATATGCACTAGTCGAACTTTGAATTTGTGTTTTACTTGATGTTAGTAGTAAGGCATTCGATTCAATTAATCATTGTAAGTTGCTGAAAAAACTGCCACGAAAATTTTGTTTTGCATTTGTAGTACCTATAACTTGTGATGAGATGTTTAAATGGACGCAGTTAGTCTCTTAAAGTAAACCAAAATATGTTTGGTTGGAGCGTTTCTTATATCTTCTGGAGTTCCTCAAGGATCTATACTTTAACCTTTATTATTTATGTATTTATTTATGCTGACAATATACAAATGTATCTAAATAGTTATTCTAATTATGAACTAAACTTGGACAGGTTTAAACCAGTATTTTCCCCCTGCTCAAGTTGACATCACTTCTATTCATAAAGCAAGCGATTTCTCTACACTTATTTCTAAAGCTAAAGATATACGGTGAAAGATTTTTGGTCTCTAGTCTCCGATATACAAAGACTAAAATCTCCGAAATGTTTATACACGGCAAGAGACTTTTGTCTCTGGAGAGCAACAAATTAGGTCTCCGGAGACCATAATAAAAAAAATCTTTAGAAACACGTCTCCGAAGTGTTATACACAAAAATTGCAAATTTCGAAATTTTTGTAAATTGTCAAGCAAGAAATTGTTGGAAGGAATTATCTCAAAAAATATATCGTTGGTGTACAAATTTTAGGGGATATTTTTTTTTATTAATTTTTCTGTAAGAATTTATCAAACTCAAATTTATTCCTTTCCATTTCCCAGTAATCCTACACTTAACTAACCAGACATCAAATGAACAAATTTCGGAGAGCGAACCTTAAGACCTGTTTGTTTTAAAATACACGACGGGACACCGGAGACCAAAAAAGTCTCTATAGAAACTAGGTCTCTTTAGAGATTTTTTGTATGTCCGAAGTGAATACTCGGGTCTCTGGACGCCAAAGTCTCTCGCCGTGTAGCTATACCTTAAACAATGATGTAAGGTTTTGGGATATTTCTTAAGGAAAACTCCGATCTGTGCTTAATGTTTTTTTATTATTTCCTCAACGTTTCGGGTTTTGATTAGTACCCTTCTTCAGGAGTTAGCTTTGTTCTTGATATGATGACAATTTTTTTTTTAAAAAGATATTATTGAAACATATTTCACAAAAAAATACACATTAAAAGTATAATAAAAACGTTAACTGAACATATAATAAATAAATAAATAATTTAAACAAATAAATAGGTAAAACTTAGATTGCTGTTTTATTTAAGGGACCGCACTGTGGTCTGATCACGATATTTAGCACATTTAATGAGCTGCCGAGTTCGAATCTTCCCGGAAACAATTAATCGTTTTATCTCTAGTCAAAACTCTGACACTTTTCAGGTTTTTACTTGATGATTTTTCTCTACTTAAATCAAGACATAAATTAAACGGAGGACAAAAGTAACGTCAACAATTTCTCTCTTTAATTTTCGAGTACGCGAACGCCTTCGAGTAAAAACTTACCAAAAAGTTTTACAAGTTTGTACTTTCAATCTAGTTACGCGAACAGACCTACCTTTTTAGTCTCAAGAAGGCACAGTTTGGAGTACGTGATTGGATCATAACGTAACATGGTGTCTGTTCAAGACTAGTGAACGTCTGAGTTATATAATAAATAGTTTTTTTAATACCGAAATTGGACGAATTAGAGAACGTCTTAGAGGACAGTTGGCTCCAAAAATAAGGTATCAATCACACACTACACATATGTCGTGGGATTCAATGAGAGTGGCCATCCAGATCATCCAATTTAACCGCTTCACACTTCTTTTTTTTGTGATTATTTGAAGTAATTTTTGTATGTGAAGCAAACCATAGATCTCATATGACTTAAAAAATAACATTAAAAGTATTAAATCGATTATTAATAGCCACAAATTCAAAATAATTATGATGCAAACAATAGAGCTCAAATTTGCATCAATGCAATTTTAATAAGAATTATATTTGCATACACATTACTGTAAAGCGAATAGATCCACTGTATATGCTTTTTTTTCTAACTATTCTCATTCATAATTCAAAATATATAAGGGAAAAGAAACGAGACTTTTGTAATAAGTTAATAATAATATTTGGTTTTTTTATCATAGCAATACTAAAATTTTCCATCTTTTCGCATATTTTTACCGCTGTTTTTCTAAAAACTATAGAATAGCAATTATATGACTACAGTTTTATTGTCCAGGGTAATAGTAACAGTTTTGAGCCAAACACTTTACAAATTATTCTGGTGTGCCATAGGGGTCTATATTAGATCCGTTCATGTTTTCTTTGAGCTTCTGAGTGATATTACATTTGTATGATGACTGTTACGTTTAAGTTGTTTTTTTTTTAATATTGAAAAGAATATTTACTATAATTATTATAGTTTTTTTAACAGATTAGAATAACTCTACAAACGATCATAAAATTGAATGAGTCATGAAATGACTTTTTGTTTTTTTTATTTTTAACCTCGTTAAATATTATTCCATTTCAATTTTGCACAAACTAAATTGTAAACAACCAGAAAACAAACTATATCCCCAAATATTTCATTACAACTATTAGAGAAATCTATTTGCTTAACGCTCTATTTGCAACTTGTTAAAATCCAGTTTCGTTCAACCGCAACGAATATAGTAAACAGAAAAAAAACAACAGCAAACGTCAACCTTTTCCAGATTCATATATGTATAAAAATGGAGGAAAAAAAACAGAAAAAATTGAGAGAAAGGATTCAGAAACTGAAATCATCAGAACGTATATAATTTATACAAATCGCTACTAGATAACACAGAAAATGGAAAATGTATATAAATAAATTTACCTTTGTAATATGCAGAGGACTGGAGTGTGGCGGGAGTGTGTATACTGTATACAGTTCATATTCAACGTCACCTCCAATTACAGCTTATGGCACCAGTGATCCGGACATTCGTGTTCCATCGTATAAACATATCCCGGAATAAAATCTCATGAATGTTAAAATGTGAGCTATACTACTTTATATATATGTATACATATGGTATGTAGTATACATGTCCACACAACATAGTGTATAACAAGGATAGAGGCTTATTTTTGTACAGATTTCGGGATGTATGTCCTTTGTATAACACAACCACTGTACTACTATATTCAATGTTGAATAATCCCCGAGATGTGAAAATGTAATTCCCTTGCTGGAGTCAGTTCTCTCCCAGAGTTTTTCCCAATTGTACACAACACAGGTAATTTTCAGTTATTTTTGTTCTGATTGAATTTCCCATATGGGATTTGATTAAATGCATTCGGACAAAACATAACTACATTTATATAGAAAATATAACACACGCGCACACATTATTTAAATAAAAGTCTTCGAAGACACAATTTTGAAAAAATGTATTTTCATAGCAAAAAAAAACCTAAAACAGTTGACGATATATATATATATATATATATATATATATAAATAGAGTTATAAATTTAATGACATCTTACACTATAACTTGCCTTATAACACTACCAAAACACCATCATAAAAGCAATATAAAATCCACTCCCCCTATATACAATAAACCCGACATAATCTTCATCAGTAGTAGCAGCAGCAACAGCAGCACCAAATACAAAATACATCACACCTTTAAATTGTGGCTACAGCTCACCTTTTTGATTACCCGTGCAACATTAAAACAAATTTCATGACTTACAATCGTCCCGACAAGTCCTTCAAGAGCCCGTGGAACATAAGACACTTTTCACACACCACACAAATTTATAGAAAACGCGGGCGGCAAAATACTAGTCGTCGTCGTCGTTGACTTTGTCGTCATTATCACACCACACCTCAACAGGAATATTTCTCAACAACAACATTTATATCGACAACCTACTTTCGGCGGCTAACGAAAGGATACTGATATGTTTCTAGTCTGGCGGCATGTGAAATGGTCCTTACAACAATATAACAGGTCTTCTATATATCCTAAACACTTAAAGGATTTCACCTTACATGATGGGAAGGATATGATGTTATGCTTTTGTATAGGACTTTTGAGACGCTTTTCACCTCATTTTACAAATTTACTGTAATGTTTGGAGACTGGAGACGCGGTGATCATGCGCCTTAAGCATATTAAAACTTTTGTGGTGAATAATGTATTTCCCGTTTTATATGTACGTCTAATGTGGTGATTTTTGTTCTCTTCGACTGGAGTAAAGAAAATGATAATATAGAAAAGGACTTTAGGTTAGGGGTAGGAAGGAGGAGATGTCCTTAAGCTTTTCATAATTTCTTTGGAGAAATTTTATAATTTATTTTTTTAAGGTGGTGGTTTTTTCTTATTACTTTTTTTTTTTGCTAAATTTAGTAGACAACAATTATGTAATTTTGTCAAAAATTTGGATTTCAATAAATTTTTGACAGACTTAAATTGGAACATTTTTTTACCCTCCTCAGTTAAATCCCAGAAACATTTAGCTCAAGGAAAAATTTTGGGTACACAAGGCCAGTTGCGAATTCAAAAATGAAATATTGAATGAAAAAACGCATTTTTCTATGCTTTAACTGCTATTATTTCCCAGTAAAATTATATTAGTAGGCTTGGAAATTTGTAATTCTTACATTTTACATGGTTTCTCGAGAAAAATTCTTTTTTTCAACCAAAAAACTGTGGAATTATTGTAAAAAAAAACTGTGGAATTATTGTAAAAAAAAAGTAAAAATTGTTGAATTCTTTTGTACTTCTTAATATTTATTAAATTCAAAAATGCGTCAAAGCATATTTCAACAGAAGTATTGAATTGAAAATTGAGCGGCATATATTGTGATATAACATCTGATTTGAGATTTTTTTAATTTTACGTACGAAAATTTTCCAAAAAGAATTTCCTCTCCATCGGTAAGTAATGAATTTTATCGGACCCTAAAAAATGCGTCTTTTATGTCTATGTATAGAATGTCAACAGTAGAATCTTCTACTTTCTTGTGGTAGGCAAAAGGCAATACTGTCATGGTAGGGTTCTTGCTACCGTAAAAGGGGGCAAATCCTTCCCAGAACCTATACAGACTTATTCGGATTGAGATTCGATGAAGGCCAATATTAAAAAATTGTTCTCAAATCCTTCCCAAAACCTACACCGATTTATTCGGACTGAAATTCAATGAAGGCCTATATGGAAAAATTGTTCTGAATTAGAATCCACGAGAATTTCTTTTAATCGTCTTCTTTTATTTCAAACCGCGACCGAACGACGGTTGATAGTAAAATTCGGAAAGGTTCGATCTAGGATATTCAGCCTACTACCAGAAGTACCACAAGGTAGCCGTCTTGATACGTGTTTTTTTTTTTTTTTTTTTTTTTTTTTTTTTTTTTTTTTTTTTTTTTTTTCATCAATAACATGTGGCACAACTGTCGGATCGAACTGCACATTCGATAGATTGCAAAAGGCGCTGTTAAAAATACCCTGAGGTGTTTGTCTTCTTGCTGACGATTTGTTTAGGTAGACTCCGAGAATAGTGAGAAAGTAAAAAAAAAGAAGAAAAAATCTAACAATTGCGAAAACTGAAAAGTGTTTAGTTCAAGAAAATATATTTGTTTACGAAAAGGTACCGAAATCTTATTGAATAAGGAGAAAACAATCTCAAGAGCTCTAACGACCTAAGCAAATACAAGAGTTTGACTTACTACGACATTACCGATTTTTTTGTTTTTTTTATGGCATCTTTTAGCTAACATGCACTTCCTGGCGAGTCGGAAGTACTAGTTAGTGCATCGATTGACATCACAACTAAATTCGTACTTACTATCAAGTCGACCTAGGGTCGTTCAGTGATAGTGAGAACATCCAGCAGCCACTTTGAAATTTCAGCTGCCTTAGTGGAAGTTCTTTCAGGTTACATCACTACTATCTACCTACCGCAGCTAGCACTGGTTCACACTATTCCTGAACTCACTCTCTGCCTTCAGAACAAAAAACATAGCGGTTATTGGTAACCTTTTTGCCACAATCGAACGGGCTCTATCAAGCAACTCACTTTAATTTAATTTTTTGTTTCGCTTTTATTTATTATTATTATTTTTTTTTTCTTTTATGGTGGTATGTTTCGGTTTGTTTTTTTTATAGATATTCGTATATTTTTTTTTTTGTATTTTTTACAACTTGTTTTACATAATTTTATTATTTTATTTATTTATTTATGACTTTTTCTTACTTTTCATTACTAATTCTTTCGATACCTTAATGTGTTTTAGTTAGTTTTTATTTTGAACCTGGAACCATTGCATAAAATTAGAAGTACCTATAAGATATTGTAATCTTGGTACATTGGCCGTTAATAAATTTATTATTATTATTAATCCAATTACGACAACATCTCCAACAGTACTGTTCAAAATGGTATACTTAGTGTCAAGCTAGTATCAAGCGAGTAGCTAGTCACTACTGTATTAAGACGAAGCTACTATATTCTCAACCACATGCGAGTATTACTCAAATCACCGGCACTAGCCCGCAAAGCTACATTAGTTTAACACAACATAACTAAAAATATAGCTCTAATAATTCGTGATCCCTAAGTGTTGATTCGTTGGTTGATATTTTCAGATTATTTGAAATAGTCTCGTGCCATGTATTCCTAGGATTAAAATCACTTCAGTCTACACAACAAAAAAATTGATGCAAAATTTTTATCAAAAAGAATTGCTTTTACATTTTATAAAAGATTGAAATGCGTGTCAAAACTGATAGAAGAATGCAAAAACTTTCTTTGTATTCAACATCTTTCTAGCTTTGCTGTTTTTGCTACGTTTTATGTTAACATTTTATTCCTGTTTTCTTATTAAAATCGATTGATTTCATAGAAATTCAAAATGTTTTTTTGAAAGAGAACTCTCTAGAATTATGCTAAATTATTTCTATTTAGATCGAAACTTTTCTTTTAATGCGAACTATACGAATTTTTCTGTTCCGCAGTTATTTCCAATGCAAACCGGAGTGCCACAAGGATCCATTCTTAGACTATTAGCTATGTGTGCCTGATATTTTTTACTGATTACGGGTTCAACTCTAAATATACACAGACTTCTGGGATTAGTAGAAATTTTATTGTGTCGTATAAATAATAATTATGGCAGAATATTTGTAAGCATATCAGCTCGTCCCATAATCAAATTTTTTTTTTTTTAGATTAAGAAAGTTGGGGGGGGGGGGGGGGTTCAAATATTAAATTTTTCACCACATTTGAAGGATGAGAAAGGATATCGTCATCATATTTTTATCCTAGTTACTCGCATATGAAAATATTACCGTTTGGGCTGTCCCATCACATTTGCGAATTTTCTATCTTTATTTATGTGCAAGTGACCTGGAGTAAAATAAGAGACTTAACATACAAAAACATCAATTTTCAATTTTTACACTTTTTTATATAGGATAGAAAACATCGTTTTTTTGATTGAAATTCGAATCGAGGGTACCTATTCCAAGAATATCCAGGAATTTCACTTAGATGTAATTTTCAAGGAAGAAAACATGAAAAAAATTAAATTGGGATTTTCAAAAGTTATTATGAAATAAATTTTCGAAATTCGAATTTTTCAAACATAACTAGGAAAGGTATTAGAAAATCTACTTGTATGCAAGCGCCTATATGTTTCAAATAGGAAAGGCTATAAATTTAATACGAATAAAGATGGGGATATCTTTTCAACTCATGGTATCTCTTCTTCTAGTCAAAAATTCTGAAATTAGAAAAACCATTCAGCCCTAATGCACATTACGTATTATATGCGTCTTGTCTTTTCTGCGCTAAGGGGATGCTTTCCAATGGTCTGAAACTTTTTCTCCTTCTTCCCTCCGTTTCAAGATTATAGCTGAACAAATCCCCAATTACTTTTTTTTATATTATATTTTATATTTTTTATATTAACAAAAAAAAAATGATTCTCTTAAGCTAAAGGTTTCGGGCTTATTAAATTTGACATGAAAAACTGATTTCGATTAAATATTTTGTTATAAATAATAGGTAGTAAGTTAAACGGATAAAGATGTGTAAAAACTCCAAACCTTTGACTATGTTGAGCCGCAGCATAGAAACGGATGCGAGGATCATTATCATAACTAGAGTGAAGACATGAGGTTTGGTTTTTAAATTGGCAGCACTGTTTCTAGTGACTGTCAATTTGACAGTTGACAGTTGGTTTGTGGGCAGTACGCTTTGCCATTGCACCATGAATAGACTTACGCCAGAATAACGCTTGAGTTAATATGGGGTACACATCAGACCTGTAAAGTACTTAAGTACATTGGTAACAGTACCAGCACCTGGATTTGTACTTGAAAAATTTTAAAGAACCAGTACTGGGACTTGTACTTGTAATGTTTTTAAGTACCAGTACCGGGACTTGTACTTGTAGGTACTTAAAATATTTCAAGTCAAGGTACTGGTACTTGTACTTGGAATTTTACAGGTCTGCTGCACATAACTGATTAATTCAACAACGACATCACTAAAATATTGTAATTTTGCCAATTTATGTTGAGGATCATGTTTCAGTTCGCCAAACTTACCATGCACCACATCCATTTTACGATCGACATAATTGTCCATCCGAGCACCAGGCGCGGAAAGATCTTGGCTTACGAGCTTACAAGATATTCAGCTTGTGCAAGAGTTGAAACCGTGTGACCATTTGCGCGCTGTACGTACGGTGAATGTGCCGAAAACTGAAAATTTTGTTCAGCGATGAGGCTCATTTTTTTTTTGTTGAAGGGTTACGTCAATAAGCAGAATTTTCAAATTTGGAGTGAAGAAAACACAGAAGCCTTTATTGATACGCCCTTAAATCGATTAAAAGTGACTGTTTGGTGTGCTTTGTAGGCACATATTTCATGAAAGATGATGTCAGCTAGAATATTACCGTCAATGGAGAGCGCTATAGACCCATCATTGCTGACTTCTTCGTTCTTCAGTTGAATGGTATTGATGTGACAGAGTTTCGGTTTCAACAATATGCCAAATAGAGCGTGACACGTTCGATGAGCCCATAAATTCGTATAATGAACTTGTGAACTGGCCTTCACAATTGTGAGATCTCACACATATGGATTACTTTGTTTTTGGAGACAAGCAGACGTTGGACCACTAGAAAGTCAACATTCGCCGCGTTATTACCGATATACGGCTCCAGTTGCTCGATAAAGTCGTCAAAAATTAGACTTCCCGATTGCGATTCAAGCCAGCCCTGTGGCCCATATGCCCAAAATCATGTTTAAACACTAATGGCATAAAATGATCTTTTAAATAAAGCCAACACCATGGCCATTAAGATTTTTTTTATTATGTTTTATTTCATCTTAAATTTGTATACCTCTAAAAAACAAACACCTTTTATACACAATCCTTACAAAGTATTTAAATCCCAAGTTGTTCTCAATAAAATCTAACACTTTGGAATTATTCTATCGCGAAATCCCTGCCGAAGTACACACTAATGCAAAAAAAATTAAAATTAAATCCTTTTCAAAACTCAGTTATTCCCATACTCATACACACATACATAAAACTGACCATATCATCATCAAAGCATATCCTTTATATGACAAATATCAAAAATTAAATATTTTCCTCAAATTTTCGCATTGTTTAGGCAATTAAACACTCACATCCTTGCCGCACATATCTTATGCCATCAGAACAGTACCTAACCGAACTAAATTAACCATTTCTGCCTTAGTGTGACTGTCTAACTGAAATTGCATCCCGAATTTTCCAAATTGTATGCAACAAACTTAATTTACCTATTTTCTCTATGAATCCATACATACATATATAATATACCTGCATGCATACATACATACAAACAAACAAACATACAATGATCAAAACGAGAAACTATTTAAATTCCTTGAACACATCCCTCTGTGGCTTTAAATATGAAAATTAACTTATTTAGTGAAAAGCTCAGTTAGTATCCTGGAGCAAAACGATGACGACTACCTGTTGAAATTAACTTGAATTTTCCACCATGGATAATGTTGTAGTCTCTTCGCCTGTTTGCTCCTTCAGGAAGGACATGATAGGATGAGAAAATCACACCACTAAGAGAAAGATGGTGAATATTTCACCAAATTTATACTGGGGAATATTTTTATGTTAGAAAATAATTCCCCAGTAAAATTACAGAATTTCTCTTATTGTAAGGTGAAGTAAATTCTCTCTCTCTCTCTCTTTCTATCTTTCTCTTTAGTTTACTGCCGGCCTAACAATTTGCTATGAAAATACTAGTTCCTCCAAAAATAATACTATTACTATATCAAAGTAATAAATAGAGGATAACTTGAGCTTTTCTTTTTCCCAACATAAGGGAAATTCACCGCAAAGGCATATTTTAAACAGTTAACTCACCACTCTTTATAGTAGAAAATCCCACCTCAACCAATCCCTTAGCTTTTCTGGTCACAAGTTAGTATTTTCGGGATCGAGATGATGTAAGCACGTCGCGGTCATTTTATAATCACAAGGAGATTTTTTTTGGTTATCAATTAATTCTATAGAACAAAAAAAAAAATCAAAGCAAAGGATATCATCTCAGAACAGAAGAAGAAAAACCAAAATTAAAAAAAAAATAACAAAAAAAAAACAGGAGAAAAAAAATTTTTTTTTTGTTCGATGTTTTTACTCCTTAAACGAATTTGTGGCTGTTTGGCCCGTTTCCGGCCCCCGCATAAATACCAGCTACTTTATAATCTCGGCTAATCCAAAAACCAAAAAATAAAAAATAAATAAATAAATAAATAAATAAAAAAAAAACAGAAGTAATGTGCGGTCGTGGAAAGCTTCTCGTGTGTGCTATTCGATTTTGAAAATTTAAATTTTCCGTGTGTGGATAAATAATTTTCCGGTTCGCGACGAAAGAAAAATGTTGGGACTGTGTAGGGCTCTCTATTAGAACTGTGGTTTTTCGCTTTCAAACGGAGCGCACGATATTTTTCGTAGTCACGTGGAAATTTTTTAAACGCGATTTTTCATCATCACCCTATATAAGAATATATACGGCGTTAATCGATGGATATAACACAACAACGGGTGGTGTGTTCGGTTTTTCAACAATGCCGGTATAGTATAGCCGTAGTAAATTCATATATCGCTGCTGCCGTTGCTAGATACCGTGACGGTCGATTCCATCAACCTAGTATAAGCCACCGCTATCAACACCACAACAAACACCACCGATGTTCCTGTTCCTGTTACCTATCGTCGACGAAGGAGGAATTCACCTTATACTACAACCCATTGGTGGTGGGTCCGCATAATCGTGCACCACAAAATATGGATATCGCGCTATGAGATCGTTATTTTTTTTCGTTTTTTTTTTATATACATACATATATATGCTAATCAAGTTATGTGTGCGTAAAGTGCAGATATGAAAAGGTTAAATAAATATCGAAAATGTGCTGTGGTGTGTTATGTTATATCTACATACTATATGTATGTTAGTATATAGTGCTTGTGACAGCCATGAAAACGGATGTGGATTTATATATAGGTTAAATATTTTCATACATATAATTTTAATCGAATCCTGATTTATATACCTAATCTCTTTTGTAACCTTAGAATTTTTTCTATTTCTTAATGCAGTCCTAATTTAAATAATTTTCATAATTATTCTTATAAAACTTGTGACCCGGGAGTATTATCTCACTACTGGAAAATATTTGCTGTATCCTCTTGGACCATAAACTATTTCCGAAACTAATTTTAGTCTTAGATAATATCAAAGTTTTTGGCTATTAGGACATGTACGGACACAGCCCTCTTTCTCTCTCTCTCTTTATATATTCAGATAAAGTAGATCTGAAAATTCTAAAATATCACTTGAGGTTCAATTTCAAAGGATATAAAGGATGTCTTGTTGAAAGTTTTTCATTGTATACCTATATTCTCAGACTATATTCCTTTCTTCTCTATAACTATTTTGTGGATGGCTAGTGTAGAATTATATTCTTGGACATGGTTATCTGTAATCTTTGTTTGTGTGGATGGGTGTGTGTGTTTGTATTTACATCTGACATCAATCTTTTATTTTTGACTCTTGAAATAGGTTGAGCACATTATCTTTCAAAACAACAGGGGTCCTTCAAACTTTTATGATTAAATATGAGAGAGTATATAAAATAGAAGGGATATCCTGAAAAGGAAGGGTATAGCGACTATGGAATGGTTTTTGTTAAATTATAGTTATTCGAGGATTTTTTTCTATTGATTTCTATTTATTATTTTATTTATTATTTTTTTTTTATTATTATTTTTTTTTTTTTATTTTGAGTATTTCGAAACGAAAATTTTTATTATAATGATGATTCGTAATTATTGTCAGGTAGAAGCCACCAATTGTCTGCTCCAGTCAGCTGAGTAGACGACAATTGAAAAGTCGGATGTTCGTATCTTGTGTGTGACAACTGATTTTTTCTTCCCAAAATGTGTCGTTTATTATTCTTTATTACCTGGATTGATACTACTAGTTAAAAACTAAACAGTTTTACCTACATATGAGTTATGATTCCACACGCTTTAGGTTACTTAATTGATCTAAACTTTGTCCTAAACATATCTACGCAGAAATCAACTCTGTAATAATTTAATTATTTAAAGTAGTTTTAAAGTTGACACCATAATGAGTTGAACTAGATTGTATGTATGTATTTGTGCTACAGCAACCACAAACTGTAATAGGTAATTATTCTTATTTACACGGCTATTAAAGCAGTGCTTGGGAATTTTTTTTTTTTTTATTAATTTTTAAAACTAACTTCAACTTTTTAATTCTCGACCTCCATTTATACTTATGCCCAAAAAATTGATGATATATCGAATGTTTTTAAAACAAAAAAAGAAAACTTGACTTAAACACCCCGAAATTGGAAGATACATATTATCAGCTAACTACACTTCCTCTTCTCTAACTAACTTCACTTCCTCTTCTCTAAATGATCAAAAATTTATGCCTATAAGAAACCTTTGCATAAGGTCAAATAGCACTTTAAACTGATTAGTTCACATTAATTGCGTCATTTGTAATGTACTCATATGAATTTGAATAGTTCATGGACTACATAATTATTAAAGAACTCATTTTAAAGTTAAAAAGCAAAAATTTTTGTTCGTTTCGATTTCTTAAGCTACATGAAAATTCATCTTATAGTCGCCAACGACACCTGTACTTATATAGAAAATAAATCTTTGTTTACTGGAAACCACTGGACCATTTTTTACAATAAGCATTATTTCTGGTTTGAAATTTATCTAATTCCATCTTTCACTAAGAAGATACAACTCAGATTGTATGCCTACTGCATTTAACAGAAAATTTTACTCACTAAAGCAAAGTGATACTTGTGAAATAGTCAAATTGACACTATTTACAGGTGTTGGTACTATTTTTGATGTAGGTAAGTTTCCGCTAGTGTAGAATATATGAAATGTAAATATAAATACGCTTGCCATTTCTAATCAATGAGTCTGATTTTTTTTATGTCTTGAAATTAAATACTGACACGCTCATAACCGTCAATAAAAAAAGAAGGCTGCTTCCTTAGCATAGAGAAAGCTCTCTATGTACTAAGTTTTGCAAAATGGACTAAATTGATCCAATTCGAATACCCACTCAATTCACCTAATCAGAATAATCTACAGTTTCCTGAATTTAAAAAATATTTATGTAAAGATCATAAAACACAAATCATTTGAAAAACTTATCCAAGTAGTTGTTCAAAAAGGTTCCATTCTGGGCCCGATCATCTTCAACATATTCAGATCGAAACAAATGGAAACGAAAATTTCCGAACTCTTCTCTATACAGATGATTCCCTACCGTACGCTGTCAAATCACTTTAGCCAAAAGTTATAGCAAGCAAAAAAAAACAAGGGGAATAAAAACAAATTTCCAAAATCCCCCCCAAAGACGAAAAGATACGAAAGTCACCAGAGCCATAACGATAGAGCTCCATATAAATGGTGGCAAAATCACGCCCTGTCAGAGCGCAAAGTATCTTGGAGTAAATTTTAGGGAACACTTTTAACAATTACGCTAAGTCCTTTACTCAAAAAATTTACGATGCTTACAGTCTTTTTAGTCAAACTTTCTTTGAAAGTGCAAAAGGCGTTTCGTATCAGCAACAACTTAATACTCTTCAGTACGATAGGTTCTTGATTGCCGTATACGTCTGGAAAAAAGCTTAGTTGACCTCACAAATATGCACTTAGTTAAAATTCTGAGTGTGAATTATATGAGGCGAAATACTAAGTATTTTTCTTTGTACTCAGCAGTTTAGCCCTAAACGGGACTAGACAAATTCATACAAAAAATTAAGTAGATTTTGCATAGAAAAATGTTATCAATTTAAAAAATTGATAACAAAAAACGTACTTGCTAAAACTGCAACTCAACTTTTTTCCACACGTATACGGCAAGCAAGAACCTACCGTACTGAAGAGTATTAAGTTATCGCTGATACGAAACGCCTTTTGCACTGTCATCAGTTGCAGTTTTAACAACAATCTTTTTTGTTATCAGTTTTTTAAATTGATATCAATTTTCTACGAAAAGTATTCTTAATATATTTTTGTATGACCTTGCAGCTCCTGCAGAAATGGTTCGCCACCTATACCTTCCTGTCACATTCAGACTATAATTCCTAGCAATACGGCAGGTTTCCCTGCTGGTCCACCGGACGCTTACATTTTGATAGGTATAATCTTAGATCTACACTCTACTATATCAGTTCATCAAATTTAATTCATCTGTAGCTCCCTGCAAGGAGTTTCAATTTATTTTTTTCCAAATTAAGATTGCAAACGCACACACACACACACACTGGTCGGGTGGGTCACTCTGTCATACTCAGAACATAATAAAAAAAATGATCAATTAAAAAAGAAAATTCCAATTTACCTTATATTGAGATTAAAACCAATAATAACGGCGTATTGAATTTGTTTTTATTAATTTTCCGCCCAGCTGAACACACCGCGTTGAGTTATCCTTTCCATTATCATTTTCATCCGATTGAAAGTTTACAATAAAACAAAACGAAATTCATTTAATATCCAAAAACATAAAGGAAATAAGCGAAAATCGATGATTGAATACTGTTTTACTGTCCAAGTCTATTATTGGTATACGTGGGTCTATTTTATTTTATGCCTATATATGTAAGTCGCACATGTATATAATTCGTCAAAAAAGGACACAATCAAAACCGTTGATGAGCAATAAAGCGACTTGTCCTTTTGTGTATGAAAAATTTAATTAAAACGAAAATGTCACAATGTAAACATTTTGTTTATTTTTTTCGTTTTTTTTTTTTTTTGCTTTTACAATTTCAATATTTTTTGTAATTAAATTATCCACACAGGAAAAGAAGAGAGAAAAAGCAATCACGGCTAGCTATAAGCTTTAGTTAGTTAGCCATTAAGTTTGGTAGTCCTCTAGTAATAGAAATCTGAATCTGTTGTAAATTATAAATTGTTTTTTTCAATGTTATTAACTTTGTATAGTAATTCTACTCCTACTAACACTCCCATCACCACCACCACCACGATGCTGAATCAGACCCATTTATTCTCTACCCATTCATCTCTTTTTATAACCTTTTGAAATCTAATATTAGCCTCTCTAGAGAGGTACCTACCTAACTATATAATAACCTTAAGGATGTACTAATGAAGTTCACGCATAATTGCCGTGGATACAGTTTTATAAATTAATTTTTCTATTTTACCAAGGATTCAAGTCGGTTGGTTGCGCTTATATCCCGGTGGGCTGGTGAGTTTATTATGAGTCTTATTGCAAGCAGGCATACTAATTAGGGATTTGTGTTGCTGCCCTGCATAGATAAAAACTGAATAATGCTCTTCAGGAAATGTAAGACAGAAAGAGGGGGGAGTGTTGAATAACTTCTGCATATTGTTGCTGGAATTTGATGAGGTTTTTAATATAATCATAAGAAAAAAATTGTTTGGTAATTTAATAATTTAATGAAGGTTGATTATATGAGTTTATAGTATAAAAAGAATTTTCAATGCAAAAAGGGAAGAAAAAATTATCTTTAGAGTTTATGGAGTTATTTTAATATATTTTTTGATACTGGACCTTAAAGTACGAAGTATGAGTCTTAAAAAACTAGAGAGAATGCATCTACCTGTTTCTTGATATGAGCTGTAATTGGTACTATAATTTTAGATGAAGTCACTTTTATATATTAAAGCATCTCTCTTCTATGATGTACAATTTGGGAAGAGAAAATATTTTAATTTTTGGTAGATTATGCTCACACCTTTTTTGAAAAATGTCAACTTTTTGGGTTTTCATTTGTAGTTTTTTGAAAAAATTCAATTTACTTATTAACATAATTAACATTAATTAATGCGTTATTTATCTCATTGAGACAAATAAGATATTGTATGATCTGTGAGGGGGGACAGCGCTTGCAAATACCACCTTACCAAGTTACAGGGAGGTTACATTTTTTTACACTTTGTTTGTTTGTTTTTTAATATATGTATCCTCTATTTTGAAAGCACCTCGTTGCATATGAAGCCCCCTTTCCCCTTTCTAAAATTTATGAATCGCTTCTCTGCTCCTCTCCTTCCAAATTTGTAATGCTTTTAACTTGGAATTTCGGGATTTCAATTCAGTTTTCTATAAGTTGTTTTTTTTTTTATATTCCTCATCAACATCAGTTTTATATTTTTAGTTTAGAAAACCCAGCTTTCAGCTCATGAACACAATTGGCAAGCGTTTTTTTTTTAATGTCGAGAAAAATGATTCGTAAATTTCCTTTATCGGGGGGAATTTCCTATCCCTAGTAAATGTGTAGTTATTGGAGTTTTATCGATTTTGTGCATTTTATACTGGGCATCTTCGTTGCTCGACCCATTGGGGGTGACATACATACATCGATACAATTTTTCGTGAAAAACCGATCAGATCTAATTTTCCAGTAAATATGGTTACCGTGCAGTCATCTATTTGGCTATTCCGAAACGTTTTCGCTCCCGCCACGGTGCTCATCAGCGGTATTCCTAATACACAATGAGATATTTTTACCTACTCGGTGCATCTAAGTACACAAATTTGTAATACATTCTAACTATCCATTACGTTAAAGACAATTTTTCAAATATACATGATTTATGCATGTACATTTAAAAAACTTTTATTATACAATTTGGGTCTCGAGGTCTACTCAGCAGTAGGTGATGGTTCGAACTAGCGGATTTTGTTTTAGTTCCAGGACATTTACTCTATAGATCAACGCGCTGCACGGGACATGGTTCATGCAGGGACCACCATTTAATCCCTGCAAAAACCTCTATCCGCACCCCGCATCAGACCTACATCGTCGTTTTCTTATAAGGAACCGTAATCTTATCGATTTTGTGTTTAATGGGTGGTCAGCCTATTCCCATATTGGATATATAAATATATACAACACGATAAATGTCGTGCGAGCGGGTGGTGCAATACTTTCCACCATCGCGGGTGCGGTTTTTAGCTAGATTTATAAGAAGAAAAGATGCAGATTGTGGTATTCATTATTCGATATGAAAACTGCCGTAGATGACGTATTTAAGAAAGAAAAAGGAACAATAATAGTTAAATATATAAAAAAAGACGGGATATAATTCCAAAAGGGGAATGCCTACTTTTCTTACAACTTTAGGCCCAACATCGACAGACATGAGAGATGTTTTAAACGATGCGTTAAGATACTCTGAACATATTTTATTAGCAATGTTTATTGCAATTAAGCGGGGCAGGCCTTTGGCGATCGGATGTAACTTGAGCGACTTTCTTGGTTGAAAAAGTTGAACTTTCTACTTCTCGTGATTGCGATATGCGATATGAGAAATATGTTCACAACAGAGCGCTAATGGCCATGGAAAAAATAACTACAAAAACATATACGAAATGTAGTAACTGGGATGTAAACTGACTTAAGTGCATGAAAATTGGTTTTCGGCGACAAAGTCGTTCTGAGAAAGTATTCTAAATCAGGAAAAAAGCACACCATCCGATAATACTCGGCGAGACCTTTAATTTGATATACAACATGTCGTATTGACCTCCCCCCCCCCCCCCACCCCCCCCCTTCACCCTAAAAGTATGCAGAGAAAAATTTTCTTCCTCAAATTGAGCTATGGCGAACAGTGAAACTCGTTTTTCCATCGGACATAATCCTACCGAGTTAGAGTCGACCTAAGGCGCGAAAGATCTACTAACTCAGTTCGAATAAAACAGATGGAAATTCTAAAAAGTGAGTATTATGGGAATGCCTATTTAAGCATCCGAGTATAGGAGTGTAGGTACTCAAACTTCTTCTCACGACCTAAGTAATTCGATTCTGTACTAGATTTTCCAAAATTCTCTCCAGATCAAACTTTAACACCCCCCCCCCCCCCCCCAGCCATCTCCCGCAAGCACCATGGATTCATATAAAACATGAGTTGGGACATGATTATTTTTTTTTTCTAGATAGATCAAAAGATTCTATGGACAACGATGTAATAGTCTAGTGATAAACGAACATAAAAACCTAACATAACTTGCCTGAAACTCGCATCTGACCCCCCTTCTATCCCTCCTATAAATTACAAAATATCGTCAACATATTAGGACAGGACTACACCGTATATGTAATCTTGTTTTAATACGATAGGATTCCAAAAATATCCAAATATAAATGGGAACCGTGAAATAGACATTGTTGCGAATTGCATAGAAAGGTAGATTCGATATGATTCATAGAGAGTTGTTTGTTGAAATACTAATCTCGCATTTACAATAACCTGAAAAATTTATTTGGAATCCCCGTTCTGGATTGTTCACATTCTATAGCCTTGGGCAAAAATATAAAGCTACCCTATCAAATTTTGATATATAATAAAATAGCATACTTTGTGGGTCTCCTTTTTGCAACGGTCCTGGTCGTTATATACTTGTTCATAGCACACACTAATTTTCTGCATTCAGGGATATATAGTTCTTGTTCCTGTCACAAAGCGGACTTCAATCCCTCCATCGAAATCGTGATGTGATCCTTGACCCTTTTGTTATTAAATTTACCACACGTGTTTGATGGGGATTTAGCTTTGCACTTGAAACTGAGCATATCAGTTCAAAACTGAGATTTCCTTTCTTGCAAGCTAATCTTTTGTGACGCAAGGAGCGTTGTCCCCTGTTAAAATATAATCGAAGAACGATCCGTATTTTCGAATATTACAAACAAAAAATTAACGTCCAGCGTGGGCTCAAGGACTTAAATGTAGCTGACCCTTTCCGTACGTTCCTCGAATACAAACAGTTCTCAAAGGTGTCCTGTCGTCATATAACCCTAATTATGTTTTATAGTAGATATAGATACCGTTCAATTAGAACGAACGTCGCGCCAGAAGTCTCGACAATCATATTTCAGATTTTGTTGAACTCCAAGTAATCTTCCTTTTCGCCTTTTGCACACCAACGAAAAGTTTTCTTTTTTTCATTAACAAAAATCAGAATTTTGAAATTGAATTGAATTGAATTGATCCTAAAAAGATGACAGGTTTTTGAAATTTTGTGGTTTTCCGGAATTTTATTTATTCGGAATTTTGCTTTTTCGGGAAGTCTAACCGACTCTCAAAAATCACGCACTTACGACCTCCAACAATAGATTTTTTCATGTCGTTTTATATAGGAATTATAAGTGGTAGGTCTGATTGCACAAATAATAGACATGTCACCTAGACCTACAGCATTCGATTTAAATATATTTTTATGTGTGATAGCCTCTACTAAATATAGTTAGCACAGCTTAGGAGAAGATAAATTAATTTGTTAAAGAGTTCTTTAAATTATTCCAGATCAGTCCAACCTTTTTTTGTTTTTTTGCACACTTACAAAATCCATCTACTCAAAACCTAATCTACATTTACGTAAGTAAGTATATTCATTATTTTGATTACTTATATATGAAGGCAAAAACAAACAAAAAAATGACTGCAATACCGTCAGACTTTATATTAAGCCGTATATATTCACCTATACCATTTGTCATAAGTGAACTTGTCTCCTATCTTCACATAAAAAAAAAATGCCCATATGCCTGGGCGTCAGGTGTTTTTCATAGGAAAATGAAACCTGTGAAATTTTCTGCCCTTCACTTTGTCTACTCATAAATTTTCCTTGAAGCGATCTCTATTTCTGCGAGGAGAACGTGTTTTTGTTTTGCTTTTTATTCCTACTTCTTTTTTTGTAATATGTGCCTTAAAGAAATTACCTACAACAGCAATGTGCAAATCTTTTTATAAATGGCTCCTCTCAACACATGTAGTACGTGACAAGAAATTTTTATTGCTAACAAAATGAAAAATTAATTTGATGCCCACTATTCTTTCACCCATTCGAGTCGGGTCTACAATCGTTGTTTTGCTTCATTCCATCCTGCATACATACATAGGTATATTTATTTGTATAGAGGTATCCTAGAAAAGTCCTGTGGGCTATATATACATATGTATGAATTCCATTTGAAAACCCGTTCGGCTCGACTCCGTTCTCAGACAAAAGGAAGTATAGAAGTAAAATTTTGTGTTAAGTGATGAAAATAAAAAGAAAAATGTAGAAAGCAACCTCACATTCCTTGTCAATGCCATACTAAATTCAAATTTCTGAGTTTGGCGAATCGTGACCAATTTTTCGTTCGATTTGAAGGTGTAACTCTAGAAGATATGAGCTAATATTTCGTAAAAATATTATAGGAATGCTCACCTGTTTTAGGTATATAAAGGGGAAAATAATAAATTTATAAGGTGGAGACATCACTAAGTGTTTTTTTTTTTATTAGCTTTCAACAGAAATATCTTCGAATTCTGAATTATACGACTCACAGGTAGACAGGTAGATTGGTATATGTGGGAATTTTTATACCTAAGGAGCAAAATTGATAAAATTCCTAGAAGTTCTACACGAGCCTAAGCTTCTTTCTATTTTTGGAGTAATGCAATTAATATTGAAATAAATAAATTAAATTAAATTTAACAACAAATAATGTTCAATGTCTAAAAACAACTTTATCTAGTTTTATCTAAACAGCTACAAGTTACAGACCAACCCTTTCCGGAGAGATAGTCCTATTTTTTTAGACACCAGCCAAAATCTCAATCTAAAAATTGTGTGCAAAAAGATGGCAGTGCTCGAATATATTTACATTTCAAGGACATCGCGAGTATTCCTAATTTGGTTATTTATTTTGGAAATACGATTTTCGAGAATTTCACTATAGTTATTTTTACTTTTATTATTAATATTTATACAAAAACAAAAATATGTAATTAAGCTACAACAATATAGTCAAAAAGCACATTTCTTGAGGTAATTCTCCCCAAATTAATTCGATCGATCGATTGTTATTGGATCCAATTTAATTTTATTATTTCTATGGGGCCTTGATCACCTCTATCCAGTAGTATTTCATACTTCCTACAACAGTTTGAATAACATCATCACAAATTCCATTCCATACTTCTGAAATTGCCCTCTCCAATTCGCTTTGTGTTTTTTATAATAGACCACAAATTATGATTGAGATCGGCACTATTTGGGGGCCATCACAACACAATAACATTTTCCAGTATAATATAGAATCAATTGAATAATAACGGAGACATTTTTACCATTCAGTTTTAATAAAATTGTAGCAGCTCTAAGGTTTTAAAGTTTTAAGTGTAGCCATTTACATTTATTCTTCGGCTAACAAACGTGAGACGTCCACGTTCGCGTAAAAAAAAAGCATCCTAAAACCATAACTCCGCAATCCCGAGGTGGTACTTCTTGTACACATCTAGACTGAAGATGTTCGTTTTTGCTTCTCCTCATGTGTCGTCTTCCGTCAGAGAATGGATATTGAATTTGGATTCGTCTGATTAAATTACTCTATTCCACATATCCTCTGTCTATGAACGGTACTCGCGCGCTCAGTGGAGACGTAATTGTTCCATCGATCGACTCTTGGGAAATATGTTCATATTTATATCAAGAAGTCTCATATCAAAAATCAATCTCTAATCAACCCTTATATAAGAATACGAGGAATAAGTAATTTCAGTGAGATTTCATTTTCGATATCAATGTTCAAGGAGATCACTTGAAAAATGTGTTCCTATATCAAGTGAGTGTCATGTCGTGGTATGTGGTTCCATTGAATATTAAATGATGTTATAGTTGCAGAGACTCTGCATTTGATGGAATTAGGCATAACTAAAAGACTTCTATGTAATTCATACAAAGTGGTCATCTCGAGATATAGTAGTATATTTCCGATTGGTTGCTCAAATGTCAAATGCCTTCCGAAATGTATCGTGCATCTGGAAGACTTTCAAAGCACACCACGCTCATATAGGAACTCTCGCCACGAGAGAGGAACTTAAGCGTATAAATGTTTTTGTTTTGGTCTTTTTTCTACAACTATGCTTATATCGCACTATAAATGCTATATAGAAATTTTCAACACAACAATTTACATATTTATAACATTCGCAAATTTATTTAAACCAAGAGCAAATAAGCTTAGCCCAACAGCAAATAACAATAACCCAAGCACAAATAACTTTAACTCAAGAGCAAATAGGCTTAATCATAGAGCAAATAAATTTAAACCAAGCACAAGTAAACTTAACACAAGCACAAATAAATTTAAACCAAGCGCAAATAAACTTAACCCAACGGCAAATAAGTTTAAACCAGGCACAAATAAGTTTAACCCAAGCACAAATAAATTTAACCTAATCACAAATAAGTTTAACCCAAGCACAAATAAGTTTAACCCAAGAGCAAATACACTTAACCCAAGAGCAAATAAATTTAAACCAAGCACAAATAAACTTAACCCAAGGGCAAATAAGTTTAAACCAAGCACAAATAAGTTTAACCCAAGAGCAAATAAATTTAAACCAAGCACAAATAAGTTTAAACCACGCACAAATAAGTTTAACCCAAGAGCAAATAAATTTAAACCAAGCACAAATAAGTTTAACCCAAGCACAAATAAGTTCAACCCAAAGCAAATAAATTTAAACCAAGCATAAATAAGTTTAAACCACGCACAAATAAGTTTAACCCAAGAGCAAATAAATTTAAACCAAGCACAAATAAACTTAACCCAAGGGCAAATAAGTTTAAACCAAGCACAAATAAGTTTAACCCAAGAGCAAATAAATTTAACCCAAGCACAAATAAGTTTAAATAAGTTAAACTTATTTGTGCTTGGTTTAAATTTATTTAACTTATTTAAACTTATTTGTGCTTGGGTTAAATTTATTTGCTCTTGGGTTAAACTAATTTGTGCTTGGGTTAAACTTATTTTCCGTTGGGTACTCGTTTTCTTTTTTCTTTTTGCAAACTACAAGAGCTGTCTTATAAGTTAACACAAAAAACATATTTTTTTCACCAACTATGAGACTCCAAAAAGAGCTGTAGTTTTCCTGTTACCTATGACTCAATGTCTGCTAAACCTGATAATATCAAAGATTTAGCTTTAGAAACCTACAATACAACAACAAAACATTATTCTGTCAAATTTCAAATCTCTATGTCACGTCGTTTTCGAGAAAAATGTCTATGACAGACAGACGGACGGACTCACGAGCGATCTTACAAGGAAAATGCCGACAAAATTTCAGCTCTCTATTTCGACACGCTTTCAGACTGCGTCCAAATATACAAGCTAGAAGGATAGGTTAAACCGTTGGGAAAAAATCGATTGTAGGGTGGGGGGGGGGGGGGGGTCAATCTTAACTTCAACCTATTCGGAATTACAGGGTGATTACGAAAATATGCTAGTTTTTCCCAAAACACCCCGTAACAATGTATATGAAGGTGATTTTAAGCTCAGATGATAACAAACCGTCTAAGCTTTCCAACGAATATCGAAATAAATTGGGAAATGCAATTCCATTTTTTTTTTAATTTTAACTATTTTCCCCTCCAAAATGCCCGAATAAACCTATTTTTATGATGCATTATAATGCAGAACCCCAACGATAAACAATTATAAGTGGATTTTTAATAAGGTCCTTAAAGAGAGTGGCCTTTTTAAAGAAGGCTATCCACAAATGACAAAATTAATGTAGTCAGCTTGCAGAACGAAGCCCAATAAATTGGTTTGCTTCCGTACCCTTTAAATTATCTGAAGTCTTAATGGAAAACAGTTTTTTTTTTTTTTTTTTTTTAACTAAAAAGAATCATTTTATTCTTGCACATCCTGTAGGCCGAATAAATAGACAGAAATTCATTCTAGGCAGGACATCCATTTAAATATGACCGTGAAGGTCGCTGTAGCTCTCTAATAACTCTTGCAATTTCCCCTCTCATCTGAAGTAAAAAAAAAACAAAAAAAAGAGTGAAATTTCTTCGTCCTATCGAGGAAGAATTTTGTATGTCTATAAGCTCTTAGATCCGCTGAACACTATTTTAGGTTTCTAGCTAAGAACATCTGTTTTAATGAAAAAGCTAATCAGGTGGCAAGACTTGTCAAGCTCGCAATAACAAGGTCAGGAATGGAATGAGCAACACCAGACAACTTTTTGTACGAGCTAAATAATTGCAGAGCTCTCCGCGAGTCAATCGAAGGATTTTCGTTCTTATTTTTACTGAGCCTGGCGTTTGAACGTCTTCATCAGGCACAGTAATTCTGGTTAAAATTTTATCATTTCCTTTTTATACCCTAGATAAAATCTATAGGGTATTGTAACGTATAGAAATAATAATGGTAGAGCAAAAACAAAATGGATTTGATACCCACGCATAATATCAGAAGTTATTTTGATTTTTGCATGTCCGTCCGTCCGTTTGGCCGTCTGTCCGTGCACACGATAACTCGAGAACGCGTTCACTTAGAAAGCTAAAATTTTGTACACAGACTTTAAAAAAAAAAGTAAAATTAAGTTCGAAAATGAGACAAATCGGGCAACTTCTTCGTGGGGTTGCCATACAAAAATTTTGCTTTCCACTATATATTTGGACACTGCCTGAGAACGCGTCGACATAGAGAGCTGAAATTTAGTACACAAACTTTAAAAAAAAAATTAAAATTAAGTTCGAAATGAGACAAATCGGGCAACTTCTTCGTGGGGTTGCCATGCAAAAATTTTGCTTTCCACTATATATTTGGACACTGATTGAGAATGCGCCGACATAGAGAGCTGAAATTTAGTACATAGTGTTTTCATAGTAATAACAAATAAAATTTCAAAAATGAACTAAATCGGGCAACCCATTCTTGGTGTTGCCATATAAAAATTAAAGTTTTTTACGTGTACTGTGAAAACGATCAGTCCTACACATTTTTATGGTACTAAAAACTTTTTCAGAATACGAAATCCTATAAAATTGATTATAATCATTTTTTCTGTCCGACGAACCGTTCTAGAAATATATCCGAAAAACCACTTCAAAATTTAACTTGCACAGATGGGTTACCATACAAAATTTTATACGGGCAGTCATATATTGGTCTTAGACCAGTTCTAGCTTTTTTACTTGTTTAATTTAAAATTAGGAAAAATATAGAAGCATTAGTTATGTTCAATGCTAATAGATGTACATTAACAAAATCTTTCTTAAATATACTTGTACATGGTATACAACTTCTTGAATTCCTATTTGATTGAATCCAGTTTCAAATTCACTTTTTTTTAGTGAAAAACTTTTATTTGCCGTGATCCTTTCTATGTGACTGCATTACTACCCATATGGTGCTATAAGTTCTTCTATTTCATAGTTGTTGAAAGTCCCCCTTAATGTTGGAGTAGCAAATAGCAACCCAAATCAAAAAAGCAGGTGTACTCCATATAGCGTGAAGTAACTAATTCTCCCCTTCATTTTAAGCTTACCTCGGTAAAGTCGTCGTAATTGATGTGCAGTTTTCTGACAGCCTTTTCTATGTTTGGATCCTATATATTTACTCCTTCGAGAAATACATATATGGTGACAGCAGTAGCTCTTCATCGGATTCTGTGATGCGGATATTCAACGGTATTCAACTCACTTTCTCCAGTTGATGTGCTTCTATTAAAAATGTTCTCATCCAACGACTTCTTAGTCCTCCTATTTCGCGGAATCATTATGGCTTGCTTGTGGTCAAGAACCTACTTACTGAATTAATTTTTTGCAGCATGCTCGTCATGATCCCGTATAAGTTTCTGTCGATTAATGAGAATGAATGTTTTTTGGACGTCCATGTTTGAAAACTTAAGATTTTCGGTAAATGTAACATTGAATTTCTAGAGGAGTAGTATATTCATAAATAGCTCTAGTCTCTCTTCTTTGGTATCATTAAAAACAACTTCCGCACGTTCGACCTAAATAAGTGTAGAAACTGTAGGTCTTTAAGTCATACCAAGTTGGATAACAAGTTTTTGCGTCTTTTAGTAAACCTCGAATGATACAAACTTTAAATAAATGTTTCTTTCAAGTGTCATCCAATGAGATGTTAGAATGTTATAATCCATCACTAAAGTTGGCTAATTTAAAACACATTCAAATCTCAATGAAAACAACATAGAGTTTCTCCTCTATACTCACCGTGGCAATGTAGTTCCTAAACAAAATCCTGAAAGAACCCCATCTTTTTACAGCTCTGAAAATAAGCATGGGGCATAGACCCGAACAACTTATTTAGAACAAAACATCACCGGTAAAGAAGTCATCATTAAATAGCTGACTAATGGAGTTGTTGTGGCAATAAGACAAAGTTTTTCCACTAAAGCACTTAATGCAAGTGCAGTAAACTTTGCCAGAAGTTGAAGTTGCATCCCTGTGAAGAAGAAGAAGGATATTCAGTTAGCGTGAGCTATATATGTACATAATATATATTCTGTATATAATACATAAATGTATGTCTGTATGTAATGTATAGGATATACTTTAAGTAAAATGTAGGCGTTACCCGCAGCGCAAAAGCAGCTATTTAGCAACAACAACCGAGCACCATTTCGCTATGCACCTTTTATGGTGTATAAGTAGTCACTGAAATATTTCGCAAAACAAAATTAGACAGAAGAAAAGACAGATGGCGCGCGGAGAGTATAGAGTATAGTTTTTGCCAAAAGATGCGCCTTTATTTATAGCAGCAGACAGATACTTGAATTCTTGTATCATAATGCGTTCTATACACTCTGTATATCTCTAAAATTCCTCCCCTCCATTACCACCCCTCCCTTCACCCTTTCCCTTTTTTTATCCTACCACCTACCGTACTTCCTCATGGTTCTGTTCATAATGGATTTCGTCAATTGATGAAAGTGTCTGCAGTATACAGAGAAAGCCGAGTGAAACAAAGTTACAAGGTGGCTCACTCCCTTTGTTGGGCTATGTTTGGTAGGAGGAGTGTTCCCTTTGTAAACAAAATCATGCACTCGATTTATTTCGTCACATGCAAGCAAAAAAAAAACAAAAAAAAAAAGATACATTTGCGAAGGTTCGGGGTGTTGAGGATTGGGTTCGAAAAAGTTGAAGTGAAAAAAGCTTTTTTTTTCTACAACAGCTCCCTCTCTCTCTGTATTGTAGGAACTGGTATTGTCGTATGCATTCAGCGGTGAAATTTTCAACAACTTTGGACAATTTGCATGTTGCCTCTCCAGCATTTGTTGGTGGATGAAGTTTTACTGTGAAACATTTTTAGAACGTATCTGTCGCAGGCGATGAAAGAAAGTTTTTCCTTCCGTTTCAGTTTGACAGAATGGAGGAATGGATAGGGGTCATTTTCTGGTAAGATTACTTACTATGGGCAAAAAATGCTTTTTTTTTAATGTAAATTTAATTTGCTACAGGCAATATTGTGGATACTTTGAGGTTATCAATATTTTCTTAAATCAATTTCGGAACATTTCTGAGTTTTGACATGAATCGATGACAGTTAGTTTCCTATTTGACTGAATTTTGTGTGACTTCTTTTAAGTGTCATTTCTTTAAGAATTTTCAGGATTTTTAAGATTGTTGTGATAGCACGCACCTCTTAAAATTAAAAAGTACTTCACCTCAGCCTATCTAAAGTCAAATGAATTTCTTCCAGCCTATAGCAGACGGATCGGTAATAATGTTTCTTATTCGAGGAATTCCAAGACGGGAAAAAATTAAATAAGGGAAATGATTTTATGAGTTTGGGGAGGAAGAAAGTTCCTTGTGGTTTTACGTGAACACCTGCCAAGTATGGCTTAATCTCACGGCATTCTTCATGCTCGGATTGTTATCGACAATCAACGTCCTCATGTGCGAAACAACGAGTACCAGTATGCCAAAAGAGCATGATATGACATCAACTTACTGGTAGAAGCGAGACCTATCCAATTTCTGCCGATCTAAGGTCACGGCATCCTTCACCACAGCCACTACGATGCTCCCATAAAGGGGCCATCCAAAGTTAAGGTGGATAAAACCTTGTTATCCAGGGCTCCTCTAATCCCATAGTACCAAGTTAGCCAATGTCGGGCCGCCCATTTGGTATAGCTTTCGTAAAGCATGATCAACGGACCAAGAATACTCCCAGTTTCAATCTTTCATGCAAGATATTCTTTTTTAAACGGTACTGGTAACTCCGTTCGGACCTGGATCTTATTAGCAGTGTCTAAAAGAATTTTACATGGCCTATACAGGTAATACAACCCTTATGGGCGCTGTCAGAGGGGACCACGTGAAGGTTAAGATATGCCCAGTTCAGTCTGGATAGGCTTCGAGATTCACCATTTGGATCTTATAGCTGACCATGCATACTAACCATATACGCAATACTAACATACATACATACCTGCTTTCCGTCATTTATCAACTTATTCATCAACTAAGACATCCATTCGCCCCTGCCCAAGAGGCTATGTCTGTCTTTCTCCTCTCACTCCTCTCACCTTTTGGAGAAGGAGTAAAAGAGGTGCTGATGCATATTACACCTGAACTCCGCTAGATTAAATGATAGTATGCAAAAAATATATGGTAAAGGTTTCATAGCCGCACCGTACCAGCCAGGATGCAGTCACAATCGGTCACAACACGTCCAAGTAAGCTCTGGGCATGATTTGTGGTACGATTATTATGAGCGTGATAGATTTTGATAGCCTGGACATATTATTTAAATTGAAACTTTAATATCATATGACCGAGTTTTTATCTGAATTGCGTTTCATTACAAAATCAATCGCAGTTTTCTTTTTCTTGAAAACTTACTAACACAGCTCATATAAGTCATAGGACATAACATATCAACTCTGGGATCGATGTCCGCAGGGTCTTAGTGGCCTAGTTGCCCCTATACTTGCCCTTAATTATTGATATACCTAAGAAGATCTCAGGTGTATTGCTGTACACTTAACTTCCATTACTTTGCCTACTTTATTTACATTTAACATTTTTGAAATTTTTTTATATTTGATATGATTTTTTGTTGAAAAATTTTCTTTGTATTCTTTTGAAAAGTTTGGAAGTCGTGAAAATGATACACCAAACTTATTACACAATTTGCACCTCGCCTATGCATTAGTCCTCATGAAACAAGAACTTAATTTTCGGTGATTTCTATACAGCAATCGAACTTAAGTTTCGAATTTCGAAAATTTTCGAAAATCAAATTATGTGGAATTAAAAGTACTATCATTTTGAAAAATGTCACATCAATTTCGAATTACTGAAATTTCAAAAGAAAATGAATTTATTTTTCCTTCTATCCCCTCTTTCTAGCAATATTATTTCGAAATTGAGAAACTTTTTAACATAATCTCCTGAAATTCATTAATCTGTCTACAAATATCATGTGGGAACCATCGATATGTCCTGGTTGCTTGTGATAGTCTTGAACACATTCTAGGATCTTTCTGTTTATGGATCTTTGTCAACATTATTCTTCTTCAAATAATTTCCAAGTAATTCATTTAAGGAGTCTGCTTCGTAAGGTTGTGTGCTTTTGAAGCCAATCTAATTCATTTCGCTTCATTTTATATCTTCGTCGATCATATCATAGGCAGAAAGCCTCCACAAATTTTGGTTTGAAAACCGATCTTGCCATCAAGTTTTTAGGATACAATTCGCACACCTTTTTGGAACTGTTTGCAGACTTTGAATATTATGAATCGTGTAAACTTCTCGTCTAGAAATCATAGATCATCAATGATTTCATATTGGATTTAAATATCCAAAATTTTGTTTACGGCGCCTCTGTGGATTATATCTGCTTTTTCTGAGGTTTTGTGTAATTTCCTATACTTTCCCTTACCATCTTTTAACACTTGTTTTCGCCACATCTCGACCTATCTGAGGTGGTACTTAGCGTTAAATTTCCATTGTGTACGCCGCCGACCTATAATTGTATATTAACAGAAAAAAATTTTAAAACGTATTAGGCAGAGAGCAAATAAGGAAAAGACAAAAAATTCAATAGTAAACAAAATTAAAGCAAGCAACAAACGAGTTTATTCGCGCTTACAATTTTGTAAATTTCAGAGTTATTGAAACAGTTCGCCCGCTAAGTAATCATACGCAAAAAGATTTCCCAAGACCGACATAAATGAGAAGAACCATGAACCATCAAGAGTTTCATATTCAGCATTGGAAACAAGATATCCTCTTATGTCGAAGCATTCAGAAAAGTCTTATGTAGCCAAACAGGACGTTATCCTAAAAATATAGACTTTAGAAATATAATTTCATCCGATCTTATTGTTAGACATAAATTGCGAACTGATGATTTTAGAATCTCTTTGAATAGAAAAGGATGAACGGCGCTTGTTGTCATAAAGAAACTTTGAACTGTTCTTGATTCTTCCGCTAACTTGATACGTACAGTCAGCTTCTTTATAGCACCAGTCATCATCTCCTTTTTTTCTAATAGTAGTTGAGGAAGTTGGGGCACCATACCTTTATTCGTAGTAGAAGACTGCTGACTTTTTGATCTTGATTCCAAAGCGCCAAACACTAATTTTTAAATTGTGTTCTGGTTTTTGCGTTTGTTGTGCCCAACTCACTCCAAATGTTTCGTCTGAAAGAATAAAATTGGGAAACAGTTTTAACAATTTTAATGTGCAACGAATAATAGCTGGAAAAAAGAAGAAATTTCAGAATGGTAATGTTCTGACACCAGTTCAACAATCTTCAAGCAAATGTTAGACGAAAGTGCATCATCGTAGGTTGCGCAGATTCACAAAGTTATAAATCTGTACAATATCAATAGTATCGAAATACGTGGATGTCGAATAAATATAATTCTACATATTAAATCAATAATATTCATGTATAACTTGAAAAGTATGGGACATATTACAGAACCTTGAGGAATGCCGTATATCATACAGAAAAAGGACTCGAACAAAGTTGCTGAATTTATATATGCATGTACATATGCATCATGAAACGGAACTCCACCGATCAACAATAATACAATCAATCTCAAAGTATCTTTCAGATCTGCCAAACTTTACAATGTTTGTCTTTCTTGAGGGAAGACTCTGAAAATATTATAGATCCAGAGTAATGCCGACATACAGTGCACCTTGATATATCTACAGTTGTTAAATTGTAAAAAATTTATCACCTGTTCCAAATATAAAATATATATAACACATGTACCCACTACATCACTAGTCTGTCTGTCTGTCTGCCTGTCTGTTTGTCTGTCTGAACATCTGTTTATATACATACAGACACATTCACTGATTCATTCGAACCTTACGGGCTAAAGCATGACGAATAAAACTTATTCCGGAAATTTTATTATAATAAATATTCAATTCTTTGACATGAACGCAACGAAGCTTGGAACTCCTCGTTCATGTCCTTGTCGTTCTTGTTACCGTTGTCGCCGAGTTTGTAACGCGTCGTCATCATTTTCGTCATCGTTGTCATGATAGTCTTCTTTATACATAAGACACTTTGAAAGTTTTGTAGGTATGTATAATACCTCATGCATATATCACTGAAAATGTTTTATGGGATTTTATTTATGAAGTGGTTGGTTCCATTTTACCCACCACACCCTCCATATATATACTTACATCCCATCATCCATTGCGAATCTTTATCTTTTGCGAAACCGCTTCAAAAAGTTTTCATAAGCTATGCATGCATAGTAGCCGAAAACTGTTCAAAGATAACCAAAAATTCTTCGAAGAAAATATGTTTCGAAAGTTTTAATGGTCGCAACAAAATGAAATTGAATTTCACGGAAAAACTTTTCCCTTCAGTTTCACAAGATTTATGATAATTTTTCATAGTGAAAAAAAAATAAAGAAAAAAAAAACTTGTGAAATACTCCAAGGGAGACTCTGAGGGTGATGTAAACATCATTTTGAGGTGAATTTTTTGGCCGAAGTACTACTAGTTATAGGGTGGCAGCAGTGGGTTGCTATAGTGATGATTTTTTTTGTTTTTTAGTTTCAGGCTTTGTTGTGAAGAATTTGGACCCTTGTTTTGTTTTTGTTACTATTTTTTTAGGTACCGATTCAAATATTTTTGTAGCATTGAATATTAACGATGAACATATTTTGAATTGTAATTCACCCAAAATTGCTACTGTATGTGTGTCCAAATATTTATCAAAACTTTTGGTCCAAAAACCATAGTTCTTTAGTTTATTGTATGATCTCTATGCCTAACTTGTTCACAGTATCCCCGTGCTTTGCCCAGTGCAATATTTCAATGTCATATCACTGCGTAAAGTTAGTCTAATTCCTAGCCAAAACGCCTATAAATTTCTTAGTTCAACAGTTGAACTAACGTCTTTCATTGAGGATTGATTGAAGTATTAAAATTCGAATAACGCAAACTTATATCAATTTTATCGTTTCGTATGACATCAAGTTTTCTATGGCGCACTAAATCGGTAGAACGTGTCAAAGACATATACTGATGGTGCCCTTCCATGACACTAGAAGTAAAAGTCTACAACATATTCTAATGGCGCTCCTCAGATAATTTTAAACAAGAAAGAGATTTACTTATTTATGTAGGTCATCTTCTGATTGTTTCTTTGGCATGTCTTTCGAACAGCAAGGCCAGAATTCTGAGGATGTAAATCTTGAACTATTCTTATATGACAAGTGACAATTATGACAAGTCGGGAGTCAATTATAAGAAGGCAGTCCATTATGAATATTACGAAACGATTATAAGTGTATTTTTGCATTCGTATAGAGACGGACAGTCTGGATTACCACGAACGACTAAATTGAGCTAAGTAAAAATCTATAACTCGTGACGTTATCGTGTTTACAGCTCTATTGTTGTGAATCACGATTTCTTGATATGTCATCTTATTCAGAACAGGTGTCTTCGTCGTATCGTAAGGTTTTTTAATAGAATGATTCTGTCTTAAGTTTTGGTGATGGGACGGTCAATCAGGACAAAATCTGATCTCAAATGAGTTAACTATACAAAAAAAAAAATGTAATTGTCTTATCAACGATCGCCAAAATATAATTTTCAGTCTATGCTTATCTAAAGATTTGCCGAACGAATCTTACGCAACATTGGAACCATAATTTCCATATTTTCGGTGAGTACACAATTATTCCGCTTGATATTTCTAGTACCCTTCTCTTAAAATCTAGACAAACTTTAGGTCACTCTTGTTTCTCACGACACTTAGCTTTTCTGGAATAAATATTTCTTGTAAATTAAACTAAACTAGTCATACGTTCACAGTTGCTAAGGATCTGTCTGCGGAATTAATAGCCTTCTGTAAAGTTTCATCGAAATATTACACTAAAAGTGGATACAAGTTTGAGTAAGAATTATAAAATTCATTATTGACGAAGTAATAACATTCGAATTGATATGCTAATACATCGTTGCAATGTCAAGTGCTTATTGTTATTTTATCGCTATTTCCATAGTCTTTATTCTATTGAATTAACTAGTCTGATTCCTTGCTGATTAATCCCTGTACGTAAAGCTCATGCCGATCCCTTCGTAATACTTTCACTCGTACGTTGAATTTCCGAGATGGTTCTTACTTCGAACTGTGCGCATATGGAACTGTTTACCAATCCCCTGTATACATACAATCCGCCAAAGTTGAATTCGTCATTCTAGTAAGACCCTCTAAATCCCAGTTAGAGGAAAACTTTTTTAACAAAATACCGAAAAATCGTATAGAGTGGCAGTGGTGGGATTCAATATGAAGCTACCGTTTCCATCAAAGTGTCGTCGTGAAATTAAAGTAGAAAAGGCACCTTACTGTATAAGACTACACTCCAAAACGATTTTTGTAAAAAGTTTTTGAGTAGTATAGAAAAAAGGCTCCAGAAAATTAACTGTAAATCTATTTCCCACTTCCCAATTTTTATTGTTACTGCAATTTACACTCTGGTTGTGATTTTTTGATGAAAAAACATTAGCCGCAGCTAAGCGCCATTCCCACTTCGACTCGTACACCTCTCACATAGCTGATTAGTATTAAACATTATCAGGCTTCTGTTTTACTACCGGCCACTACTACATACTACTACTACCCCTGTGTCCTGTCTTGTTCATTATTTGACAAGCGGTTTTAATTAAAGCCACCGTCTCGTGCAGTCATTTCGCTTCCGCCATAGAATCTCTGGCAATCATCCAACGAGATTTACTGAACCTGTTATTGGTATACTGTATTCATGTACAGTGGCGGGCAGAGTCCGTTATTATGGGAGGGGGGGGGGGGGGTTATGGGAGGTCAAATCACGATAAATTAAACTTTTCGTGATTTGAAATTCTTGCACTTTGGAATGGAGATTTCCTTGCTTCTGTTAACTACTTTCGAAATATTAAAACTTCTTCCCCGTCATCCCTGTAGATAAAACTAATAGACGTGAGATGAGGAGGTTCATCCAGATCATGAATTTTTGAACGTTTTATAAGTGATATGCTGGCCGAATTCACTGGACAAAAGAGAATGCATACCAATTATAATCTCTCACGTCGCGTGGATCACGTTCCACTCATATACTCAGCCATGTTCCTTACTCAATTCCATCGAGGACTAACTGGAAGGCCTACTATACTTTTTTTCTGCTCCACTTCCATTTGAAACTATCCTGCAAACTAAGCACCACATGAAAGGTCTCAGACAAGTTTTGCTTTCAGAGCATTTCCTTCAATTATTTCCCGAACTTTTATGACTTTTGTGGTCGGCAATTTGTTTTTTTTTTTGGAGGGTGATTTTTTAATTTTTTCGTCTATAAAGAGATTTTTATCGTGAAGAATTGGGAAGGAGACTTGAGCCAAATATGCTGAGCTCTGTTCCAAATCTCTTAAGCCTTAGTCGTATAAGCGGTCGCTTATAATCTATGTGCATGTTTGTAGTAGTTATTACCACCAATACTAACTCTAGTAGGTATATGATGGTTGTATATATTTACGAATTTATAGTGAAATAAACTTTGGTAATCACTAGAAGAAACTAAATGGACCCGGCTAGGATACACAAATGCTTCGCCCATAGTACATAAATGCTCTTCGAATAAGTGCTTCCAATGTATCAAATTGCGCAAATAAATTTTATCGTATACGATATCAAATGTATTTATAAGGATAGCAAAAGCGGTGGGGCTATAAAGTAAAATCGATTGCAATTAACTTGATTGCATTCAAGGTGATTGTTGGTGTCATTTGCTTTATTAAATATTTTTTTTTCTTCTCAATGGAAGTGAATTTTGCAATTCTAACATAAAAAAAAAAACAAAAACAAAAAAAATATCCACTCTAACCAAAACTAATTTTATAGAATGTAAAATTCTATTATAATTTGGATATTGAATTATCGATTTTGATTAAATATCGTTAGTGGGTAGGGTTCGGGTTTGGGGGGGGGGGGGGGGGGGGATGTTTATTTTAATTCTTCCTATATCGAAGTTGCGGGTTACTGTTGGATTTACTCACCTGAATTGGATTGGTGGAATTTGGTATGCGGTGGATAATTTTACATTCATAAATATATACCTAAAATTTGTTTCAATGATTTTGATTTAGTGGTCATCGAAAATTGGGATTAGGTAATTTACGATATTTATTAGTAAAATATATTTTGTGGCTATCATTACCTAATATCCGAGGAGATAGATAGTTGCAAAATTTTAATTACCAAGATAAAACTAGAATTAAATTTTGTTATACATATATTAACTTTGAACTGGTGGTATTTGATAAATTTAAAATACATATATGTATGTATGTTGGTATATAGCCTTCCAGAAAGAAAATGATCACGATTTATTATATGAAAAATCATACTATGCGATACTGATGTTTCCCACATATTGAGTGAAATTTATTTTAGTTGCCATGTTACAATTTGTGTTTTGTCACTTATCCGTAACTTTGGGTAAAACTTTTTACATTATTGTAGTTTGATAATAGTCTAAGTGTTAATACAACATTGAAATGACTTGTCGCAAGAAAATCTTACCTACAGTACAGGGTGTTTCAGATTAAAATACCTTGTATTATATCATATTCGTTGAGGCAAAATCATGAAGACTACTTTTGTTAATATTCTAGTATCCCTTTACCTTTTATGATTTTTTTTATATTTATACAAAATCATATTGAAACCGAGCGTACTTAAGCCTGCCTCTTGTCCTAGACCAAGAAACTACACAGAAAATTATCACTGTGGTCTTTACTCCAAAACATCTTTACCATCTGCACACTCTGGCTCTCACCGACACTTGGTTTTGTAAAAAAAATTTCAACACCGAATCTTTAACTCGGATGTACAAGTCTTTCATGGGGATCGTCGTCTTCTTTTACTAAATTGTCCTTTTGGTGCAAGTACTCTTTGTCTTGGTCTTTGAGGTATTGCATGATCTGTTTGCTGTTTTCTCGAATAATCACCGACAGCAATGACAAATAGCGTTAGGTTAGGTTAGTTTAGGTAGGAGGGGTATCCGCTATATGAGTATCTAGCCTGCTTTACTTAGACTACCATTGAGTCCATTGTGTCCCTTTTGTCCACATGGCATATCCTGTAAAATTACCCTAGATCCATCCTGCTTCCCTTAGGAAAATACAGGATATATCTGAACTTGATGGTTTGCAGCTATCCCAGACTTGAAAAAATGGAGCAACCCAATAACATACCTTTTTTATTCATCAGAGCGGGGCACTCTCAGAGTACGTGTAGGACGGACTTGATTTCCTTCGAGTCCTTAGAGGTCCTGCAGAAATTATTCGTTGCTATACATAGCCTTCTAGCATGATCTCCTATGGCCCAATGACCCTTAATGACCAAATTCTTGGTATATGCTCTTCTGCAATTAAGCAGTTCTCTTGTCCTCTGCTTGTCATATGCGTGGACCACAATTACCTCGCGAGACGGCAGGCTTCGATGTTGATCCACCGAAGGCTTGCCTTTTGATAGGCGGCCCTGATGATCTCATCTTTTAAAGCTCTGATCGAGATCCTCACATAAGCTATCGCTGCGGAATTATCAATTTCAGAGTCCAATTTGGCCAACTCCTCAGTCATCTCGTTTCTTGGAATATTCCTGTGGCCAGGTGTCCAACAAGGGGTCACCTTTTGCCGTCTAGTTAACTCCTTAAGGCAAGTCTTGCATAACTGCAACCATTTTGATTTAAATAGCGCAGCATCCAGCGTCTTAATGGCTGCCTGGCTGTCAATGTATATGCAGATGTGCCGTGCAGACTCTCTGCTGCACATAGATGCCAATATTACCACCTGGTAATTCGATACGAGCTCTGCCTGAAAGATACTGCTATGAGGCTCGTGCCACTACCAGTTTCGTTTCTGGAGTACACTCCAGCCCGTATGCCCGCATTCTTCTTGGATCTATCTGTTCTTCAGAACAGCCCTGATATTCTTCCATCAATATTTGAAGAGACTCCTTGGAGACTTTCGTATTGAGACTTAATAATTCTAGAGTTATTTTCGCTTTTGGGTATTTACAGGGTGCTATAGATTTCTCTGAATTACTGTCGGTGCTTTTCATCAGCATTTCAATTCTGGTACGTTGCTATGATATTGATTTCTTAATATTAAAATTGTTCATCCTTTTTCGCAAATATGTGAAGGTTGAGGTATATAGGGCCTATAAAACCAGTTTGCAGTTGCCTTTACTTCTGTAAACTGTCGTCATAAGTAAAGAGATTATTAGATTATCTAAAAGATATTTGTTTTCTTCTTAAATTTGTATGTCTTGTATTGAATACTCTACACCTTAAAAAAAAATTCGCTACAATTTTCTCATTTTAATTCGATTTGATTTGATTCGATTGCAATGAATTATCGAGTAAAGTCATGATCGAAGCATTCTGCTATGTCTGACATCACAAGTCTCAATATACAGGGTGTCCCACGTAACGTGTTCTCTGGCAGTAACGCATCCAGGATTTGGCTGGGGTGGGGGGGGGGGGGGCATAGGTGTCCCAAGTCCTAACGAGTCGGGAAAATAGGGCTCTAAAGTCGCGTCCTGCACCCATCTGAGCACTTAAGGACTGCTATTGTAGATTAAAAGGCTTTATTTTATTTTATCGAACTTTGTGATAATATACAGACCACATTTTATACGTAATTTGTAAATTATGTTCAGGAAACTGATATTCTGGAGGGGGACCGGTCCCTTTTGTCCCCCTATCGGTGCACCCCTGTTCCCTGGGCATTTTTCTCGAAAATGGGCGGAAATATGGAAAAAGTCCTAATAATAAAAGTTAGGCATCTTTAGTCAAGGTATCCTCTGTCATAGCCAAAGTCCTTGAAAAGGGACTTGGAAAAGGATATATTAAAAAAATGTCTTTCTCGTCCTCATTAAGATACATTTAGATTACATTTTTGAATTCCGCGAATAAAACTAATATGAAAGTGTTATATTGAAAATTCCAGTTAAACCATTTGTTATCGAGATATAAGGCCTCAAATTGTACTCTATGCACCGTGTTCCTTTGCCATTTGTCTCGAAAATGCACACAGATATCATCGAAGTGCTAGTACCAAAAGTACCAAAGGCTACCCATCATAAGCCGGACTATCTTTTGGTATGGTCAACATTTAAAAACAAAAGCCACACAAAAAAAGGATATCTTCGGTTTGGTCCTTTTCGTCCTTTCTGAGGATGCATTTTGGCTACATTGTAGAATTTTCAATAGGTATAACACATTTTTTCTAATTTGATTTGCAGTTATTCAATGTAGCCAAAATGCATCCTCAGAAAGGACGAAAAGGACCAAACCAAAGATATCCTTTTCTCGTGTGGCTTTTGTTTTTAAATGTTGACCATACCAAAAGATAGTCCGGCTTATGATGGGAAGCTTTTGGTACTAGCACTTCGGTGATATCTGTGTGCATTTTCGAGAACAATGGCAAAGGAACACGGTGCATAGAGTACAATTTGAGGCCTTATATCTCGATAATAAAGGGTTAAACTGGAATTTTCAATATAACACTTTCGTATTAGTTTTATTCGCGGAACTCAAAAATGTAATCTAAATGTATCCTTAATCAGGACGAAAATGACATTTCTTTAATATATGCTTTTCCAAGGACTTTGGCTCTGCCAGAGGATACCTTGACTAAAGATGCCTAATTTTTATTATTAGGACTTTTTCGATATTTCCGCACATTTTCGAGAAAAATGCCCAGGGAACATTTTACGTGGGACACCCTGTATAATAGCCTTCAAAAGCCTATAACCTGTTCGGTTCAGTTGGTTCTAACTTTATGGGAAGTATGAAGGGAGATCTTCAAAATGTAAGGTGCTATCGCCCATGTGATTATCATAATTATATACAAGAAACAGGGGGACTCCAAAGAACATTACGCTTTTTTTTTAATGTTTAGCGAACATTTAGGAATTTTCCTGTCACCTATCAACTATGGTATAATGCCTATTGATGTATGTAATTCTATATTGCCGGTTTCGTTTTTGTAACTAGTGTCTCTAATCAAAATTAGTGATTAATTTTGCCAGTAGTAGAAGTGGAGTAATAATCATTTGTGTTTTAAAAAGTATACTATAGGGATCAATTGTATACGCCCTATTTCTCTCCAGAATTACACCGCTCAACCTAATTTATCGTAAGTCGCATAAACCTAAAATGTTTTCAATGAATGATACTCCTGTCACGGTATTCTTAACCCTGTTCCTTACACTCTTTTCAAGCTCTTTAAATTATTTTATTATTTTAAGGTTACAAAAGAGTCCGCCCCCTCATCATCATAATAAATATGAAGAAAAAATAAAAAATAAAAACCAAATTTTTATATTTTCAGGGAATAAAACCAAATAACAAAAATTATGCAAATAAAAATCAAAAACTATTCCGTTATAGTAAATATAACCCTAAACAAGAATCAGATAACTTGATTTACATTTTGTGCATCACATTCTCTATAGAAGTTGAATCAAACTTTCAATCACAAAATTTTATGAATAAAATTAACAAACGCACGCTGAATGGATATTGTGTGGTCTGCTACTGTGTGTGATAGTATAAGTATAAGAAGGACAATGGTAAAAAATTCCTCATATAATACTAAAATATAATTCTATCTGTATATGAGTATCTGAAAATCTATATCCACATTAGAAAATAACATTAGAAAACTGCACAAAAGAGCAACAGACACACATACAGAAGAGTGATGTTCTATAAATGCAAATTTCTTTCGTATATACATTTTGAATCTATGTATGTATTTTATATATTCCAATCCAAACTGAGAGAATAGTTTGTAGTTTGTGTAAATTCAGAAAAGCCTTTAGATGGGAAATTCTATGGATATAAGGATATCTTGTGCTTGAAAAAAAAATATCGTAAATAATATCGTGAATTAAATATAGAATGAAAAATGTGAATGAAAAAATATTTAAAAGAAAAAGTGCAAAAAATTGTGTTAAGTAAGAGTGTATAGTAAAAAAAAAAGACCGTAAAAAATATCGTAAATGAATTTATTAAAATTTTAATTATTCATATCAGTGCATATCATGAAAATAAGTTATATTTTGTGTTAAAAATTAAAATTTGCTAAAAAAATTTAAATAAATTGCGCCTCTGACCTTATCGTATATATCCCTAAAGGATATAAAATTTAAATATTAATAACGAGCAAAACAAAAAAATAAAACTTTTTTGTTTTCTATAATATCAAATGCCATTTGGCAACAGGTAATCCCATTTTAATTTATTTTTCCCTCCGTTTTTTTCTTTTCATTTGACATCGCCTGCCCGTATATGATGACAACACTATTATCATAATATTAATTTACGAAAAAAAAACGTTCATCAATATCGCCAACAACGTATGTGTATTAAAAATACATCCTTGCTGCCAACATCAAAAACAACGTCGTGGTTTGCTTCTTGGTCGTAATTCACGTAATTTTTTTTTTCTGTCATACAAACTTTTTTTGTTTGTTCTATTTTCTATTGGATGGTACATCTTACAACAACCTATTAATGGCAACTATATACAAAAAAAACTACTACGATAAAATGTACATTGATTGCCTGCCATTACATTTTCTGTATGGATAAAAACAAACAAATAAAAACGACTACTACAACAACAACAACATTCATTTAATCGTTTTCCTCCTATATATGGATTACTTTTGATGACGACGACAACAATAATTCTCTACTTTTATACCTCGAACACCATTATTACCCCAAAACCACGGTAAATAACACGTGTACAAATAAATGCTTACTAAAATGATGGTGACGACTACTGAAATAATGGTGATATCAACGCCACCCATAATTACTTTCAACTTAATGTTAACGAATATTTGGATTATATTGATCCTGTTGTCGTTAATTAACGATTGAAATTCAAACGTGTGTCGTTTTTTTTTTGCTATTTAATTTCCTAACTGGCTTAATGAATACAAAAATTGAAAACAAAACAAAACAAACATTGAAAATTTCCATTATAAAACAAAAAAACGACAATAATTTGAACATATGTACCTAAAGAAGAAGAAACGGAAGCAGTTATAGCTGCTCCTATTTAAATGGGAATTTTATTTACGTATGGCAAGGCTTTAAAAAGGGAATTTTTATAAAATTACCCCCAAAGTTAAAAGAAAAAGTCCAAGAAGACATAAGAAAAGAAAGAGAGAGAGAAGAAAAAATATTACGAAACCAAAAAAAGAAAAAGAAAATTGATTCCATATAACTAAATAGAAAAGGGGTAATTATAGAATGGGGCTGCAAATGGCAGTATTGCCAGCAGCCAGTCTTTTTGCAGCCACAACATTAGCTTTACTATTATGGACAGCTGATTTCGTCGATGCATCCCGTGAGTACAATTATTATTAAAAAAATATATTTTTTATTACATTTTCTATTATATGTATGAACTTAGTCTAATCTTTTTCTATTATTAAAAAACAAAAAAAAAACAAAAACAATATTGCAAGCAGAATAGCGATGTTCTCAAAATAGGTTAATTTGTTTAAACAAACAAAGAGACTGAAAATAGTAATAATAGTGTATAATTTGCAATTTTAATCTATTGAAATTTTGTTGGTGAATTTTGTAGGTCACGCAAAGCGTTTGTGGCAATTGTTGGCAAGTTTGGTGTGACATGCTCGACTTATGAATATACAAAAAAAAAAAAAAAAATTATGAGCCCTTCTAAAGATACTTATTGTTCGCAGGGAGATATTTGGGGTCTAAATAAGCAAAAAAAAACATTTTCAAGGTGGGTGGATATCAAGTATTCGTCATTTCGAAGATCTGAGAGGTTAAAGACTTTTCTTATATTCTTTATGAATCACCCTATAATTTTTGACCGTCTGCAGCATATGATTTTAGGATTTTCTTTTTTTTTTTAGTTTTTCATTGGCTCCCTCTTTTCTCTATCGATCGTTTCGTAGTAATTGTTCTCCGGTATATAGCAAAAGTTAAAAAATTTGTTCTTTGTTATTTCATCACACAACCCGTTTTATTTTTGATTTCAAGTCTTGGTTTTGACTCATCTGCAGGTCCCCCAAATAGCGAAATTGAGTGACTTGAAAAACAAATGAAAAAATAGAACAAAGTAAAGAAATAAAACAATGAAAAAAACCAAAAAGTGAGAAAAATAAATTTTTTATCATTAAAAAACAAATTAAAAAACCAGATTCATTCGAAACGAATCGAACCTGTGTGTGTACGCCCACAGTGGGCAAAAAAAGAAAAAAGAAGAAGCGTTTCGTGTTACCAGAAAACCTTACACTCATCGGTACGGATTAGTTTTCTGCCTGCCGTAGACGCTTGAAGTAGATCAAATTAATCTCCTCTCATATAAACTCAGAATAAATTCTGGGTGTGAATTATATGAAGCAAAAACTGCTAGCCTATCTAACTGAGTAGTACTCTATGCAACTATAGAGTGAAAATTGAAAATCTGGATAATTCCGGCAGTGTAATTAAAGTAATCCGCAAAATTTTTACTTACTAATTATAATAATAAGTTCTACGTGCTAATGATCAGCATTGTGCAGACTAAAATAGACAGATAAGTTGGCGGCTGACTTACAACAAATTAAACTTTAGATTTGAAAAATTCTTATTAAGACTGAACGCCAGGAAATAAAGCTCTTAAATTCCAGCTTTTAAATCTTTCTATAAATTGATAAAAAAAAGTGAAGCTTACTCTGGAAAGCTTTCGATAGTGTATCCCCCTCTACGCTAGATACTATAAGTGAATTTAGCCAGTGCCATCTTAACGAATTGGCCTGGTGATCCTGATTCCAATGCCCCGTGATCAATGGGACCCCTAGCCTTTGCAATAATAGGCCAACTAATAACCAATTTTTCAACCAGTAAAAGAAAAATTTGTCTACTGAAAATTACATTTTAGACCATCTGTTTAACACATAAAAACGAGATAGGTTGCCGGAATGATAACACCAGGCCAAGTTCAATATTACGTTTTTTTTTCAAAAAATAAATAACTTCCAATAAGCCTAAAATTATATAAGACAGAAATAATTATTACTTTCAATTCTGTCGAAAAAAAAACTCTACGGAAAGCGAGAGGACACCCTTCTGTATTATCGCGTAGTGTTTGAATGTTTATAATAAAAGTGCGATTCTCAAATCAGTATTTGTGAGAACCCCACGGGAGTATTTGTGACCGTTGGTGATAAGGAAGTGACCAAGTCAATATCTTGCTGGGCACTATAAAAAGCACAATTTGAAACTGGCTCAGAGTACTCAGTTCCGATGAGTAGAGTCTAGGTGAATTTCCTGGACCTATTAGTAGGATAGTCAGAAGAAAACTGACTGATCTTCAATCGAAGTCGCAGTGCTGCTGGTGCATTGTGTTTGTATCCTTTGGATCCGTATGACATTCTCCCTCAATGAATTCATAATGGTATCATCTACGTCTTTGGGGCTTTTCTTTGGCCCTCAGCTGGATGATGTTGGAGTTTCCTTCCACGTTAGTTGTTGTTGTCCTCTTGATTTTGCAACTTTTCGTTACGTTGGTTTCTATTTTATGGTTGTTTCACTACGTGAGCCAGAGATTTTGATTTTACTCAGCTAGTTGAGTTATTTCGCATGGAATGAAAAGTAGTAATAGGAAGGTTGGGTGGGAATATAGGCAGTTTCTAAGTAGTGGGTTAAACTAGGATGGTCAGAGAAAACTGACTGATCTTCAGCTCCGTGCTTGCACTGTTTATAACACGAAATGTCATGAAAACATAGAGGTAATATCCGAATATCCTAACTAATAGAACCGTGAGCGCCATCTGTTGACAACTAGTCAATATCTTGTTTTAGTCCAGTGGCGCTGGTGGTAAAAACTATCTTGCTTGGACAGTGGCGGCGGTGGCGAAATAATTTGTTTGGTAACCAAACACCATCCCAAAAACATTTTTTTCGGTCTTTCGCATTTTTGAAAAGTTCTCGATAAAAAAAATGCTAAAATTTTTCTGTTTTACGAATTTGTCTCGACATAATGGCAGTAATTCCAGAATTTTTCATTTTTAAGAATCTCCCCCGAAATATTGCGAAGTGTACATGATTGTTTTTTCAGATCGTACCCGCGGCATTCATTTTTAAGTATTTGGGCGAAAAAAACAGTGTCCCTGCAAACATTTTAGCAAAGAGCTCGCTTTAGCGAAGTAATCTCGAAATGAAAATTTCGAATTTCTTCGTTTCTTTGATTCGCTGAGTATCTAGAGTTAAAAAGGCGCGAATTATATCCATTTACTACGCTGGTGATTCGGTTTTCCTTTAGTATCAAATTCGTTCTCGAAGTTTTAGTCAGAGATTACGATTTCCTCCCATGATGAGGGGTTTTTCGATAAAAATAGTAGTTAAATAAAAAATAATAACTGAGTTAAAATTCCAAAATGTTTAATTTGTTGAGCCATAACTAGAAGTAGACGGTACCAATCAGACCATTAGGGGACCATTAGACTAACGGCTAACTTACTAATTTGAAATCTTCATCATAGGGTGGAATGTTCAGAAGTTACAGAGTGATCTATAAAAACGTACCAAAATATTCCGTTTTCGCGGAAAGCATATAATTCCACCCCTCCCCCTCTCCACACAATTGTTTGCTTGTCTAAGCATGACCTATCCATGGATTTCGAATGTAGTACCACATACGGGACACCCTGTATAGGACCTGAAGACAAAGAAAGCCATTAGCTTTTTTTCAGTTTTTGTTATCGTAAATTATCCATTTATCGTCTCCAATTACAACTCAGTTACAAAAAGATTCATTCCTGTTCCTTGTTAGCCTTGTTTTTTTTCTCTATTCCTTGGTATCCTTTGACAATTTTTTATGTGGTATCAATATTCCCATTCTGCTCGCTTTTATCCCAATGCATTTAGTCTAGACCATGGAAAAGAGAGTTTATGTGATATTTCTTCGATGGTTAATCTTGAGTCACTTTCAATTATAGCGTCTTCGGAGGAAGTCTCTATTTGCTTAAAATAATGACTGGGCGCTGCAAAGTCGTTGGTATGTTGCAATAGATTGTTATTTGATAGTGATTGCTTAATCGTTAGCATACCCAAGTTTTCTAGATTAGATTTCCGGAATTGGTTCGAAATAGATTTAACAAAAAAAAGTACTAACATAGAACTGAACCCTGTGGTAGTTCGTTATTCAATCCTGTACTGCGTCTAATTTTTTTGTTTTGTTTATATCAAGTCGGGATCGGTATATACGATTAGTTGTTAAGATTTGTATATTACTATGCCTTGGCTCCAAATAGTCCCATATGCAGTAATGATGTATCCAATGGGCAGGTAACTTGTTGAGCCATCGACTGGTTTATATGCTGTTTACAAGCATACAGTCTATACGTAGATATTTTCTAACAGGAACTCTTCAAAGATTGTTTCTTAACTCTCCTAACTTAAAAAGACAACAAAATCCAGACAGAAATGTAAACGAAACTTATGTTGACGGTCTCGGTCTCGTGGATACAAACGGATTAATGTACAAAAAAAAAAATTGAGAAATGAATGAATTTTCCTGATAAGTCTAAAAACAAATACACGCATAGGAACAAAAACAGTTTGAATATTTCTCTTAAGTTACAAATCATAATCATCATCGTAATCATCATCATCATCATCATCATCATCAATATCATTCGATCTTTAGTCAATTCAATTACCTGCCGTAATTTTTTTTCCTACCACCAAATTAGTAGGATTCCTTTACATACATAAAAAATTCCTTCATTTCAAAAAATATGAAAAGTCCATTCTCATTATATGCCAAGAAATCAGTTTGTAAGAAAATTCCCTCGTCACATTGACCTACATACATATAAGTGCCCATTTCAGGAATTTCTCAACATTTTAAATCTTCTAACGCTTTTGTAGAGTTTTCTCTGATTCTGACTCAAAACGATGATGTTTTTCTTTTTCTTTTCTTCTGAAAGACTTCAAGTCTCTCTCTTGTGCCGCCCAACTTCAAATATATTGCAAAGCAGAAGAAGGCAATTTTTCCATAATATTCTCACAGAAACTTTCAGGAAACTTCTTAACAATTCTCCTTTATCCTCATCATCAAAAAACGCGCGTTTTTTTCTCGTTTTTTTTTTTTTTTAATATACAAAACGAGAATGAAAAAAAAATACAATTTTTTTTCTCCTACATATTTTGGGCTTCATCACAGAGCTCATAAGCCCACCACTTGTAAATGCTACTAAAAGCCAAGAAAACGATTTTCCCTATGAGGCCCCCTGATTGCCGGCAGTTTTCCGTCTTCCATTTAAGTAAGGCCCAGGAATAGAAAAATATTCGTATGCTGATTTTATTACGACGGGTGATCCCCTTTTGTCCTTTTCCATCTCGAAAGTCAGGGAAGTAGGCTGGTTGAGTGGGTAGGTGGGAGAGGGCGGGGGGGGGCAATGGGCGCCGTGTCGCTTCCCTTTTTCCAGTGTGTTTTGATTGATTATTATTCCTCCGTTCTGCACGCAAACCTCATAAAGTACACATGCGGTTTTGTAGAAAATAGGAGCAGCCATAATATGGAATTTCGTAAAACATGCAGAATAGGAACTCTCTTCACTATATTACTTCGGCTGAACTGTGGCTACTAGTATACTGCGCTACTACTACTACTACTGGTAGTGGGGTAGTGCTAGTGCTGGATCTCGGTGTATAGTTCTCTACATACTCCTTGATATCCTTGGCTATATATCACTTGGCCCTACTTATGTACGACGTCTAGTTATGGATGCCAGTGAACTATAAAAGCTGGTAAGACCACGACAGCACTCTAGTCCTATATAGATTGTTTGTGTGCCCTGCTCTACAATGTTGAGACGCTACTGCCTCCTGCCCCCCCCCCCCCCCGTAGATGTGTCTACTACCATTCAAAATTTATACCACCAAAAGTTGTTATTCACTCCCCCCCGCGCGTATTCTATATGGAAATTTTTGGTTACAGTGGTTGCCTTCGTTCCACCCGTCTTGTTGTTCGTCTTTCAATATATGGAAATGGCTCGATAACATGTGAAGTGCCAGAGAATTCGGGTATCTATAAATCTAAATAACGCTAATAAGCAGTAAAAAAGGTGGAACCTCTTACACTTTTGTTTGGCGTTGGTTAAGATGTCACAATGTTGTGACCCATGTTGAGGACTCTGACTTCTTCTTACATTATATTTAGGGGAGGGCGTGTATAGTATAGCTGACAATCTCCAATATTCTCTGAAGATAGGAAGACAAAAAAAAATGAATGTCAAAATATAACAGCTTTTGGCTGTGAATGATTTATGTTTATGGTGTTTTGATAGTTTTTCAATATTGTCATAAAAATGAATTTTCGAGGCCTAATTGAATGACGAATGTTACGTGACACAGAATTTGTCACTTGAATTGAAAATTGTCGTAAATGTTGTGTGTCGAAGAGTGTGGTAGAATGACGAAATTTTATTATAGACGTTGGGGTTCATATTATTATTATAACAGATAACCGTACCAGTATAACAGTTAAATTCACTTCATGATTTTTATAGATAACGTTGTGCAAAGTCAGAGTATTTTTTTTATAGTAGTTAACAAAGGTCAGTGCCTTCGTAAATAAGGGTCCCAGTAGTATCCCAAGGTCTTATGAGTGTTTTTTTGTTTGAGTCACATTATCCTAAACTCTGGGGTTTTCTTTGATGTAAAAGTTTGCATTGAAAAGGAATGAAATTTCTAAGGTTTTTTAGATTCACAGCAGTGTGTTGTTCGGAATGAGAATTGTTTGTAGTATAACCGAAATCGTTTTAGAGGGTAAATGCTGAGTTCTAGCAATCAAATGCTTTCACAATTAATATCTTACCTTAAGTAGTTTTACCATTTGATATCGCTAGTTAACTTTTCAGAACAGATTCATGAACAGTCTTCGAGATTTAGATCTATACATGCGTGTTTTTAAATTTTTAGATATCTTGATACAAATCCCTCTCACTTATCACTCAAGGGTGGGGCAATTGGTATAAGCGACTAAAAAGTATTCAAGACAACTGCTGGCACTTTAAATGGATGATAATTCAACAATGTGACTATTATTTGTTGGTACCTAGGTTATGTCTACAAAGAATCATAAGAACGATTTTATAATTCTGAAAGGTGACAAAAATGAGCCAAAACATGCCAATTACACCAGAATCTTCGATGATTGCGTTCATCGTTCGTCCTGCTTTTATGTGCGAGTTATATTCATGTTTTCACCTGATATAATGGCAACCTCTTATACCTATAAAAAAGAGCGAAATCAAAAACCAAGTCCGACAAATTCGAAGTCCCCGAGAAAAATGCTATCGGTTGAGCATAATTTTGTTTTTAAGATTTTTCGAGAGTTTTTTTTGTGAGATTTCTTTGTTTGACATTTTTTTTTGAGAATTTTCTTATGAGATTTCTTTGTTTGACATTTTTTTCGAGATTTTTCGTTTGGTATTTTTTTTCTAAGAATTTGTTTTTAGTATGTTTTTTTTTCATAAGTTTTATGTTAAGAATTTTGATCGACTCCCAACACAAAAATTTGTGGAAGACTAACATTTCATTGCGGATTAGAAAAGATGTGGTCGAACCAGCTAAGATCGCCCAAAACATCCATGCAAAGGATCTTTAGTTAGAATGAGTTGATGAATCTTATTCCTATTTCCAGGTATCGACCAGTCTCTTAGGTTTGTGATTTTGTTTTCACGTTTGTGAGATTTATGACTGATGTATGTATTTAAGTTGCATTAGCACATAAGGAAAGATTTGTTTTGAGAGTGTTTTTTTTTTGGGGAGTGAAGTAACATTTTTCAGTTACTAAAATCCAGGAATGCAATTAAATTGTTAATAATTTTTTCTGGATATCATTGAATGTTTCAAAACCCTTATTTGTAGGAATATATAAATTATATATTAAAAATATCCCTTAGAATTATATTGAATCAGCTTGTAACAAGACCCTCCATCCACAAACATAACTATAATATTTTCACATATTTTTCTTAAATCGTTTGTCGTGTTATTGACATTCTTGATTTTCAAAATTATTTGAATGCCAATTAGAGAAGCTATGGACCAACACAAAATTAAGAATTCAATTCCCTCTAATTCTCTTCCACATGATAAATATTACTAAAAAGCTATCAGCAATGGATACATTAAAGCAACTTTGGCCGAGAAAAAGTTGAAAGACAAACAAAAGACCCATTTTCGAAAATTCGAAGTAATTATTGTTCAAGGAATTTTCGAATCCAGAAATCTATATATAAATTTCCAAGCACCTGAGTTACATACATAAAAAAAAAATCTGCAGAGACAAAAGTCTTTTTGACCAGAATGTTAGACAAAGAATATTGGCAATTTGCAAAGGTAGCAGCAACTAGTAGAACTATTAGGAACAACTTCAGCAATTCCTCTATACCTTTCCAAGGTAATATTTTCGTCTTCCACACATTTCACAGACAACTGTTTAGCATCTCCCATATAGATGTGGACAAGATTGAATACACATCCATGCGAGAGATGTGTACAAGGTCCTTGAGGAGATCGACATCTCTAAAGCCGCAGGTACTGATGGTTTCTCACTGCTGTTCATTAAAAAAATAAATTTTCAACTGGTTGGAAACTAGCTCACGTTCATCTTATTTCCAAAATCGGAGAGAATGGTGATCCCTCAAACTATCGACCAATTCCAATCACTTTGATTCTTTCAAAGTATTTAGAAACCAATCAACTCATCAACGATCGCCAATATGGCTTCCATGCTAGACGCTCATCTGGAGACTTGCTGACTTTTCTTACGGAACGAACGTTACAACCATAGCTTTTCCAAATTTACTGAGTCTAAGATCGTTGCCTGGATATTTGAAGGCCTTTGATAGAGCCTGGCATCCAGCCGTTTTAGTCAAACTTAAAGCACTTGAACTCTGCCCTCCTCTTCTATAATACATTGAAAGTTTTTTATTTAGTCGGGAAATACGGGTTGTATTAGATGGCGTTTCATCTGAACCTCATCTTAGTAATGACGGTGTGCCACAGGGCTCTATGATATCTCCGTCTCTCTTTTTAATTTTCATTATTGATCTGCTATTCCTTACTTTCAATCCCATTTATAGTTTCGCTGATGACAGTACTCTTAATTTCGCTTACTCCTTTGACACTCTTGCGGATTCCAGACGGAATGCTGCATATGTTAAACAAGATTTGATGATTATTGAATAACGTTCTTGAAAATATCCTTGCTTGGGGCAAAGCGAATCGCGTCGAATTCAATGAATCTAAGACCCACAGCTGTCTCATCTCCTTAAAATAAGACCATAACTTAACAACCACTCACGTTTATTTTTATGTAACCTTAATTTCAGATTCACCGTCACTAAGCATTCTTGACATTTTATACTTCCAGTAAGTTAAACTAGACAGATCACATCTTCTCTGTTGCCAAAGAAGCATGTCTTGGCTTTCTGAAATGGTATAAGACCGTCAAATCTATCGCACCCCCACAGGTCTTCAATCAATGTGATCGCAGCATGTCAATCTAGAGTTCATCTTTCCACCCAATCGGTAGCGCTTGCCCTGCAAGTAATACAGGGGGATAGGTGTTAATACAGTATTGTGATATATGTAATACAAGACATTGAGATTTACCAGGGCTGAAAGAAAGTTAGTTGTGTAGCGACCAATTATATACTCTGTCCAAATCATCATTTAACCGAACCATACACTCCTCCATCGTCGGCATACATGTGAATGTTAACATCGAAAATGATATTGGGTAAATCATTTATGAACATACTAAATAATAAGGGTCCTTGGACAGATCCTTGAGGTACCCCATAGTGCAATGGTAATATATCCAAGTGCAAATCATTTACATAAACCTGCTGAAATCTCCCATCAAGAAATCATCCAATCAAATTAGTTGCTCAGGCTGAGAATCTAAAATTTGAGGACAGCTTATTTAGCAGTATTCGATGATTAACGCATCAAAGGCCTTTGAGAAATCTAGCATGACAAGGGCACCGAAGTTATCGCTATCCACACTTCTTCTCAACAAAGCTGTTTCACAATACTATGATTCTGTCGGAAACCGGATTGCCGACATGATAACAAATTGTTATTTTCAATATACTTGTGAATCTAATTACAGATCACCTTTCCAAGAACTTTAGAGAGAAAACACAGAATGCTAATGGGGCGAAAATCTGCAGGACTACTAACTATCTTCGTCTTCGGAAAAGGCAATAATTTAGCCAATTCTTTCATCTTTCAAATTACTTTCGGGTTCGTATAGTAAAATACCTTGATGCTTTTTTATCCCGAACTCTGCGTATGTGGAACAGTCTACCATCTTCTGTCTTACCAATGGCATACAATCTGCGAAAAATTAAGGGCGACGTATAACGGCATCTCCTTCTCCGCCACTCTACTCATATCTCCAAACCCTTTCCTTAATTCATTCCTGCCATGCTGTGCTTTGTATCCTCGGAGTTTGGCATAATAATATTAAAAAATCACTCATTGGTATAGTGACGGAACTGAATTTCAAACAGAAAACAGAAATTCGATATGTCATTCGAAATTCGATATTTTATTCGAAATTCGATATTATATTCATTAATTGATTCGATAACCAATCAAACATATTTCTACGATGAACAGCCTTGGAAACCAGGGTTGAAGCTGTTCTATGGAGTAATTAAAATTATCTGTAATTTAGTTAAAAGTTGCGGACTACTTAGGGTTATTTTTGTCTTTCAAATCAATTCTGTTTCAGAGATTTACATAGAAAAAGATCACTAAATATTATAACAAAACACTTGCACCCCCGTCTTTTAAATTTTGAGTTAAATAAACTTCATAAACAATTTCTCCTCTTCAAAACAGACAAGTTAATTTTTTTAATTTAATTTATTATCATTAGATCTAAATTTTCATTTCTTTTTTTTTCACAGAATTAGTTATATGGCAATCCTTTCATGTCTTTAAAAAAAAAAAAAAACAAAACCCTCAAGTATCTTTCATCATTAACTTAGTCAGACACTATCCTGTCAGCATCTATGGATCTACCTGAATCTTAAGACAACATAGTTAAGAAATTTCTCGTCTTTTATCACAAAGTCTTTGCCTGTTTACCCTTATCCTTCTGTCCCCATAGTATATCTCTTCACTACTTAAATATTGGAGACAGGAGAGACAAACTTTTAGTGTTATATACGACGAAAGTAGTAGGGGTAGTATATAAAAGATTGGATGAAAAGAAGTTTTTCTCGAGATTTATTTTTTTCTCTTTTCAAAAATCTTTGATTCATTAAAAGGAAAGCACGCGACAAAGTTTTCAACTTTTATTTACACGCTGTCTCTCGTCTTTTACTTTATTTCCTTGTGTACGAATGAATTTTCGTGAAAGTTTTCAGATCTCTCTCTGTGGACGTTGCTTTCAGTCTTAATTTTCTATTTGTTTTTTTTTCTTTATTATTATACTTATACCTGTGTTGTATAGCATTAAGATTATATTCAAGTTGGAAAAGTAGAACAAGGAGAAATATTTTGTCTATATAAATAGATTCCTTTGCAGCTGTTGAAATAATACGGGAATAAAGGATAAATTGAGGTACTTACGAGTTAAAACTGTTAACAATCGAATTGCATACTTATTAAAGAGTTACAGAATTGCATAAGATTTACAATGCTTGCAGTAATGGCTTTCTCTTTATTTTAAGTTTAAATTTGTATCTTTGAATTTCTTACCTGAAATGTTTTGTATAAGAGTCCTTGAGATATTTTCTCTGGGAGATTTTGTGGAGATTTTGAATGTTCATTTTATCAAAATCTCTGTATCTAGTTTGATCTTGGTCTTTAAAGTCAAGTTCAGTTTAAGACTTGTGGGTAGACCTAATGTCATAATTCTTTGACAAGGCGAAATTATAAAACAAGATCATGTTCGCAACATACTCGATTAGTCCGATTTGAAACTTTCTTTTTAAATGACTTCAAAAGGTTAAAATCGAAAATTCTTGTATTTACTGCGTGGTGTTTCTCAGGGGTCAATTTTGGGCTCTCTACTATTCTATATAAACGTGAATAATCTGTCAGAACCTGTATTCAGTTCCGGAACACTGTATGTTAAAATTGTACTTTTCTACTCACTTCAATAAGATTTTTAAGAATTTTTATAAAAAATAAAAACGTTAAAACCAAGATAAGATTTTTTTGTAATAATTTAATTTTATAAAAATAAAAGTTGTGCCTTCGAGTGGGTATTTTAGGGAAAGTGCTAAGAGATTTTCAGCAATAGAAATTTAACAATGATCTGGTTTTTTCATTCCTGTGGCTTTTGCAAATTGGTTGGTGATTCGTGGTGCAATTGTGTTTGTTTTTATTAATTTTCGGGGCCTTTTATTGGCAAGTGTCGGATATGGTGTTAGTATTGGTATAATCTAGACACAAACCAAGTATGAGCTAAGACACCTCTCTCGTATAATAGCTGTGTTCTTTTATGTCCGCAGAACAGGGCAGAACAAAAGATATAAAAAGAACGCCTCATACATTTTCAAAGAAGATTTATAAATGAAGCGAACAGTACAAATAGTTTGCTTCAATCGACAGAAAAATTTGTTCTAGAACAAGGTACCCAAAAGAACACAACTATTATAAATAAAATAAAAAGAAATCCTTCCTGGATTCTGTCTGTCAGTATGCGTTTATTGCGTGGCTTGGTGCACGTGTTCCTGGTCGCTAAGCCAGAATACCTTGCGCAACTCTTGGACCTGTTTCGACTAGTGTTGACCCCCAGACTATTTAATTGCTTAAGGGGGTATTCTAGTCTAGAGGCCCGAGTTTTAGGTGATTTTTGAAGTGCCGTATAAAAAAGGCAATCAATATTTTTCTATCCATTTTTTTATGAGTTATTTATTAAGATTGCAAGAATACAGAAAAAAATTAAAAAATTAAAAAAGTTAAAAATTCAAAAAATTAGCAGCTGATGAAGTGGGGGGCCTCAAAAAATTGGCGCGTGATCATGCCCTAGATTCCAACCGCCTAGCAATCCGAAAAGAAAAAATAAAAAGATTATTTGTCTAGAGTAATGTCGCTATGTCGGGAACTAGGGAAAAGTTGAAAAAAAAAATTGTTTCACAAAATGGCCGCTGCCTAAAGAAAAAGCAATTTTTGTACCACTTTTTTGACTTTTTCGAATTTTTTAAAAATAGTAAACATTGAAATTTTGGGATGCGGCTAGTTCCGTACATAGACAAGTCTATAAAGAAGATTCAAAAAAATTTCAAGTAAATCGGTCCAGTAGAACTTGAGAAATCGTGGGCATCGTCTTGAAAAAGGCAGTTTCGAGAAAAACGCGTTTAAGAGGTAACGCCATTGTAAATTTTTTTGAAAAATCGTTTTTTTTTATTGGCTTAAAAAATAGTTTAAACTCTCTAAAATAAGAACAAAAAGGTCCCGTGCGAGAAATGTTTTTTTCCTTTGAAAATGGAGGTCGCCACCAAGCGCGTCAAACTTGCTCCGAAACATGTCCCGGGAAGATGGCTGCGGAGCCGTCATTTCGTTTTTTTTTGCTGTCAAAAATTTATCAATAAAATTCAATGTATGCCCGATAATACCCTTAAAAGGTTTTTTTCAAACACCTTTAATTTTGCGAGAAAAAAATTCGTGAAAAAACCTTTTTTTTTTAGCCGTTACAGAGGCGTTACCCCTTAAAGTCCATACGTCCACGTGGTTTGGAAGTTAGAATTCAACTGTTAGCAGCTGGATGCAAGTGAACACTGAAAATAAAGATACAAATTTGAAAAATCCTCTTGTAGGCATATTCTTGAATAGTTAAACTTTGAAAATATGAAAACAAAAAAAATCGATTTTTTCGAATTTCTAGACTAGAATACCCCCTTAAAGGTTTTCTGTTCGCTACATTTGTTTTAGGTTGCTTCATAAATTTTCAATTGATCTCAGGTTTGCATATTTCCAAGGTCACAGTTGATTTATAATCTCATTTCGAACGAACAACGCTTTCTCAACTATCGCTATGAGTGTTTGTAGTCATTGTTAATATGGATAGGCCCACAATATTGACAGATTTGTTCTATGCGCTGTGCCCATTTCTTTGTCAGTAGAATGTTTCTGGGGGATCACCGCCTTCTATGAAAATATTAAAAAAAAAGATTTCGACATTAGAAGGACTTAAAGGCAAGTGCATCGGTTGTGGGTTCTATTATTATAGCCACCACTGTATGCTGTTCTCATTCCGATCTATCTGAGTAGACTTATTGGTTTGGTGGGGAGTTCTACCAGGAGGCTTAATATAGATTTAACGAGACTATCAAGAATTTGTTAGCTTTTAATCCGTAAAGTCTAGATTAGATTAGATTTAAGTAACAGCAGCAACCATTGGCCTGTTGTGATTCCCTAATTTTTAAAGATCATTGACGATCGAAGAACACCAGTATTTTTGATGGTGTCAAGAAATATTGTTCAAGAGGTCTGAATCTTTTGTCTGCTTCAGTTCACAGCTGCAAAGCAAGTGCTGTCGCTAGACAGTTTGATGGGGAAAGATGCTTTTACAGCCGACGGTTAGTAGATCGATAATGCACTGGGCTAGATACCAGATCACTTGTAAAAATTCAGCAGCTCTTTACTTGGAGTGGCTTTCCAGGATTAGATTGTCTGCAACTCTTACTTTCCCGCCATTGGACTTATAGTTGGATTTTTAAGCACTTCGGCGATAATTTTTCTTTAGCTGCCGTGGACGGGATTCCGAAAAAATACAGGGTGTTTCCCCTTAGGAGGTCCATAGAGCGGGAGGTGATAGTACTCACCTAGATGAACCAAAAATTGTATGGCAGGGGGGGGGGGGCAATATCAACCGTTTAGGAGTTACAGGGTGATTCATAACAAAAAGCTAGGTTTTCACAAAACACCCTGTATCTTAAAAAGTACAAGGCGTATGGTCACAGTTAAGGGCTCACTTCATGGCCTTTCCAACGACAGCTCAACCAGCCCTCTCCCCTCAGAAGTTATGAAGGTCTAAACTAAAAATTTCGGATTTTCTTACTTTTTTTTTTAATTTAACCTCTATTATTTTTGCAAAAATGTCGTTAACATAACATTTTTTTATAAAAACTGTAAACTGCAGACTCTCCTCTTTAAGTTGACCTATTACATCCTATGTGTTAACTGTAGCCGTTAAACAGTTATTAACTCATAACCTATTCAGGTCACACCGAAAAAAGACGATATTTTTTAAAATGACGTGCTAAGGGAACAAATTATCGTTGAGAATAGGTTTGAAAATAGGTTTGAGAATAGGTTTGAGAATAGGTTTAGAGCTAATAACTCTTAAAGGGCTTCAGATAGCACATTGGGTGTAATAGGTCATATTAAAGAGGAGAGTCTACAGTTTACAGTTTTTATAAAAAAAAATTATGTTAACGACCTTTTTTCAAAAATAATAGAGGTTAAATTAAAAAAAACGTAGGAAAATCCGAAATTTTTAGTTTAGACAATCATAATTCTTGATGTGAGAAATGTGCGTTGCTGGTTGCGCAGTCGTTGGAAAGGCCATGAAGTTCTGCATACAATGTGCTCTTAACTGTGACCGTACGCCCTGTATTTTTTAAGATACAGGGCTTTTTTATGAATCACCCTGTAACTCCCAAACGGTTGATATTGCCCACCCCCCTGCAATACAATTTTTGGTTCGTCTAGGTGAGTACTATCACCTCCCGCTCTATGGACCTCCTAAGGGGAAACACCCTGTATATTGGATTTGTGAAGCTCACAACTTGCTTTTTTTTCTTTTTTTTTCAGCTGGTCTGCTTTGTCGTTGCCTGTAATGTTTCTATGCCAAGGCACCCAAATTTCAATACCCATAACTATGTTAGAGTGTGATAGTTTAACTCTAGCTGACAGTCCCATGTCAGTTTCAAAACGGTTTGATGCGAGATCCAATATTGCAGCGTTGCTGTCAGAGATAATATGGATCCTCTGGATTCCTGTATTGAAGTTTTTCTTGATGCTGTGCTCAATATGCGTTGATATCTTCTTGGTAAATATAATTGGTTGCGGCTAGGCTGATCTATACATATATGTATATATTAGACTTTGGGTCTATCATTGTCATAGTCCTGCCCTTATCCGCCAGTTTGTCCCAATTTATTTGCTCTGGAAGGAGTATGAGAAGATCGGTTGACAAAGTTCTGTTTTAGATTAGATTCGATTAGTGAACGGGTGTATAGGCGACCTGAAAGATCTTTTGTAAGTCCCCGCGTTGCATTTACTCGCTTTTTAGGTTCAGACTGTTAATAAAGTCTAGAACCATTCTGGGATTGACGTTCCACACGTAGGTTGGTGGAGGAAAAGCTTGTTCGAGGTGGAGTAGTCTCCGCCTAGCCAATGCTTCGCAGTTATAGAGCAAGTGCTCCGAGGTTTCGTGAGCATCCAGACAGAAACGGTTTAGGTTCATATTAGTGTTGTATTGTCCATTAACGAAATCGATCTTTACTACTATTTCGGGGTGTGCTTTATTCCTCCACTTTTTTTTCATCAGTCAGAATTCTCTAAGTTGTGAGTCTATATTCTTTCTGTATGTATGCGTATAGAAGTGGTAGGCTTAGTGATATACTTCTCTTGAACTGCAGTGTAGTGGTTCATTTCATGCCTAGTATTTATTCACAGGTAAGTCTTTGAAATTTAGCTAAGTACGTTTTAGTCATAATTTTGCCCTGCGATTAATGATGCGCATGAATTTAGAAAAACATACATCGTAGCTCTCTAAAGTGTCCGTATTTTTTTTTCTGAAGGCTGGAAAAATCTTTGTACATTCATTTTTGGCTTGGTGTGCGTTGTGATGAAACCATGTCTCATCTGTAGTGATAAATCTCCACTTGAATGGTAAAAGATGCACAGCTGCAAGAACAAATCTTGTGTATACTTGATGTTTGTAGTTAAAAAACTTAGATACCCTAGTCTCACATATCTCACGGTTCTTCACTCTAAGTCCTTTCAAAACCATATAATTAATTTTATCATTGCTTCAATGAATAATGTTAGTAACTAATACTCTTCGCACTTTACTGAGCTTTCACACCTCTCAAATAACATACAACTTCACATAAAAAGAAATGATTTTACTTTATTTATTTCTTTCTCCCACTTTTGGATTACCTTGGCAAGTAACGTAATGAAAATGTTCACGATCAAAGCACAAAAACCAAAGCATTTTAAAAGGAATGACATTATTAAGGCTACCAACTACCAGCAAACAACAACGAGGTGGTCTGACAATGAATTATCGTTAGTCGTCGATTGTGGTTCGTTCTATTCGTCACAATTCTATTTATATCTTTATATCGCATATGTTCAATTAGCTTATCTAAGACTATGCATAACTCGTTTTTTAAGTTCGTGCTATAATCCTGCTATCTAGCTGAAACACATTTAGGCAGAGAGGCTTCCTAAGGGTGTTCTGGACGGGTTTTTAAATTTCGCCATGCAAAACCAAGCCAAGCAGCTAGTCTTAAAGCTGGCTATAAGTTGCTCTTTGCTCATTGTTGGAAATCCTGCTATTTCCCAGGTCTACTTGTGTCAACCGAACTGCTGTTGTTTTATTTTCAATTCTCTAATGCAAGCCGTCAGGCCAGCTGCATGGAAGCATAAGAGAAGCCAGTAACCAGGCTGGTTTGGATGTGCTTCTGCTTTAAATCACTCAAAATGACCTTAAATTGAATTATTTTACAGTGTACCACAAAGTTCTTTTCTAGGACCTATTTGTTTTTTTTTCTTTTCTAGAAATATATAAAATTTCTGCTAATGACATATGTACATCACAATTCTTAATAAATACTCAATATTATTATGTTGTTATAAGCTAATATAAAACAAAAAAAAAAGGCAGAATAATTATTCACAAGTTGTTCCCCACAATAAAATCTTAATTTTAACAAATTAGCTCTCATCAAAGCTTCTTAGGTACCTACATAATTCTTTTTACGCCCGAAGTTTCAAAGCATCCATAAATTGCGTCTATAAAATTAAATCTATGCCAGTCATTAAGGAATAACTTGAATTCAAGCATTTGCTGGATGTGCTGTAATCACAATGATTTCAATGATATTCTCGTAATGCATACATACAGACGTTTCCAGTTAATTTACTCCCCCAAAAATATATTTAGAATAGTTTTCAGAGAACCCTTACTTTTGCTTATTCTTGCAAATGAGGGTAATTATAGAACTTTTCTACTTGAAAAAAAAAAGTTTTCAAATAAATTTTGGGGTTTTTTTTTTGTTTGTAAGTTAAAATATGGTTGGTTCTTGGTTTTGAGCTCAATTACATATGAATGCAATTGAAATGGTGTAAAGAAAAAATACAATAAAATTGATTATCATATTCCTAGCGTATAATTGTATTTACAGGTGTTTTTGTTATGCTGGAATCAGTCTTGTCCAGATATCATTCAGTGAAATATTTTGTGTATATTTGCGGTAATTATTTTAGCAACTGCTCTTCAGAGGAAGTAACCATGCAAACCATGAAATTCATAACGTAGAGCTACTAAAGGTCGTGATACATTGCTAAGCAAGCATTTTATATATTTTTGCACCCTTAGTAATTTCAGGTATTAATTTCCCTAAACGTATCTGCCATAAAATGCATAATCGTTCAGATTCTTGCGTCGAAAACGAAATTAGCACTTACGGCATGAATTTGTTTTTGAAATGATTTGATATTCTTTTCTAAGACAGCGGAACTGTTGATAAAAAAAAGTTTGTTTAGAAATATTCGAGACAAAACTGAATGTAGTTCATAGGTCCGTTGCCTCTAGCAGGAAGCAATCTCTGTAATGAGGATAGGAACTTTGAAAAAGAGAGTTAACATCTCAAGGTTCGCAAATCAAATGACTCACTGAAATAATTGTACTCTTTTAAAATACTTGAATATAGTTGATGAAAATACCAATTAGTTTCTTACTTCCAAATGCAGTGCCGTGCCTAGGGGTGGGGCAAAGGGGCAGCTGCTCCAGCGCCGTATTGTGCCGTAAATGCGTTCGGCGGACTCGCGTTATTTATATTTATTTTTAATACAATAAAAAAAAAATGAATCTACAAATTTGAATTGAAAAATGATTCCCGAAGAAAAAAATTCGTTGAAAATAATTTACTAAATAAGAATTCGTCGAAAACCCAATTCGACACAACCCAACAAAACCCACCCTACCGATAGTTTTATGCCGAAACTATCAATAATATCGCGAAGTCAGAGTATCGATGTTTAAGAAATACTATAAACAGTCCGCTCTCAATTAGAGATGAGGAACTCAGATCTGAGTCAACTCAAAGATTCGGATCTCTAAAGTTAATCAAATGATCTGGTTCCTACTTTTAGCACCAGACAGGTTCTACAAGAGCCATTGAATTTCGCCTCCATATTTAATGCGAATGCGATGCTGTAGTATCCCATTACTGACTCTGACTTTCAAAGCTGTGAGTGATGCGTGTTGGGAAAGTTTGGTTGATCCCATCTTTCGCTCGAAGAAAAAGAGATAATCTAAACATGAAGCTCTGTGCTTAGCCAAATCCATTGTGAATTTTAAATTCATTTGTAGCTTGATCATTTGGTTCGACGTCGTTCGTTACTACGTCTTTGATACAGCAATTGTATCAATGGAAGAGAGATTTCAACAAGGATAGGCGCACAAGAATGACTCCAAAATTTCTATATGTTATTCATGCTCATGGGAAGAACATGGCTATTCATGGCATTGATCAATGTAACGAAACTATGAATCTGGCTGCTATCTTGCCTGCGGATCAATCCACAATTGAAGTTTTTGTATTTTCATCGCAAAAAATGATATTCTGTCGATTGTATCCAATGTTGTCATTGCCTTACGGATATTGTTAAAACTACCCGTGTCAGTGGCGTCAGCAGAGCGGATTTTCTTAAAATTGAAAATTATTAAAAATTATCTGCGATCGATAATGAGCCAGGAAGGCTTAGTAGGATTGGCCACCATATACGTATTGAAAGCGAATTATGTGATCGCAGCGCCTATCAGGAATTTATTGGAGACTTTGTAAAAGTGAAAGCACTAAAAATTAATTTTGAGTTAAAGTTATTTTTGATTAAATGAAATTTATAGTGGTTTGGAATCAATAAATACGGTGGGAGTGACGAACCACCGGAACCACTATCAATTATTTGTTAGTTTTTTTTTTAATTCTGTATTAAAGTATTTAATCGGATAAGGCTCAACGGCTACCTCAATTATGGTTTCCGTAATCCAAAATGTTACTTTGGATCAAACTCAAAGCATAAAAGCTAATTGACGTAATTATCTTAAATGCGAACGCTAAGAATAATTAATTAGAAACACTTGAATTTTATAGAATTCGCTTATGAGTTTACCGTCCTAGTTAGTCTACATTTAAAATTGTTCAGAGTTCTTTAATTTACGTTTCCTTTTGTCAAAAGGCAACCTTGACATTTTTACCGCAGCTCAATCTTTTACGTACATTTTTAATATTAAAAGCGACTACAAGCTGAAGTACAAGATATAATCTCCCAGATAATACATACATATTTCCAGTGTTCCCCAGGGCTGGATCTTTGGTCCAATTTTATTCATCCTTTATATAATATGTTCTCGTAAATCATCTTTTACTTGGTGTAACAAATTTTTGTTCCGATGATGTGTATGTATATAAATATATTTTAGAAAGCTCAAAAATTGCTTCTTCTGAATTAGATAGAGATGGGTAAAAATAGTACTTGTAACTTGTAAGACACCGTAGAAATAAGAAAGACAAAAAGTATCACGTAGTAGGAAAACCGAAGTGTAACACTTCGCATTCAACTCAACTTGTGCCCTTATGAGCACCTAATTTTATACTTTAGCAAAAAGTTATTTATTTTGCATACCTTTGGGCTTGAAATCTATAGCATTGATTTATTTATAAATAGATGTGCCCAGAATCATTGACGTCTTAGAAAGGAGATGTCGCTACGTGTCTTTAGTTTGTTATTCCCAGCTTTAAAACTTCTAATAAAAGAGTTATTAATGACTGGTAAGGAGTTTTGATTTAGTTTTGAAACATTTTTATATCATATGCTGGAAAAATTGTATTTTTACCATTAAATAAAAGTTTCAATCTCATTTTTGGCAAGTGGCGACATCTCGTTTCTAAGATGTCAATGATTCTGTGCACATCTATATATAAATAGTCAATGCTATAGGCATTGATTATTTATTTATAGATGTGCCCAGAATTATTTACGTATTAGAAAGGAAATGTCGCTACTTGTCTTTCACTTGTTATTTCCAGCTTTGAAATATCTAATAAAAGAATTTTCAATGACTGGAAGTTATTTTTATACCCTAGATCAAATCTATAGGGTATACTAAGTTTCTCGTTTCGTTTGTAACACATAGAGATAATGATGGGAGACAAAAATGGGTTGGACACCCACGCATAATTTTAAAAGTTATTTTGATTTTTGCATGTCCGTCTTTTCGTCCTCACGATAATTCGAGAGCGTGTTCACTTAGAGTGCAGACCTTTTGTACACGGGTCTTTAAAAAAAAAGTAAATTCAAGTTGTTCGAAAAATGGGATAAATCCTATTACTTGCTAAATTGTCCACATAGCCCTTTACTCGTGGTGTGCCTCAGGGATCTATTTTGGGAACTTTGCTTTTCAGCATGTATATTAATGTGACGTTTCTGAGATTATAGGGGACTACAAAATTCACATATATGCTGATGATGTGCAGTTATATATTTCTCGTCCCGTTAGCCTACTTTAGGATTGAATCGAACGATTAAACTCTTACTTGAGGAATGTCTCGAGTTGAACGATTAATATAATGATTTACAACTGAACCCCCAAAAATTCCAATATATTCCATTTTATCGACGGCTGACTGAAGTTCCTGATTTATTGCTTGTGTTTCTGAATAATCAAGTTCCTGCTTATACTGAGCATGTGCGAAACCTAGGGTTTGTTCTCAACTTCTCGATGAAATGTTGCGACCAGATTAATCATTCGTTGGGAAAAGTCTATGTTTGTCTGTCGGCGGCTGTGGTTGTCCTCTGTAATTTTATCTTTTAACATTCGATTACTGCTAGTTAAGCCCCTGCTTCTACCCTACCTTACACCTAGCTGTCTAACAGTCTCCTGAATCCTGTGTATTCAATGAAAACAGAATCAGTTACATTTAATGACTGTACGAGGCTCGTGTTTGGCCTAAAAAGATTTCATCACGTTTCTCCGCATGTTAACTATCTTTTTGGTGTTCCATTAATGGAATACTTAAGACGTAGGCTTTTTGCATCCCCTCACAAAATTATACACTCTAAAAAGCCTCGGTAACTTTTTAACCAACTTGAATTTCTGAACTCTGGCAGACATTTTATCTTATCGATATCTATAGGTTACAACATTCCATAATGTAGGACTCTTACATTGTTTGAGCTATTCGTGCCTGGAATAGTTTACCAGCTGATGCCCAGCGTGTGGGGTCGACTGACTGACTAAAAAGATATATTATTTCATTTTACCTCAACCCTAAGGGGGCGAAAGGAAAGGAACTTGATCCATTACAATCCGAGCATGAAGTATGCCGTGAGATTAAGCCATACTTGGCAGGTGCTCACGTAAAACCCTGACAACTTTCTGTACCTCAACCCTAATAATAATAAATTTCAATTTGAATTTGAATCTCTTTCTAACAGTTTAAGAAATGAAATTTAATGCATTTCTAGTCTACGATTGTTCAATCTATATTTGTCAACACAATTCAATCAAATGAACATTTATTAAAAAAATTTCATCAAAATTTCGGCGGATATAGAATAATGAAACTCCAAAAAAAAATTACAAAAATTACAAAACAAAAACCTCAAAAATGTCTACTTCATCTATATTGGCACGATTTAAAATAAGAATCTGGAAATTATTTAAATTTCGTTCCAATTAGATCCGAACATTGGTTGCTCACATGAACTTTATTTAAATTCCATAAAACATTTGTGGCACACTACTTATAATCTAGGCGCACGTAGGTAACCAAGATTATGAGAGAGAAATAGGCGTGGGGTGTAGAAAGGATAACGTCATTACAAACGCGATAAAACAAATTTACAATCACGCATTGCATGGTGTCTGAACTTCAATTAAATGCACGTCCAAATCAGAAAAAAAAAGAACTTTGAAAACCACCCACCCACCCACATTTTTCTTAAACAATTTCCTCCTAGATATATGTTATTAGCCTTAACACAATTCCAATTCCTTACTTGAGTACTACACGGCAAAACGGAAGAGAAGATATGTGTGTTTCTAAGAAATTTGAACTTTCTAAAGAGCCACCTCCAATTCTTTGGGGATAGATGAATTGGGGGAGTTGAATTTTTCTCGTTACTTTATTTATAGGATGAGAATAATAAGGAGAAGAGCAAAGTCCCTCGAGTTACATCTTATCATGTTACTGATGGTGATGGTGCCTGTATGTAGTAGCCCTAAAGCGATCTAATTATATCAAAGGAAATTGTTCTATATCCCAGTAAATGCTACTGCAAGCAAGAGGGAAGCGGAAGTTTGAAAAACAATTTCTAATTCAGAAGACAATAGAAGAAGACGCAGAGCAAAAGTGGAGGTGGTTCTTTATAGTCATCCTATTGGATGTATGTATCTTAAAAAGTTTTTCCCTTTTTTTTTTTCGTTATGTAATTGAACGAGATATACTGAACGACGAAACCCTTTCATATGTACATATACGTTCGGCAAAGATAGAAGGGGTTCAGTTTCGGTTCTTACATCCATTTAATAAATGATAATGTTTACATCAACGATTCATGTACTTTCACATATGTCATTTTCGTATGTCTTCCGTCTCCTCGGGCTATACACTGTTTGTTTCCCTAACAAAGATATCAATTTCATTTATTTTCAACTCTTTTTCAGTACATTAAAATGGAGGAGTCTCTTAAATGCTGTTCTTTTATTGAAGTTGCGTATGAGGATGTGTATAGTAAGAAATGAGTGTATTAGCACAGTGTTAACAGCAGTGGCGTAGCAAGTATGGGGCAGCTGGAGCGGGACGCTTGGAGCACCACAATAAGTTGGCATTAAAGGTAAATGCTCACTTTTCATACAATTTTAGGCCTGGCACTTCCAGACATGAGAAATGTCTTAAACGGTGCATTATGATACTCTAAACATATTTTATTAACAATGTTTAGAGAAAGCTTTGGCGATAGAATGTAGCTTGAGCGGCTTTCTTGGGTGAAAAAATGGACTTTTCTACTTCTCGTGATTGCGCGGAATTGGTGAGCCGTGGAAAATGGCTTCCTATGAGAAAAATTTTCACGACAGAATACTAATGGCCGTGGAAGAAAAAACTGCAAAAGTATATGCAAAATGTATTAGCTGGGGTGTATATGACCCAAGTACATGAAAATGGGTTTTAATATGGAAAAAACGTTCCGAGAAACTTCTTTTCTGAATCGGGAAAAAAGTACACTACCCGATAGTACTCAGTGAGACCTTTAATTCGATATGCAACATGCGGTATTGGCACCCCCCCCCCTTAGAGAGAAATACTAAAAAGTTAGTATCGGATGGCTATAAATAGCTATAAAGCCTCCGAGTATAGGAGTGTGGGTATTCGAACTTCTTCTTAGGAATTCGGTTCTGTACTAGGTTTTCAAAAATGTACTAGATTCAACTTCGACCCCCCCCCCCCGCGCTTTGGCTATATAAGCCGACGAGTATAGGAGTGTGGGTACTCAAACTTCTTAGGAATTCGGTTCTGTACTAGGTTTTCCAAAATGTACTAGATTCAACTTCGACCCCCCCCCCCCCAGCTTTCCCCGCTAAGATATAAATATACATTGTTAATAATTCAGAGTATCATAATGCATCGTTTAAGACATTTCTCCTGTCTGGAGGTGTCGGGCCTAAAAGCGCATTACCCTTTTTTGCTGAATTAAAAATGTTTGCCAATTACCATTTTGTGTAGCTGTCAAAATTCTAATAAAAGCTCCAGGAAGCTCAATTTTCATAACTGACTCTATAGCTCCAATTTCAAATAGTCATAGTGGGGTTGCGGATTCACTAATCTGAGCATCAAACCTTAAATAAATCTTGAGCTCGTAGTAATAAAGTTACACAGTTGGAAACACTAGTACTGAAGGCTAGGATTTGTAGTGGTAGATCTAAAACTGTCTAATTGTTAATTTCTGGTGAGCATCAACAGATTTCATTTGTGAACTTGATTTTGAAGTAATTTATTTCATTTATGATGCTGTTTTTAGAAAAATGAAGAGACGTCAGGAAATTGGTGCTGAAAAGAGGAAAAAAGTTATCCAAGTATCAAGCCAGTGCCAGTACAAGTCTAAATGATAGTCCGCGCTCCCAACTCTCCGGAGACCGCTGAATTTAGTCTTGTTCACGACGTTCCTAGGATTGTGATCGAAATTATAAACAGCAACCGAAGAGAAACGGATCGCTATGATGATATATCACAAGTCCAGTTGACTGTAGCTGTAGTATCTGAAGATAGAGCTGCGGTAGCCGTGGATTAGGTAATTAAAGGAGAAGGTGAAGTCCAATCAACAGGAAAAAAGAAAACTGAAGAAGCGAAAGATGTTGTGGAAGGAAGCGAAAGTGTAAATGAAGACGTCTCGGCGAAAGTTAATACCATCCAACAAGGACATTTCACGCCAAATGTTTCCTTATTTGATCTAAATGACATTGGAAAGTGTTCCGTGGTTATTCCCGACAACATTCCACTTGAACTTTAAGACGGAGATCAAGTATTGTTCAACATGTGGATGCTACAAGAAAGAGAAAATTCGAGGTGGCGGCATTTATAGTTAAGAATGCAGAGCAAACAAAAAGTTCATCTTCAAATTCAAATTCAAATTTATTATTAACATAACTATTGTACAATTTAGACATAATTTTTTTTTATTTGTACAAGAAAATCAAAATAAAAACAATATGACTAAGTAGTACCTACCTATGTATGTATGTACTAATGGAAGAGAGACAGAAAGCTCAAACAATTAGAGCATAATTAACTAAAAATATAAAACAAAAAATAACAATATAAACTAAAAGAAAAAAAAGCAATGCTAACTACTAGGATTAGGAAACATAAAGACAGTAACTTCTAATTATAGTTAAAGTGTTGGACTGGATCATAACTTTTATCGATTGTGGTAAGTCATTCCATATTCTAATAGCATGGCAAAAAAACAGGCGTTGGGTGATAAGGAAATTATTCCGCGGTAGCAACAAATGATGTGTTCTGATGTACCTAGAGAATACCAAGAGGTCGTAAAGATACCGAGGACATTTAAATTTAATAATTTTGATTAAATAAATTACTGAGAAGTAATCAAGATAAACAGAAATATAGCACCCCAAAATTGAATTCTTAAATTGAGAAACATGATCAAATCTCCTGAGACTACGCACGTATCGGATGATGGAATTAAAGGCAATCTCAACTTTTCTTCTATTATTGTAATCAAGCTTTCCAAATATTTCACATCCATAAGTCATAATAGATATTAACAATGTACGCACTAAAAATAGTCGCGTAGGCATAGGTGTGAAATGGCTAAACACCCATAGAGAACGAAAATAACGGGGGCCCAAGAATGGATCCCTGAGGTACACCAGATACCATTGGTAAAAAAAGATGATTGAGAACCATTTGAAAAAACTGCTTGTGACCTGTTGCTCAAGTAGTCATAAATTAACTTTGCAGAATTAGAAGAGAAGTTAAAATTCCTTATAAGTTTCGTGTGAAAAAGTCTATATCAAAGGTCTTGGAGTAATCTAACTGAACTAGTACCGTTAATACATCTTTATCGACCGTACGCGCGATATCATTGCTCACTTTAAGGAGAGCAGATGTACAGCTATGCGCAGGACGAAAACCAGATTGATACTTGTGCATAAGACCATTCAAAAATAAATAATGAGAGATTTGTAAGTACATAATTTTCTCAATTACCTTAGAGAGAAATGGTAATATACTTATAGGCCGAAACTCACTACAATGCGAGCTGGTGTTTTTAGGTACTGGAATTACTTTAACGGCCTTCCATGGCAGAGGAAAGCTCGAGTTGCAAATATGTGTGAGGGCAGGAAGAATAAAGGGGAAGGATATCTTAATGAACCGAGGGTTGAGGTTATCCACCCCAATCGCACAGGATTTGATACTATTAATTACAGCAAAAATGTCTTCATCTGTTACCCGAGAAAAATTAAAAATTGGAGCTGAAGAAGAATAGTTCACAGCTTCATGAGATTGAAATAATGGCGCGTCAACAGTATCATCTACACAAGACAGAAGAAATTCATTGTTAGCTTAGTTAGTTGTGATCAATCTCTCATGGATGTGCTGTTCGTCGACAAAAGTATCACTTCTCACAAAAGATGCTACATGGAATTGAAAAGAACTCGATATATGAGAGATCTGAAAAACGCCACAATTCAAATTGAGATGTTTATCCGAAAGTTAAGTTTGTTGTTTGCAGAGCTCTCTGGCGGATGTAAAAAAAATGGTCAAAACGTACTTCTTGAAAATTTTGGACGCTTTGGAGCTGCTTTGAGGAAGGAACGAGACCCAAGTACCAGGACTTACGCCGCTTTGCTTTTCCTCAGTGTTTTTGAATTTTGAGCACAATCCCTGATCAGGGTGAACAGCATCCAAACGTATTTGCAAACGCAAGGCTTCAACCTCCAGAATTGTATTCAAAGACTAAAATCACTGTAAAATTATCTAACGGAGAGTCGGGAAGTCGGTCGCAAAGCAGTGTAGATTTTGCTGAAGATAATTTCGAAGATCCTGGGCTTGCTTTTAAAGATGAGCTACGTCGGTAAATACTCTCTGCACTTGATCGTAACCGTTCCGCAACAGCTGCATGAACTCTCAAGCAGTTCGAGCTCCTGACTCCAAGCAATTTTTTGAACCCTAGAATCAGCCTGATGAAATCGACAAGGATGAATTTTCTGCTGAAACGCACAAGGTTGATTAAATTCATTGAAAGCTCTCCAAAACCTGAACACATTTTTAACTTTATCGTTTTAGCCTATGTCAAAATACAGATTTTAGTTAAATAACATTTTTCGTGCCAGTATTGAATTTTTGTATGGCACGTTAAAAATTTCACGGTCCACATGATATCTCAAAAGCGCTTGCTACGCCACTGGTTAATAGTGCTTTAAAGTAAAGCTAACAATTACAAAAAAAAAAATCATTAAGATTCGAAAAGGCTTGTGTATAGTTACTAGAATTCATGATGCAAATGTGTATGTTTTCGAGTAACCACAAATAATCTCCTTTTGTTCATCGATTTGCAAATTGTTCATGATGTTTTCTGTAAAACTAACGACAATATAATGTGCATCCATCCGCATCTACACACATAAGTTCAGATCACTCTCCTGGGGTCCTTTTAATCAAAGTGTTGCAATATTTATAAAGCGAAGATTGGTTGTATGCTTCATTGCGAAAATAACCAAATTTTGTGCTCTAAACTTGCATTCATTAGAGAGTACGGTGCAGAAATGTAAACAGAATCTTGGTATCACTATACTAGGTACTATCTACTCTGGCTGAATCCTGAACGTATATATATATATATATATGTATATGTAAACTAAACAAAAGCGCAAGTAACATCATCATCATCCGATCCAGAGGCAATAGAAACATCTGCTTTAGACTAGGCTATTTATATGGAGCATCACTTTTGTGTGTGCCGCATGCACCTTGCTTCTCTCAGGTTCATTTGTATTTATACTACCAATATATATGTGTTTACACATATAGAGTTAGAGAAAATTAGTAAACATATAGCCCCCAAACCCCTGAACTCTAAACTATTGATGTTTTCGGATGCGTATATGTTTTGCTTTTAGTTAGAGACAATTTCCAAATTCAAATCCAAAATGTCCATTTATAATTCGACAATAAAAAGTAAATTTAACTCTTGAAGCGATGTAACCCATGTGGCAGTACCATCTCCTCCACCACCTTCACCACCATAGCCGTCCAGGATCACTCTATGTTTACTCTAAACCTGATTCTATACATAATATATAAAACGAACGAACTGAGTTCGGCATTGGACCAAAAATAAACGATTAATGATATTTTCGAGTGCTATGCTTACCTAGTTTAGTATGCGAATTTACTTAGATGGTCGTCGGCCTATCCTATTTCCTCGAATACAGTTCAACGCATCAACGATTCACTCTCTATACTCCTGCTATCTATGTAAATATTTTTGGTATGACTACGACGACGACGATGATGATGATGATGATGACGACGACGACGACGACGACGTCGTCTACTACTATTTCGTTATTGGGTGGGTGAGATGGGTGTTTTAGAGATCCCCAATTCTCATTCCTCCATATACAGTATACTGATAGTTAATTGCTTTGCGCTAAACTAGTATATACTAAAATGTTTGCTAAGAATTTTCAGAATGAGGTCTCACAATGCAAATACTACAGGCAAACTTAATTGGTGCCGCAGGAAGTAATTATCAGGAGCGAAATGATGGTATCTATTTTGATATAGACCTTAAAATTGTCTGTTTAAGCTTATGTACACATTAAATTGGGTACGGTTGGTTGGTTAGTTGGTTGGGTTCGTTGGCTGTTTTTGGGTTTAGATCGTATTAATTTCACGAACATAATCTAGAAATGAAACGCCTTTAAATATTGACAAAATATGTGTATAAGCTTAGGTAGAATGTCAAAAGGATCTACTATTACAATAATAATTATTTTCGAACGAAGAACAAGGTCAATAGGGCATGAGAAATATTTATTAGAATGGACCGCACAGGTGTGTCAACATTGATTATTTTCATGAAGAGCAAATTGCTTGACTCTATACTTTTGTGTTTTAGATATGGATAGACATCCATCTTAAGTCTTTCGAGTCTGCGAAAAAGTTTTTTAAAGTTTGGTATAATTATCAACCTAGGTCATACCTAAGTTAAGATTACAGTTTTAAGATCGAATAGTTTAGTTAACCTACAAACTTCTAGATCTAAACTAGATTTTTCGAGTCGCCTCCAAAATGCTGGACGGAGTCAATGAAGTCGCCATTTCTACGATAGTTTTTGACCAAAGAAAGGGGAATGCCCATTTTAGGCCCGACACCTCCAGACATAAGAGATATATGTTAAACGATGCAGTCTGATCATATTTTATTAACAATGTTTATTTCAATTAAGCGGGGGAAGCCTTAGGGGTGTAAAAAAATTTTCTAGTACATTTTAGAAAATCTAGTCCGAAATCGGATTCCTTAGGTCCTGAGAAGAAGTTTGAGTACTCACACTCGTATAATCGGCCGTTTAAATATCTATTTATAGCCATCCCATATTCACTTTTTTAGTATTTCCTTCTTTTTTATTCGAACTGAGGTACTAGATTTTTCGAATTTTAGATCGATTCTAACTCGATAAGGTTATGTTCGATCGGAGAACGGATTTCACTTTTCTCCTCAGCTCTTTACCAGCTACAATTCGCATAAGAAAATTGTTCTCTGTATACTTTTGGGCAGGGGGTAGGAATCCCCAGCGGGGGAAGGTGGTGCCAATACCGCAGGCTGTAGGTCTTAACTTAGAGTCCCGGGAGATTTTTACTAATTTATGCTTGCACTCTTTAAATTAACACTACTCTTCTGCAATTGAGCTGGTACATATCGTTTCGAATTTCTTATCATAGGGTAAAGGAAACTATCAAAAGTTAGATAGGAACACAAGTCAATGGAACATCGAATTTAAATGGAACTTTCGAATATTCTCTTCTTAGGCGTCTTGTTATATTCAAATTTAGATTTGATCCTTTTGCTAGAATGAACGAATCTCTTTAGCACTGTCGGCACTCTTGAGGTGCCTAATCAATAAGCATTTTGTTTTAAACGTGTCATAAGTGGGATCTTGAACCAATGAGTTTTTGTTCATCTCAACGATTCCATGTTCTTTTGTGTTTGCTTTCTAATTTCTCAAGAAGAAATCCATGATCTATATGAATATACACAAAAATACAAATATGAATGTCTATCCACTGGGGGGGGGGGGGGGGGGGGGGGTCACTACAAGTAAAAAGTCAGGTTATGTATGTTAAGAGTAAAATTGCATAAAAGTCCTTCGATAAATAATATTCGAAGCATTTAGCTGATTTGATAATTGGGCCCAGTTGATCTCCATGGGACCATATTGCCTTTATTCTGGCAAATGTTTTCAAGTCCGCCCTAGTTTTTCTACTTTCACCTATTTCTTTTGTTTTATGATTCCATCTTCATTTTTCTATCGAAATAGAGAAAAGTTACATTTGTGCTTGTGGATTTTTTTGGCAAGAATACTACAAGATCAAATTTTATGTATATATCGTGATAAAATTTGTCCTATTGACCTGATATATCCAGTATTATCCTTATATTCTGAGGTCCTTCTTTACGCAGGAATAGAGTGGAAAAAAATTCTTTGACAAACGAAAAATCTTTAAAACAGAAATTTCTATGCAAAATCAGGCGTTTCGTATCAGCAGGAACCGTATACTCATCAGTGCGGATTGATTCCTGTCTGTCGTATATGCTAAAGTGAACAGCCAAGTTGATCTCATATATGCGCTTAAAATAGTTTTTGTGTGTGAATTATATACGGGGCGAAATACTAAGTATTTACTTGAATGCCTACCAAGATTAGCACTATGCGGGACTAGCATTTCATAGAAAGTTTTGCTATGAAATAAATTCATAACGACTTTTGTCAATATAAAATTGACCGAGCTTGCTGCCAAGTCCAGACTTTGAGAATTGAGTGGATTTATTTCATAGCAAAACTCTCTACGCAGGAATACCCCTTTTCTTACTATAGTCGAAGTTCGGGCTCAAGTATTAAAATCACATTAAAGAGGATATTGGATGCTTCCCATATTTTGGTATAAAATGGATGCTAGAATTGGTCCATTGAAAAAAAAAAAACATAAATGGAAAACTTCAAAATTTCGACGGTATGAAGAAAGTGAACAAAACCATGATTGTGCTATCTTCAAAATATATCAAACATGTAAACCACAGCCAATCCTATGTCTATAATGAAGATCGTTGTGGTAAAGCCCTTGTTAATTAAAATGAAATTAATAAAACCACCTAAGTCAATTGTTTCCTTAACATTTTTGAAATTACCAATACACGTGTATCGGACAAAATACACACAATTTCTACTAAGAAAACAATAATTAAAAAACTTTTGCAATATTTTGAAAGTTCAAACTCCTTTAAGTTTGCTTGAAACTTTCAAATTAGACTCCTGCACTCTTTCTGTTTTTCAATTAACTGAATTTCCACTATTTGGACCTACAATTTCTCTCGTATACATGCAAACACCAAAACACAGGCGCAATTTAGACAAGTGGAAAAAACTGTGTAGAGCGAGAGAGACGGGGCGGGGGAACTTGTAAATTTCATTTAGTATTCGCATGTTTTCTATGCATTAATTATTCATTTACAATATGAAAGTAAATTGAAATTTTTACAACTCCTCTATATGAACTTGGTAATATAGAATGGAATGAGTGGAAGGGGGGGGGGGAGCTTTATACCCCTCAATCAGAAGATGGCATTCCGCGGGAGTCGTCCTGGCTGTTGTGGGTGGGCATCATCTATTTGCTATTCGGGTGAAGGAGGGTTACGAAGAGCCGTCGTCTTGTGGAGAATAAACACGTTTTACATACAAATATAGAGTTAAATTCATGTTTACCTACTTAAGTATTCTTGAAGGCATTTTATGGAAATTTCTGGATGTATGTTTGTAGGGCATCAACACTGAGCTCATAGCACCAGGACGTTGTACGATAGCTCTTGGTCTAAAAGCGATATAATGCGCTGAAAGTGTTTTGAAAGGAAGAGCACAGATTGAAAAGCGGGAGAAGGGTTGTGGTTGTGGAATAGGATATGGGAAGAAAAAAAATAAAATAAAAAAAATATGAGGGCGGGTAGGTTGGAGGTTTAACTGAGATAAGCAATGTAACATCACATAGACTGATTTTCAACTACTGATCTTTTAGCAGAAAATTGTATAATAATTTCTAGACTGAATAGAAATAATTTCGGAAGAAGTTAAATTCCCATTCCAAATATGTATATAAGTTGTGAAAAGTCGTCTTGTGAAATTCGTTTTCCCCTTTTTTTTTTTCTTTAACTTCTTAACATTGGTGTGATGATGTGCTGTGATGAAATATTTAATGTTCTTAGAAAATTATTAACTTATTGAAAAAATCAATTTGTTGTTCGCTTGAGTTTTTTAGAAGGACAACAATTTGTATCTACATAATGTACCCATTTACAATATTTTTATAAATAGCACGATTAATTTAAAAATGAATATTTAATCTCTACACTTGGAGTGCCTCAAAGTTCATTATTAGGTCCTTTAGTTTTTAGTATTGAATACTAGAATGACTAAGACATTGTTTTTCGGAATATTTTGGAATATGAAATTGACAAATAAATGTAGTGAGCCACCCCACCACCGATCTGAGTCCAAAATTTACAAATGGTCATTACATCACTGACATTAGTTGAAATAAAATATTTTATTTTTTTTATTCTTTTATTTTCTATCGTGATTCACAAAGTCCTTAAATTTTTTTACACATGTGTATGTAAAGTGTCGATTTATGTAAGAACTTTTACACATTGTAAACCTGAAAATGAAAGGTACATAGTAGATTGTCTCACATAACAGGTTGGGATAAAAAGAAAACGTATCATGACGACCATACATGTAGCAATATAGAAGCGAAGGTCGCTCTTATGTTACGGCGTTGTTCTAGCAAGTCAATATGACACTGGTTTTTTTTAACAACCGTTTCTATGTCTATCTAGATATGTATTAGAGCCACAAATTTTCAAAAAAATCATATGAAAGTAGGAGAAAAAATGTTAAGTTCGAATATTCGAAAATTCGAATAAATGGATTAATTTTGACACGTTAGAGTGAAAATGCCAACATGATAATTTTATTTCATTCAGAAAAATATAAAAACAAAAATCATCACGTATTTGCAAAAATTTTACTTATTGGATTTTTTCCAATACAGTCTCGAAATAATCCTACCGAGCAGTACACCTGCGCTTGCTACTATTTTTCGAAAATTTACCTACTCTTTAACCTTCTATAGAACGAAAACGAAACTCATATTTGCAAATCAGAATCATTCCACTTATGTTTTTTAAAAGATTTCAAAGCTTGAAATTCTTTTTTAATGTCAAAACAGTCAAAAGATGAAAAGTAGAATAAATTTTCCAACCCGTTGGATAAGAAATTCTGACAAGAGGACTGCATAAACACAAACAATTTCATCCTGATGGAACAATAAATGCTCTTCGTCTCGCCCCCCCCCCCAACCTATTCTTATTCCTAAAAGGAAATGTCTGAAGTATTTATGTCATTTACTCGTGAAGGACTTCTTAAAAATATCACACACAACTTAGAATATGAAAACTTAACCGTTCAGTAAAATGCATGATTTTCGAAAATTCGAAATTTCTCAATGAATTCGTAACTTTTGTTTTTTTAAGGGGTACCTTGTCCGTAACAAAATAGGGGAGCTATTCTTGAATTATGAATTCTGTTAATAACGGTTGGTTGAACCCCATTCCTTATATAACGAATGGTTTGCGTATGAAATACGAATTTCAAGAATACCACATACACATTCATTTCAAATGGTTTTAACAGCTCAACGTATACGGAATCTGCCTTTGTTATTCAAGAATAGGGCGCCATAGATTTTTGCACGTATGTACATATAAATTTGTTTCCATGATAACCGATTTAATTTTGGACTTATGTACTTACTCATAAGATTATAGTGTTAGTACAGTTTTCCAAGGTTATGTGGCGACCAATTATAAACTCTGTTCAAATCATCATTTATTCGAGCCATAGGCAGAATTTGAATAGGGCGAAAGTTTGTAGGACTAATAACCAACCATCTTCTTATTTGAGATAGTGTAAACTGGAAAAATTCTTGTAGGTATCCAGGTCTATCAGAATTAATTAGATTATATATTAAAACTAGAGCACGTCGCCGCAAACAGGGAAACAGTAGACAGCCAAGCACTTCATTTCGCAGTTTAAAATAATACCAAGAGTAGTAGTGATTTGGTTTAGCGTAGGCAGCAGTGAAACTTTGTTTAAGAGAACTGATGGTATATCAGACAAATTCAGTTTCTTATTGTAGAAGTAGGTACAGTGAGACTTGTCAGGATTTAAGATCAACTGATTATTCTTCGACCAAACATAAAATCTGTTGAGATCATAATTCATTTGTTCAGTACAGTCTTCTAAAAGCCCAATAGGTCTATTGAATTCTTACTGAACAACATCCGCATATCAATGGATATCAGGCAAGTCATTTGTATACAGACTGAAATGCAAAGGACTCAATATAGAGCCTTGAGGAACCCCACTTAGCAAAGGTAGTGTAGTTAAAAACAATTTCGTTGGCTTTGACTCACTATTTACGACCAGTCAGAAAATTGTTGTTGATCAAAGCAATGGCTAAGTTGCTAAAATTAAAAGAGTTAGCAAGTTTATCGAAGAGAATGTGCTGATTCACTCTATCTCGAAGTACTAGGGACATGAAATGGCCTTGGTTTAGAAAAATTCTTTTAACACAGAGGTTTCACAGCTATGAAATTTACGGAATCCCGATTGCCAGCATGTCAAGAAATCACCGGTAGAGATATTTAAGTATCTCTTTAAAAGTACGTGAGCTTTTCAAGGACTTTGGACATAAAGCACAAAATACTAATTAGACGAAAATTCCCGCGAGGATTTTTTTTTTTGGAATGGCCATGACGGCTGCAAACTTCCAAGCTCTGGGAAAAGAAGATGGCATCAAACATGAATTAATTATCTATAGCATATATTTGCCAATAAATGGAAAAAAAAGTTTAATGAATCGTGGTGGTAATAAGTTCTCAGGTTCAGTAGGCTCAGATTTTATTGAGGAGATAGCAGCAAGAAGTTCAATGTAATCTACACCCATAATAAAAAAAAGAATTCTCATTATTATCAGTCAAAGAGAACGATCTTATTGAATTATCTACGCTGGGATTAGAATCACGTAGCTCAGTGGATACAGTACTGGATGATGAAAAAATATGTTTATTTCTTCAGGGTCCAAATCATTTTTAGAAGTATGATTACTGCCTCCCACAACATCCTAGCCTATCGCAAATTTCGCCACAGCGTATTTGAACTGAGATTGTTATTAAATATTGGCGTTTTTATCGTCGAGCTGCCGCGGTCGCCCTATCTCAAATAGCTGTGTATAGATTAAGATGAAATTTCGGGGCCTTAGCGGTTTTCGTTTTCAAAAGACTCTCTCCTTCAATGGACGAAAAAACTGTTTCTAAATCAATTTTTTTCTAAACTCATTTCCTGATGGCTCCGCAAATTGACTTTCCTTTCAATTACAAAGAGATTCATGTGAATCGGTTCATCCGTTGAAGCTGTAGTGCGCCACGCGCGCTGGAAAATTTTGTTCCCAGGATCATTCCATAGCAAATCGACCAAAAATCACGAAAAGTGTGACATGACCATTACCATTTTTTTTTCGAAATTTCACATACTTGGAGAGTTTATGAAAACAAAAATACGAATTAAATATTTTCCTTATACAGTGCGTATTTCGCCAATTATGGCATTTTCAAAATTTCGCAAAAATGCTCTCCTGGTCTTCTTTAAAAATTCATAGATATTTTTTTATTCCTGCTAGGATAGTGAAATATGGCTCATTTGAAAGATAGGATCTCAAGCTACTTTTTGCATTTTATACCTTATATTATCCACTAAAACATATTAAAATTTTAACTTTGGATCTCAACGGGATCAAGGAGTAAAAACTTAAGAAAGTTTCACAAAAGTACATTTAAATAAAAATACAAATAAAAAAATATTGTTTCCATACTATTGGTGTCCCGTATGTGGTATTGCATCTGAAGGCTATAGATTAGTCATGCTTAGACAAGCAAAAAATTGTATGGGAGGTGGGGAGAAAATCCTTACGAGTTTCGAGATAAAGGGATTTAAAAATATTTGGGTATGTTTTTATAGATCACCCTGTAACTTCTTAACGTTGTAGCCTATGATGATGATTTAAAATTTGCGTAGATTGATAATCGTTGGACCTCTCCAATGGTGTATAAATTTTACCCCTCCTCTTCTCCGTTTTCAAGTTATGTTTCAACAAATTTAAAATTTCGGTTTTTTCTCGGTTTTTTTAATTACTATATTTATCAAAAAATACGTCATCAACACAAATTTTTCATATGGGATATAAATTTAAGAAGACCAAAAGCTTCCCTTTAAAATAATTTAACACACTCTGTACCTAAAATGTAGCCCTTTCTGCGTTTCTTGCACTTTTTCTTAAGCATACCAAGCGAAAAAAATCATTAAATGCCAGAAAGTAGGCAATTAATTTTTAGGAATGGGCTTTTGAGCCAGTCGGTGGATATGCTTAAAAAAAAAGCAAAATACGCCGAACGGGCTACGACCCGTCAGAAAAACGCATTTATATAGTTTAACATTATAAAAAATCGCTGACAACATACTTCAGCTATTCCAACATTATGCAGAGGTCCTTCTTCTTCCTCCAAGAACTGATTGTGCTGAGTCTGAAGGGAAACGTTTTCATCTAACTTATGAGGGTACCTCAAGTAGCAAGCCTCAGCTACCTGATTTCCCGCCGGCGCGGCGGACGGTTCCGCTCTTAACAGGCTGTGTGAGTTCTAAAATCATTTATATATGAAAATATCCTTTTAATTATTCACACGAGTTCTAAACAAACACTTCATGGATGAAAATTATGTAAAAAAAAAACATCGGCTTTTTCATCATCATGAACGGTAATCTAGCCTTAATTAGATATTCAAGAATTCTTACTTGTTCATCTACGGTGCTACAGCGCGTCAGATATAATCCCATAGCAACAACGTGCACTCTTGAAATACCTACATAGATCAAATATACTTAAATATTTAAAATTGCGATACCTATGCGAATCAGTTTGCTTGCAGTGTGAGGAAAATTTCGCATACTAGAAATATGCCTAAAATCAATCGTTTAAATGTCTCGACGCTAATGGAAATTGAAGTCAAGACTTATACAGCAACGTGAATGTAACTTGAAAAAAATATATATACATACCTATATCCATCATCTATGAGTAAACAAAATATTCAATGAAACAGTAAGAAATATTTTCAATAAACCAATAGAAAGTAAACAGAAAATATTTTTTACAAAACCTGTTGTTGGGGAGAAAATCATTTGGGAAGTACCCGTCGACTAGTATAAAACCCCAATAAAGAGTAAAATCGTAAAACCAACACATTTTCCATTCAAAACGTAATCAATTCCCTTAAAAATCAAAATAAAAAAAAAAAAAAATTGGAGAGAAGCAAAAACAACTCGTGCGCTCCTCTAGGACGGTTTCACAATTTCAATCTACCTATCTACGACGACAACACCTCTCATCCCTTTTCAAACACCCATTCCATTTCTAAAATCCTCCATACACCCTGGGAAATAGCTTTTCTACACAAATACATTAAATTTAAATAAACTGTGTTGGAAAGAAAAAAAAAGGACTAGGTAGGTCGAGGATAACTAAATTTGATTTGCTTTGTTGATATGGAAAAATCAACGCAGTAACATGGGACCTAACATAGAGAAGAGTAGCGGAACCGAATTTTCGCTTCTCACAGAGATAAAATTAGCCGATAACCAAAAGTGTCACTTGTGAGCAGCTTCTATTGTAGGTATACCTCCATCCTATCCTGGTTGGTGATATTGCGTGTCAGGATCGATTTATCCTTGTGAGCTATTGTAGATATCTACTTAACACTCTGTCTCTGATGGATAACACAGAAAAAAAAAAGATCCTGAATTGAGCAGCGGTGAAGCTGGATTGGATAAGGAGGACTATAACAAGGTATACGATGTTTTGTGTATGCGCTCAATGAGCACTCTTTTTTTTTTGGAAAAAGGAAAACTTAAAGGTGTGCTGTTTTTTAAGGAAGAACATTTTTTCAAGAATTGTTTTTCTCCTTCCAATATCTTTTTTTTTTTTTTTGTAGTCGATTGAGTCCTGTCGTATACTCAACAGGACAAGCCTATTTTTTAGCGTTCACTTTATTTAATAATCATCCATCCAAAAGGCATATTGTCCAGAGTTCAATAAAAAAAAAACTGGTACGCGATGGAGATGGACTACAACGAAAAAAAAAAAGCATTCTCGACAAAAGCTAATTAGAATTGAGTTTTTCCTAATTTTTCTTCTTTTCGTCTCATGAATTAAATTTTATTAAGCCATCATTTCTGATTATACCTCAAGTGAATATTTTTTCAGAGAAGTATGGAAAAAAATGTTTTTTTTCCGTCCTCAACAATTTCAATTAATTCAATTTCCTGTTCTCCTTTTTCCAAGATTCCTTCCGAGAGCATTACTGGTGCAGTGAAGTGTAAAGTTTTGCTTATGGAAAATATTCCTTTTGCGATCTAACCCCCTTACAATACAGTAGTAGGCATCCTCCTCCACCACTGCACGACCCTGAATGAAAAACAAAAAATCTCCAGAGGAATTTTTGTGTTGTTCTTTTATCTATTGTCATCATTTTAACGTTGAGACATGGGCAAAGCATGCTAATGACGTCCAAGTAAAGATGCTTCTGAAATTTTGTCGTTTTTTTTTAAGGAGCTCTTTTGAATATAAACGACCCCTGAAGTATAGTCTGACTTGAATGTGAAAATTCAGCCATTTTTACTTGGACTTGTCGAAAGGACTATACTTTACTTGCAAGTAAAATTTGCAGTTTATTATTTTTTTAGCTTGGATTTCTTAGTGGCTACTTTTCATAAGAATTGCTTGTTTTGTGTCTCACTCTTCATTGGATTTCTATGATTTATTCTAATTTTAGCAGCTTTTTTGTGAATTGTATAAAAATATTAGTATTAAACCAAGTTGGAAAGCGATTACTGTTGGTACAGTTTTTGGTTTGAGTTCCTTCTAATTTCATCTATAAAAGGCAGAAAAACTTATAGCTAAAAGTTATGCTCAAGATAATCAGTACCGACAGTCTTGATGATGGCGGCCGTAAAATAACTAAAATATAATTGGCTGTCGAAATAATGTCAATCTTGTTCAAAGACGAATATTCCCGAAAATTCGCACGTAGATAAACATAATCTAGATGAACTGAGAGTTTCGTCAAAGTTGAATCTTCGTATAAAATTCAATTATTAAAAAAAGGTCCAAATTTTCACGACAATGCTGTCAATATAAATGCCATTTTAAATTCAGGTGTTTGTCAGACAATGCCGAGAGAGGGAAAAATCCAACTTTCGACAATCTGTTCATATCTCATAGGACTTGAATTACGTATATCATTTATGTAATAAATGTATGCTCGTTTTTACTAATTTAACAAGTGAGTCTAGGTATGTTTAATGCACAGATAAGACAGTGTGACGAAACCATCTGTTTGTTGACGAACTTAGTTTTTTTTCTAAATCTAACATGCATCCATAAGGAAAACTGGAAAACTTACTACAATTATTACATAAGGCGGCCTCCAAGAGTGGTCGGCAAGCTATAACTGCGGACTTTTAACAGTAATGACCTAAAATAAACACTATTGGTTTCTATACGCTATTCGACGACAACTTATAGCCAGTAAGCAGTTGGGACAATTCGGATAAATGTAGACAATCTCAGAAATTTTGACATTAATAAAGCTCCAGGAGTCGACAGAACGCCAGAAATATAGAAAAACAAATGACGACTTAGCCTGAGAAATGAGTTCCAATAAATTGAAGAGATTATTACCTGTGATTAGTGGTGTCCTCATGGACGAGTTCTCTCTACAAAATGAGACTTATTGATGATCCTATATGCAGGGGCTGCGGAGAGAAAACCCGAACCTGTGACTCACTTTCTTTGTCACTATTCGATACATCTTCCTCTGCTCGCACCTCTTGGACGAGCTGCATGAGTTCGGCAAGGAGGGCTGAAGGCCAATACTTAGCTTTGTAAGAGCGTCCGTTTGAGACCTACGAGCAATTGATCATAAGTCTGGTGGGTGAACAATGAACCTTGTTTTGGCCTACATTCAAGGGACCCCTCGTAGCACCAACTCTTTTTAAACTAACTACCTATGGGAGAGTACTGTCTAGCAATATCACAGCCACCTTCGACGTGCTCTAAATGACCAAACGTCGTCTAAATGTATATATAATACAAATACATTCAGAGATTCTTCAGTAGTCAGTCACCTCAAGTCCAGCAACCCATGGTGATTGGTACATTATACCAAAATCCTATATGTCAGCATACTCTGGGAGTATTCGATAGAGTTCCCGGCATAGCTAACAATATTATTCACTGTTCTCTATCACTATAGAAGTCTGTGAATGGTTCACAATATTGTAAGAGCAGTCTCTGTGACTCTAATTTGAACAGCGATATTTCAAAAAAACCATGTTACAAAGAATACAAGGTATTCTCATTACAAACCACGTTCCACCATTAGTGGACGAAATGTCATATAATTCATAGAAAAGCACAGTACAGAGAACACAATACTCTCTCTCTCCTCTCTCTGTCTTTTCATTATAAATGTATATAAATTAGTGAATGAAATTTCGTCACAGCTCATGTGTCAAAAATTTAATGAGAATACCTTGTATTCTCTGTACCATGAACAAAACAATTTTAGAATAACTTCGAAAGATTGTTTGCCTGGAACAATTATTTTTACGCTCTTCACCGATAACTTCTGGTGCATGATAGGTTTAACATCCAAGAACATGTCAATAGCTAGGCCCCAAAAGCTGCTAATCTTGTCCTCAGTTCTCCCATTTAATAGTCAATAATGCCTGCAACCTATCTCATTACAGTTTGAATCAATTCTGTATAATACCAAGAGAAATACATAAGATGACATACCGTTCTAAAAGTGGTCCAGATGGGTTATTTTATATTATAATCAATAGAACATGGCTTTAACTCCTTCACTTCTTGACTTCCCAAGAGAAATATATTTGAGGCATAACCTTTGTCATAAGCTCAAATTTGTCCACTTATAACCATAATTCTTATATAAACAAGTAACAAATTAGTTATCTTAGGTAAATGAGTGTGGAATATCTCAGGGCTCATTTCTATGACCGTCCGTGTTCTACCGTTATATCACCATCTTAAACGTGACATTACAAGTTATCAAGGATCGTCATGTAGGTGTCCCGGGATGATATTATTACTCCATAACCCGGTTATGATTCATGTAAAGTGTGGAATGAAGTTAGGCTAATAACTATTAAGCTCCCACATACTTAAACTTTACCAAGGTATACGAAACTACATAAATAATTCAAGGCTCAGCCTACAAGACTTTAGCTGGATATATACGATTTTACAAGAAGGTTATAACCTTTTAGACTCTAAGGGCTCATGAAAACTTTATTCCGGTATATTTATGGATTTCGGTCATTTGGTTGTTTCAATCATTTTCGTTCATATTCCAACCAATTCCTGTGTTAGGAATTCCCCAGAAATATTATCTGAGCTGTCAGTTATCCATTTGATTAAACTTTCAAAATCTAGGTTCCAACTTTTCTCTATATACCAATCTGCATCATAGTCCTAGAATTCTTTCTTTGCATATGCGACCAAAGACTGGATCGTTATGAAATTTGCATAGTTTAAGCCTAACCAAGTTCGTATATGTATAGGTATGTCAAGTAAAAAATGCTTTACGTCAATGGAGAAGCTCTTCCATAATTTGGGAAAAACAAGTTCCTATGTCCCTCGGAGCTACTGTCTTTACCGCAACATTATTGCATACTTATTGCTAGTGTCGGAAGGTGTAGATTCCTGCTATTTCTGATTATCATAATGCTAGATACTGTTACTCTACAGGGTTTTGATTTCATTCTTCATCTAAACACACAAGCTTGAATTATGGACGAGTCACAACCAGTATTATTGCTATCATCTCAAGTTGATGTAAAAAAGTGTGATTCCTGAAAGATAATAAAATCTACATATTCTCCTTAAATACGCAATGAAGCAAAACAAAACTCGAGCTGAAAGAATAAACCATTTCGAAACTCACTTCGACAATCAAGTTCAATTAGCTCCTAAATATATGCAATTGATGCCCTCAGTTTTCATTGATTTAGATTCATATGAACAAACTCATTCAGTTTCACTCTTACAAATACAAATTAACTGTCAAACATTTGTCATCTTCCTCGACAGCAGTTTGGCATAGTTAATCGCCTTCAGGATCGTTAAATGCCATACTGATCAGTTGATCAATTGTCTGAAGTTTCAAATGTATAGTTCAAATATTTCTGCTGACAATGTGTCTTACTTTTGTGACGTTACTTGCTGATGACGACGACAAACACAATTTATATATCCTCTAAGATTTTTTTCATATACATACATAATTATGGAATAACGGTTTGTTCGTATTCAAGTGTTCGTCAATGCTTTTGTCTGTTTACAATTTAGTTTAGTTTAAGTTTCGGTTTCTAGGTGAATCTAAGCTAGCCACGTTCATTGTCCTAATATTTGACAATAACCAGCAACACTCAATTTGAGTTTGTTAAATCAAGACAACCAAATCCTTTAACTATTATAAAAATAGAGTTGTCGTTTTATGTGGGTAGACGTATCTGCACTAACGATTAAGATAAAGATTGCTTAGACACTTCTAGATTTTTCTGTTTATATATCAATTAGAACGTGCAAAATCTAAGTTAAACCAACCATTTCCCCAAAAATTTGTCACTCTAATACTAAGCAGAGATATATTTCTGTAATAGATTACCTGCCTTTAACAAAAGATGACAAGTCAAAGCACAAGAACACAAAAACAAAAACAAAAAGTCTCACAAGGCCTTATGACACTTAAACAAAAATCTTTGGATTCTCCTGCGCCCTGTCACCCATTCCTAATAAAACATTGTCGGCAAAAGTATAAAGCATGATGTTTTTTTTTTTTGTTTCTGTTACATCCAAATTAAATTCTTACGTCATGCAATCCTCACATATCCAATAATCCATAGAAAATCCCATAAAGGAATGTGTCCATGAAAATCCCGCTTTAAGGGATGACATTTCACTTTTCACCCTATATCCCCGTGTAGAGAAAGCGAAGAAAAATAAAAGCCGTAAAATAAAAAGATAAATTCCTGAGCGACAACCCGTAAAATATTTTGTCATCTATCACCACACACAAGGGGAAGCAACAAATATTGTTCGAGGAGAGCAAAAACAACAACAACAACAACAACGAACAGCAGGAAAAAAAACCAAAAACGGGAAAACGACAAGTTAATGGGTGTAAAACGACCACTACAAGCATCTCTACATGCACACCTTTTTGAAAAAGTCATCTTATGGTTGAAACTATCACAACACAGATGATGATGAGGGCCTCTGTGAGGAGCTAGTGAGGCAAGGACGAACGCTATAGCTATCACGGTTGACTTGTCGTCCACGTTAAAAGCACTTCGTCAAACACTAACTAACCAGGAAGGAAAAGAAGATTCTCTTAGTAAACCATGAGGGGCGTTCGTCCATTCGTGCTATTCGTGCCTGCTACTTTCTTCCTTTGTGCTCTCCTCCACCCAATGATGGCATAATTATTTCAAACAAGGATTCGTGTTCTTTGCCCATGCTCTTGTCATCAATTTTTTTTTCTTCCTGTGTATACATTTCTAAAGACTGAATCTATATATATATATATATATATATATATATATATATACAACCACACCTCCACCCCCTTACACTACGATTTTCCTGCTCTTTGTGCCCAATCAACCCTTCCATCCTTATTCTTCGGGTGTACGCCCATTTGGATGCACGTTTTTAGTCCCATTTTTTCTTCTTTTTTTTCTTTTTTTTTTTTTTGTGATAGCCTTTTCTTTGAGATTGCGACATCTATTCAGTACACTTTGCGACGACACAAACATGGTGATAGATGGACAGACGTTAGGTGGGAGGAAGAAAGAGGGGAAAACTGGCACAAATTGGAGCCTTGGTTAAAATTAAAAAAGAAAAAAAAGAAAAAAAAATAGAAAATGTTAAGCTTTCTTTGACATGGTGATCATAGAATTGGTGAGCAATTCCCTGTTATACGTGTCCTGTTTTCCAGATGAGACTTCAACTGGATGTGTCCACAAAATTGTAATGGAGTTAAACCGTGAAACTTTAAATTAAAGGCGCAATCTCTGTCTAGAAATTGTTTTATAATTTTGAGATAAACCGATATTTGTAGATATTATCGAATACATTGAAAGCGACGTCACCCCAAATGGGGTCCATGTGACCCAAAAATTGGTGATGGTTCAAATATAGTATAATAATTAAATAGTAAAATAAAAATAGTAATAAAGATGAAAACTATTTTCAATGTACTAGAGTCGCGTAATAAAATACACCATACTCAGACGAACAGCCCCCCCCCCCCCCCCCCCCAACCATCCTATTTTTCATGGTATATATAGGGGCAATATGTACTCTCCTTGCGATAGCCCTCTGTTCATTCTAGGATCAAATAGCCTCTGTAAAAATTGTTCTCCTCCTATAGCACTTCTTGGTCCTCCTGTGTGATAAGTTATTTGCGGGTTCCAGTCAAGAGCCTGTCCTAGTCGGCACGCGTTCATACAGTTTTTCATTTGAGAATCAGCCATGTCAGCAAAATTTTAGGACACCAACATCTATGTATATGAATTGGGCAACTTAGAGCTGTGCCCTACAGCTCAAACAGAGTAGTGTCCGTTTTAGAAGTCCATTAAATTTGGTCGGGGGGGGGCAAATTCTATACATTGCTTCTCAATGAACATCAATGTTTTGATGTGATCAGTATAGGACCATCCTACTCTAAGCCTAGCTTGGTACTTTCTTATTATTTGCTCCGACTGCTGTACTAATTCTCTACAAGATCAAGTAAGTTAGAATTTCCCCTAGAGCGGACAAAAGCCTTATAACAAAGTTGTGATTTCTGTCGCTCTCTGATCCGTCTAAAAGTTGGAACATCTTTTATAATATTTCTTCATTGATAACTGACGATTACATCATTGATTCCTAATTAGCTCACCGATGATACCCAATTCAGTTTATGTATTTTGTTATCTTCAACAGAAGTCTCATAAATAACTGGTTGACGAGAATTACCGAAGTCAATGATGAGGTTGCCGTTCATCTTGGTAACTGTGTTCATATATACCTTGTTTTCGAATGACGTACTCGTTACTTGTTATCTAAAGGGTTTTCCAATAAGAGGTGTTATTTTGATATTCAAAGAAAAATGCCATTTTTTGAGATAAATGATCGGATCTTTATTTCATTATAAAGAGGAAGGTATGCCGTTAATAATTTAAAATAACATCAGCCAAATGACCACCACGACCACGCCTACAAGACCATATCCTTTTCATGAAATTTTCCATAACCAAATCGTAAAGTGGCTGCCCTATGTCCTCGATAGCCTCACGAATTCCATCTTTAAGGTCTTGAATCGACGCTGGGCTGTTGGCGTAGACCTTCTCTTTCACGTGGCCCCAAAGGAAGAAGTCGCAAGGTGTTAAGTCACAAGATCTCGGTGGCCAATTGTGATCACCTCTTCGAAAGATAACACGGTCCGGAAACTTTTCCCGTAAAAGATCAATGGTTTCGTTGCTTGTATGGCACGTAGCGCCGTCTTGTTGAAAGTAAACGTTGTCCAGATCAATTCCATCCAATTCCGGCCATAAAAAATCATTAATCATTTGTCGATAGCGCAATCCATTCACCGTAACTGTTGCTCCAGCCTCATTTTCGAAAAAGTAAGGTCCAATGACCCTGCGGGACCATAAACCGCACCAAACAGTCACACGTTGAGGATAGAGAGGCTTTTCAACAATAACTCTTGGGTTTTCCGAGCCCCAGATGCGACAATTTTGCTTGTTGACGAAGCCATCGAGGTGGAAATGGGCCTCATCACTCAAGATGAGTTTTCGATGGAATTCCGGATCATTTTCATGCATTTCAAGGACCCAATCAGCAAAGACTCGACGTTGTTGATGATCGGCCGGCTTGAGTTCTTGTGTTAACTGAACTTTATAAGCCTTAAGACCCAAATCTTTATGCAAAATACGGTGTAATGACGTTTGTGGGATGCCTAATTCCAAAGAACGACGAGGAATGGACAAACGTGGGTTTTCTTCAACACTTTCGACTACAGCAGCAATATTCTCGGCTGTTCTTGAGCGACGTGCACGGGTTTTATTTTTCACATCACTAACTTGTTCCGACAGCTCGAATTTTTCTACCAATTTCTGTATTGCGGTCCGACAAGGTGCTTCACGACGACCCAAAAATGTTGGAGTTTTACGAACCGTCTCTGCCACATTTTCACCATTTTTATAGTGAATTTTAATAATTTCAATGCGTTGTTGAATCGTGTAGCGTTCCTTTTTTTTTAATGGCGCAGTTTCTACTTGTCAAATGTCAAAAAATGACAGCTCCAAAAGTGACATCTACCGAAATAGCGGGCTAATTAAAATAACACCTCTTATTGGAAAACCCTTTAGTTTGGTATATAATTTTTCTTTATGTTGATGAACATCTAAAGCAGTTATCATTTTCAATTGACGTTCATACAGATCTGTATCTTAAATTCCAATCGAAACACTGTCACTGTCAAATCCTTGCTAAAGGTATTTTATTCAACGTTGTACTCTTGTGGATTTCATTCTACAATCACAGCTCTTTAAAATCACACTAAAAATACCAACAACTCACTTATAAACACAAAAGCCACAGACTACCCTGAAATTTGTAATAAATACACAATTGAGCTATGCAACAGAACCTTTATTTAAGTACAGAAACAGATGGAGTCATTCAATATCCTAATCCGCATTGAATTACAACACAGAGTCTAGTTTAGATTATAGAAACCTTTCCTAATTGACTATATCAAAAAATTCATCAAAATCTTGTAAAGGTTTCTAAAATCGCCCGTTGTCGATCCTTGTTGCCAAATTTCATCTTAACTTAACAAATAAAAATAAATACGAGTTTATGTGAGTCTGTTGAGTCCAGCAAACAAAGATGAACATTCTTAAAAAAAAGAAATCGAACCTAAAGTCATAGATGCATCATCATCACACCCTCGACCGAATTTCATTAACTACCCTCAGTCGTCATAGAAAATAAAATTCTGCATACCCATTTTATTTTTTTCACTGTCGTCGTTTTACTTGTATGTCTGTCCGTCGTTATTGAAAATTGATACCTTGATATTTAACGTCAAGTGTGGGACGGGTGTTGTAGACAGGTTCATTCAAGTCCCAGTCGAAGGTAGTCGAGTGAAGATCAGTTCCGATTTTTTGGACTTTTTAATCTCCCACTGTATGTGTTCGGCGGAGTGAAGTTATAACTTTTCCATTACCTACATCAGGACGAATTTCGTGAATACATTCCTCCTTCACAAATAAATCTCCCTCCTCCTTGTCCATCTCAAATTTATACAAATGAAACGAATGCAATCTGGAAGAAATTTTCAAACTGCTTTCTTTAGGATACGGATTCGCACGAAATTATCTGGATTCTATGATCCGAATACCTAGATTTCAAATATCGGATCCCAATTATTCTAGATATTCCGTATAGCAAATATGTATACCCAAGTCATTTAAAATTCTATCACTCTTAAAGGGACACCCTTTCTTCTAGTAAAAAGTTAAGGGTCTAGAATAGAACCTTAAGGTACACCAGCTTCAATTGAATAACCTATTTAAAACATTCCTCGGATCAGCAGACATTCTTTTTACTTTCCAAACTTTATTCATGTTACCAAAGATATTCCCAAGGATTAAAGAAATACTAACTGAATGTATTCAAGAATGTGAAGGAAGGTACTGTGAATACGATTTGACTAAATAACTTCTATAAGAGCCAGGAGACGTACATTTTTATTTGAAAAGTTTAGAAATTTTTGGCAGATGTGAATGATGTATGTAGCTGTACCATCGCCATTGCAATTTTTTCAGAATGAAAAATATTTTTTAAAGAGAAAAAAACTGAAAATAAATATTCTATTTCTCATAAAAATTCAAAAAGGTGTACGTATTCAGACTACCAATTTTCACCGTCGTCGTCGTCCATTCCAATTGAAGGGAAATCGTTCATCATTAATAAATATTCTTTCTGTCATTCTGTCCACCCACAATACACCTCTTGAATCCTACATACATATACCATATATATTGTAGGATATAATCGTAGCATTCAACCCTACATTACTACTGCAACCCCATCAAATAAACAACGAGATACCATCGACGTATTACAAAAATAAACATGGCAAAGGTGTGTGCTTCATCGAAGCGCTTGATAACAGTTTTCAACGATTTCAACGTTCAACGCGGTCGCCCTAGGGCCTCCTGTTTTATCAGATGGAAACCTTTTTCTATTGCGCTATCAATGGAATTATACAAATTATCCTCGTAACGAGTGTAGATCTAGTCTGCAGTTCATATCGTTGTACGAAATCCTTCCTACAGCATGGTTTTATAGGTGGAGCCGAAAACAAGAAGAATGTAAATGAAAATTTACTTGCTGAAAGTTTATTGTTTTCGGTATTTGTTTTTTTTTTCATTTTTTATTTATTTTACTTGCTTTTATCTATCTATATTCCACCATATTCTGCCTCATCCCGCCTCATCCCACTTCATCCCACCTCATCCCGCCTCATCCCACCTCATCCCGCCTCATCCCACCTAAAGAATTCAAGAACATGAGGAAGTTCGAAGTTAGCACGTTATTCGTTGATAATTCTAGTTTGCATCAGAAGCGTTCCAAAATTCATACGAAAGGCGCAAATTTTTTTTTTTTTATCATTATCTTATACCTGACAATGCAAACCTTTCCTTCTAGTAGTAAGAACATATATAGCTGCTTTAACATGCATACATATAACGTTCAGAGCTCTCATCTTTATGCCTCAAGATGCATTCTTGAACAAGTAGATAAGTGGTGGTGGTGGTACCTAGATCATTTCATAGCAACCATCATAGTAGTAAAATTATGTCGGTGTGTACATGTTTAATACCAAAAACAACTTTCGATTAAATTTTGAATTCTGTTAGATTTAACATTATTATATCAAGCTCCTTAAATCCTTCCTTCACTTCCTATCTATCTCCAAGATACAATATCTGCCAAGTACTGCCTCGAGATATTCAGAGATTCTTGAAAGAGAATTCATTCGGAACATTTGTTTCCTAAGATGTTATTAACTGTGCTGGTAAGTTGTCTTCTTGCTGGAATCCTGGGAAATTAAATTTGAATATTATTTTGTACTGACGTGACATGAAGCAGTTATTAGAATCTAAGTATGTGACTTGTTGTCGAAACGTTGTTGTTAGTGCGTATATAGCAAGAGAATAATTGGTGAATGAAATAGGATTTCAATTTAATCGGAGCCGCTCCTCTATTCAATAATATTGCTTTCATGCATAACATTATCAGTTTTGAATTTTAGTTGGTACACAGTAATTTGATTTTTAAAGCCTATTGAGATATTTTGGTCGGTTCCAGCATTATGAAACAACGTAAATTGAATGTGTATCGAATTAATATGTTGCTTAAGGCATTGAATTTCAATTCGATGTTGAATCTAACCTGAAGTCAAATACACACAATGAATTTTGAACTTTTGATGTTATATTGGTATGAAATTTTGGATTATGTTTTATTCTTTTTGTAACGTTAAAGATAGTTTTAAAGGTAAGAAAATCATTTAATTTTTTTTTTAATCTTGAACAAATTTTCGTCGAAGGATCAATTGATTTCGTAAAAAATATTGAACGAACTTTACAATAAAGGAGATAATAGCCGAAGTTTTAAGTTTATATATGAGAGTTAATTGGACCAATCTTATTTCGGCAGTGATTATTTATTCCGGCTCGAAGGACCATTGCATCACTTGTCATTATTTATTCCGGCTCGAAGGACCATTGCATCACTTGTAATTAGAGTATTATGCGGCAGCTTTGAGCTTAGAATCTTCGTTTGTGGGGAAATATTACGATACGAAGGTACTTTATTTCGTCTCTCGTTAAATAAGATGTAATATTATATCTCAGTGAAGTAAAAGGCATATGAAGTTGCAAAACAAACCATCGAAATGCCAATCACTCACGTTCTATGTATGGCTGACTCTAGTTGAGATTATTAGGTATATCGTAGTTTTTCTACTAATCTGGAAGCTATTAAGTTACCGAAATATTTTTTACGCTAGACCTCTAAACCATGTACCTAGTTCGGATATAATTAACGATCTTTCCACAGACTCTCAGTTGCAAAGGTTTTTAGAAACATGGTAGTGGTTTTTGTTTTAGTTGTCATGGGAGCTTTCATCGCATAAATAATTAGGATTAGACACCACCAAATGGTTTTTCGGCGTCCTGTACAATCTTTCAATGATTTCTTAATTTAGCTTTATATGACATGTAGAAATCTCGCAAGTGTCTTTACGCAGTTAAGTTTTAAAGCTTTGAACTTTAATGTAAAATTGTGGAGGGTCAGTCTCGGTCATATTATTGAGCACCGTGAAAATGACTTTGATTCTTCGAGACTTAAACTCACGCCGGCCGGACCATAGTGAAAAAATTAATTTTTTTTAACCTTACCTCTTCCAGCTAGGATCAACACAAACAACAGTTTCAAAAGAAGCTGGGTAATTTCTCTATGTGGTGCGTTGTCCAATAAATGAGTTAGACGATTTTTCGATTGATACTGGCTTGTTAAATTTCTTTAAGTCAATGATTTGACCAAATTCTTTTATGTGATGAAAACAGCGAATATCTTCAGGTTCGTTTATTTTTATTATTACTAAAGGGGAATACGAAAACGCTTCCGAAACCCCATTTTCATATGCTTGGGTCACATACACCCCAGATACTACATTTAACATACATTTTCACTTCTTTCTTTCACGGCCATTAGTACTCTGTTGTGAAAACTTTTCTCATAGGAAATCATTTTCAACGACTCACCAATTCCGCACAATCACGAGAAGTAGAAAAATCCACTTGATCGCCAAAGCTTTCCCCCGTTTAATTGAAATAAATATTGTTAATAAAATATGTTCAGAGTATCATAATGCATCGTTTAAGACATCTCTCATATGTATATGGAGGTGTCGGGCCTAAAGTTGTATGAAAAATGGGCATTGCCCTTTCTACGAGTACGAACGTGACTTTTTAAATAAATTTATTAATAGAATGAAAAGATTCTCGTAATCCACCATACTTTTTCTCGTAATAACTTTATCTATCTCAAAGGATTAACTACTCTCGTGTTAGCATCACGTACCCTTAAATGTATGTTTCACTGCATATTTAATAGCATAATCCGTAGCTCGTAAGATTTTTTTTTTTATATAATGTAATTTTAAATTTAACCCTATTAGCTTAATCCGGCTGGAAGGACCAATTTGCTTACTTTGAGTTTTTACTCTTTTTATTTAATTAAAACGACAGAGGCTTTTAAGATTAATTCATTTTTTCTGAAACCATTAAAATACCAATTAACAAGGACATTAAAATAGCGACCATAACGTCTGTAGAAGAAAAAACCAATAAATAATGCAATTTCTCTGTCTCTCTTTCCTACATGTATTCAAACCTAAAAATTATAACCTAAAATTAAGCAAAAAGCTGCTTGTGTTAGGAGATATGCTACATATCGTTTTTGCGAAAGTTTTTCTTTCCTTCCAACTTTTAATTGTAGGTATGTAGTATCATAAGTTTCCTAAAAACACGTAAAATTTTCCTCTCGCCTTCTACAACTAAAACTGAATAGATCCCTTATTCCCGCCTTCTCATAGGTATGTATGTACCTGCATACATAAATGTATATGTGTAACTACCCCCATCTTTATTTAAAGTAAAATTTTCGGCATAATTAATTTTGTAATTTGACACCTATTACTGAACCCAAACCTCAACACCACGAAAAATTAAATCCCATGACCTGTGACTACAAAATTTGGATTAATGACGAGCAAAACAGAAGAAGCCGCAATTGTTGGGGTAAGTTCTTCTTGGGATTTTACAATGAGTTTATGTATCACACCCACAGACACACACACACACACACATAATAATAATGGTATTCACTCCCAATGGGATAGGAATTTCCTTTTTGGTTTCTTAACTAATGATTCTTGTGCCCTCTGACATGTATCCTGAAATCTTCTAATTTATGTGTTCAGTGATGTGTGGTTATTCAATGTTGAATTGGGACAAGCCCTCCTTGCCCCAATAAAAAAAAACTCTATTATATTATGTCAGTGTTATACACGAAAAAATGAAGAAATCGTTGCTTTTCAAAAGCCAGTCAAATTTTGAGACATTTAAAAAACAAAAACAAAAAAAAACCAACTTTCCTTATTGTTTTCTCCACAGTAAATTACACAAGAGTTAAAAAAAAGTTTTCAAATAGAAAAGAAAACAAAGAAGAAAAAAAATGGAAAACCGGAAACACCAGCATATTTTGTCCTATTCCGCCATGTGATTTACCGACAAAGGCGAAGGCTACTCCTTCAGACTTAATCCCGCACACAAAAACTTGAGAAGGAACAACGAACTTTGACTTGAAGTTGCCCTCAACTATTGCGTGCAAGAAAATCGAGTCTGGAAGCTTTTGAATTTTTGTCGTAATTTCATTGTTGTTATTGCTGCTGCCATTGGGTTTTTCATTGTTCCCGCAACCAGTTCAGTTCGTCAGTTAAGTTCACAACACGACAGCCAGGCTAAAACCTTTCATCCCTTGTAATGCCATATGAGGCCCCGGATATATCGGTTTTCTGGCTCTGTACACCACCGATGTTGCCTTTCCACTTCACATTGGTATTGTTGTCGTTGTTGCTGTTGTTGTTGGTGTACAGGATAATCTATTTCTTACATATATTGCGGTTGACGGGTTTTAGAGGCCCTCCAGTATATATATGTATGTATGTGTATGTAAAGGCCAAACCGCAAAATGGTTTGGAAAACATTTTACACTTGTACGTCCCCAAAAATAAAAGGGACAAGTCCAGCCGCTATGTTTCTGGTGGCGCTGCTCTGGTTGTAATGCTCTGTAAAATCGCCATGGGAAAGTAGCTGTGGAATACACTCGTTCCGTATATATATTTACAAAGGTTTTGCCATGGAATACGCGTGTTACGACGACTTTGAAATCCATATTGGCATCGGTATTCAAGTAATGGCTTTTATGGAGCGATATATTGTGGTGCAAGGATATTTTTTGTATGGCAGGATATATGTAGTGCCAATCGAAAAGAGTACTTTTCTCTAGTCGCCTCAGGACGATGAACGATGTGGTTTGGTTTGGTTTGGTTGGTATAGTTATGTTCGACACGCACAATGGCGTTTTTAACTAGGTCCTCTTATGCTTTTGACCCACATCGTCACCATATCAGGGTGAATTATATATTGTTAGAGTTAAACGTTAAACATTTTACTGAATGCCTTGATGGAGAAGGACTTATGAATGTGGGTGTTGAGAGGGTGTATGTGTGTATGTATATATGGACCTGGCATCATTTCATCACTTGATAAAGATTCTCCCCCCCCCCCCCCCCATATGATGCCAGAATTTATCCTTTTTCCTTTTTTTTTGTCAAGTGTAGGAATTTTTATAAAAAAGGATATTTTTTTTTTATGAATAAAAATTATTTTCACCGATTTTAAAAGTTTTTTATGTGGGGGGAGAGACACGTTATAAAAAACATACATGCAAATTGCACTTTATGCAAAACTATGCAAGTTACGTTAATTTCAGAAATTTTCTTTCAAGAAAAATTAATTTAAAGTATAAAGTGCAGCAGTTTTTTTTTCTAAACTTTATTCCGTTTTAGGGCAGATTTATGTGGATTGTTTTTTTTTTTTATATATACATAGAGGTACTTACGTTCTTTAAGAATATTCAATGCATTCAGGTTACAACAAAAATGTTACTTTATGCAATTTTAATATGTAATTTTATATGCAAAATGCTAGTTTTAACTATTCAGAGTCAGAGCGGTAAAGTCACGAATATCAATTATTTACAATATTGCTATAGTCTTGTCGCCCACACTGTCGGGTCTACTTTTAGAAATTGCTTATCTAAATCAAATCTTATAAAATAATCTCTATAGGTTTTATGGAAATAAAATCTTTCATAGGTTACTATCTTTCAGCAATTCAGTTAGGTATATCAGAAGTTAATTGAAAAACCACTTTATGTCAGTAAGAGCACTGTGATGTCTGTAGTTTAGTTTTTATTACTCGTGACAATCTTGACTTGAAGGAAGATAAAACAACTGTCTTTAGAGTATGGTACCATAAGTTATTTTAAATTTGTTGCTATTGCTCGCGACGAACCACGGTCGGTGAATTCGTATTGATGAGGTTAATACTAAAAAACTAAACGTCTTTTTACATATAAACCCAAGAAGAACTAAGCTTCAAGACTGGATTTAGATGTTAGCTTTAGCTAGACGAGAGCTCTTTGTATTGCAAGAGGTCTTTGACTTTATTGTGCACCGCTTTCCTTTATAGATCATCCATAGATCAGCAAATAATCCCACTTTCTCTAAGAAGAGCAGTATCTCTTTGGATCCACTTTTCTTCAAATTTCTTTTGCAAAAGAAGGTGTTTCGTATTAGCAGAAACCGTATACTCATCAGTACGGCTTCGTTGCTCCCTGCCCCATGCGGGCTTATCTTAGTAGTTCGCCTCAAATCTAATTCATACATAAAAATTCTTTTAAGTGCATTATGAGATCAGATTGGCTGTTCCTTTGTTGTATGAGGCAGGCTCGGAATCAAGCCGTACTGATGAATATACGGTACCTGCTGATACGAAACGCCTTCTTTTTTGCAGAGGAAATTTCTTTTCCAAAGATTTTTCGTTTGTATATAGTTTTTTCCACATATATATTTTTATTGGTGTAGGAGTGGCGTAGGTTTTCATATGATCCTCCTGTATATTGAGGCATATTTTTCTAGGCTATCATAGGTATAAGGACTTGCCCTTACACCATATATTCATACACCCACTCCTGAAGGTCCAGATCTTATATCTCGTGTATGAACTTTTCTCAACATTTTCAATAGATACTAATTCCAAAATGTCTCTGTAATCTTTCTGGGTTTCTTGTTTTACATCTTCAAGAGTGCGGCGGCATATAAATTGAGGGGAAATTTTATAAGGTCATCACTGACTGATATACAAATCCTCAAAGTCAAACTGGAAATTGTAGGAACATTTTGGAAATAGTACAGATCGGTGGTTCATTACACTGTTCAATATAAAATTACTGAATTTCATCAAAACAACTATTATAAAAAATAGTGCGATACAAAAGTTACTGAAAAATATCAAGCCTTTATTTTAAATTCCGAATATTGTTGTAAAGTGTAATTGTAAATTTTTCATCCAAATCAATTAAAAAAATAAAACATCGGAGTATCTTTGTGACAAATGTAAATTCCCACTTGACAATTTTTACTTAAGGCTTTCTGCCCAAGATATGACATCTTTTCCATTTAATCCAAAAAAGGTGAAATGATGGTCCTAATGATATGTATAAGTGGATACTGGAGAGATCTGAGGAAAGAGCTTCGATATTTTCAAATAAGGAATTTTTGAGGCTGGTGAATAATCTTAGAACCATAAAATTGGGCTGCTCTTCCTGTCGTATGAATAGCCTGGAATGCTGACATATCATCAAACAAAAGTTATCTTGACGCTGATCTTTTAATTTATCAAGAAGAGAACTCCACGATCTACGTAGCAACTCCACATAAGCTGGTTCTTGAGGTACAACATTAACTTGCTCCGCTGTCCGAACCGTTCTCCTACACTAAACCGTATAGAGATAATATGGAGATTAGGATTAGCAGCAGCTTCGCTAATTTCGACTACAGAAATGTGTTTGCCCTACATCAAATCAATACCAAAAAGGTTTCTCGATATCGAGAGGGGCAACAGGGAGAGAAGCTACTGATTATTAATAAAACTTACTCTCATTTTGCACACATTCCAGCTACTTTCTATTGATTGATTGATTAAAGACTGAGGTTGAGGCCCCTAATGGGGGTTTTGGAACGTGGCCCATAACATGCCCAGCGCTCATTCTACAGCAGACTTATGAGCAATTGCTCTTACGCTCTTACGAATTTAAGTATTCGCTCCCAGGCCTCCTTGCCGACTTCATGTAAGAGATTTAAGCCAAGGGATCTGTAACGCTTTCCAGAGAGTGCTGGACAGTGTCAAATATGCAGGCCCCCTGAGACTAGAGTGCTCAGTGGAAATTGACACCAGGGCTCTCATGGTTGGCTTGTTTAGCCCTATTAGCTTTATCGTTTCTTTTAGGTTAGATCTGCCTCACAGCTCCTTTGTAGTTCTAGTTAAAGGGTCATCTAATCAAAGGTGACTATGTTGGCAGTTGGCCCAAGCCAAGATATTAGTGACACGGTGTTTTTGGGTACGATTTCAATTCTGGTGGAGCATATCTCCGAGGTTTCACCAAGACGACCAGGTTCGTCTGCCTGTTCTTTCCTGCTAATATCGCTGTAACGTGGAACTCAAAGGGCCAGTACCCTGTTGTTCCAAGAAAGGGAGTGAGTTGAGGGTGGTTTTACATTCCACTACAAGCTTAGGGGTTGCAAAAAGGTTTAACAAGGCCTTAACAAATGTTTGGCAGTCCGAGCAGATTGCAATCTCCTTGTTCTCAGTGTCTGAGAGTTAAGGAGATGCCTTCCCGCTATAAGTATGGCCATGATTTTCTCCTGGAAACCCGTGATATAGCTTTCAATGTGTGTGGCAAAATCCATTTGAGGCGCCTTACAAACAGCGACTGCTTCGGTGTTTGCTTCCGATTTGGAGGCATTTGTATATATGATAAGGTTTGTCATTGGTTGAAGCACGGAATGTGACTCCCATTCTGCCTTGCCTTCTATCGAATTACTCCACAAGTATCGTTCTAATCGGAAATTTTTTCTTAGTGTCAGCGATAACAAGAATATAATTTTACTATCACATATTTATCTCTTTCTCCCGCTATGGACGTGGGATACTGCACATTGGTATGGTTTGTCTATAAGTTTGCAGCACAGTGTACATATTTAGTATATTGCACTGATAGCAGGAAGTTCCAGTTAGTATTTAATGTACCCCGATTCTCTCTGTATTTAGATAGTATGAATTTTTAATAGAATTTTCAAATAATTCTACTAAGCTTTCATATCAATCTCATGTACCACAAGCTTCTGTATTAGGACCAGTTCTATTTCAATGCTATAAATGTCAATTAAAAGCATATTTTCAATTCATTATTATTCGAAAATGAGATACTTTTGTTATAGTTAAATCTTCCAAATATGCTTTAGCGTCAAGGCACCACTGATGCTATAGTATGCTGATCCTTATAGTTTATTCGACCATCCAGAAAACTTTAATCTAATAAACAGAGGCATATAATTTTAGTCCAATTATAAGTTTCAAGTTGTCAAAAAGTTTTTTTGTTTTTTTTTTCTACATTTTAACTCAGAGAAAACATAAAGGGAAAACATTCCACAGATTTTCCAATTGAGTAATATCTACAAACAAAAAATTCTATTTCATAAAGTTTTGCAACCAACAGCTTCAACTGTGTCTGTCGAAAATGGGGTAGTGGTAGTAGTTCTTAGTTTCGTTTCATATTTATCCAATTTAAAAATAAAAATATTCCTTGAACGAGAATATATTCATTCATAAACAAACATTAATGCGCTCCTTTCTTCCTGTTTTTCCCCCTGAATTTATACTATACTATGACAGACTATGGTATACCTACTCTGTTCCAACAACTACGAAGTTATAAAGTTCAGGTTGACCTAAGAGTTGGAATAGTATAGAGAAAGCCAACATTTGCAGTCAAAAGTGAAAAGTAAATCCATGGAAATTTCAACATAAAGTTTTAAATCAGAGAGAAAACATATCCTTGGCTAAAATACATCCACCCCATATTCGAGCATAAGGAAAAAGGATGTTAAAATTTTTATAACAATTTTCTCTTCTTGTCGTTTGTACATCACAGTCGTCTGTGTGTGAGATGTCGTCAGGCCAGGTTGCATAAGAGAGAGAGGGAGAGAGATGAACAGAACAAATAAAAAAAAACATTTTTTTTTTTTTTGGAGAATGGTAAAGAAACGATAAGATATGTCGTTGCAGTTGTCATTTTCAGATCGATAGCTTGAGCTTGGAAGAAGTTTTCCTTTTTTTTCTTTTCTATACGGGCTATATGTTTTCTTCTTCTCAATGCTAGTATCCTTGCTAGACATATATATACTCACCACCTCTATTTAAATATAGCTAGAATTTCAAAGGAAGTTATATCTACTACTTGAAAATTTTTGTTTTCGTCCGGAATACTATACACGTATAGTTGTATCCTGAAGGACTTTATGCATAGGGCTTGATATCTACTGCCTGCAGTACGCAAACAAAATTTAGGACAAAATTTGTGATGCTAAATTAAGTTTTTGGGTTTTGGCTCAAAGTGCATATCCCTGCTCAACGTAAACCTGTGTATATTTACTATCCTTACATACATATAGTACAACCTACATATAATATCCGCGCTCGAATCTAGGACATATCTTCATCTCCATATATGTACCTGCATATGGAGGATATCTTTCTCGAATGTAAATCCTTTCCTGCTTTCTGGTGATATAGAATTGCTTGATATATTCAAAAGGATAGATATGAATGTGGCCTCCGGATATGTGTTTACTCAATTTGTATACCCATGGGATTCGCTTTACAAACTACCTATATATGCTGAGGATGAGTTGTAATATACACTTTTACGTTTTAAAAACACTAAGTAACAGGAGCACGAAATTGAGAGAGAAAAAATGGTAATAATATCGCTGAGAAGGCACAGATATTGAATAGATAAAATGAAATTTTTTGATCACAATGCAAATTTCTTGTTTGTACTGCATCCGAAATAGTTTTGTGTGTGTTATGTGATATCATGCAGGCATTTGAATATTATCATCCTGTAGTGAAAGTGGATATGTAGGTATATATATATAATATATTGTGATGAAGTAGGCGCACTGTATGTGTAAAGATATGCATAAGGCATAAGAAATCAACAAGAGATTATATAGCAGTCGTTGTTGATTTGAGTTACATGGGTAGAAATTGATCTGATATTACAAAAGTGTCACTAAATCTAGATGATTCTGTATAGACTATACCTATACCTTTTTCGAAATTTCTGTTTGAATTATTTTTCTCATTTCGAACTCGAAAATTTATTATAAGAATTGAATTTTTTTCATTAACCATATGCAAAAATTGTGGATATACACTGATTTTCGAATTTTCGAAATTTGAATTAATGTTTAGTTTTTTTTAATTCGAAGATGCTTAAATCGTGATATACTTGCTAGATTTCATCTGAATCGAAAGTAAAAACATTTACAAGTTAAAAGGGACACACACAAGAATGATATTAGATATTACAGTTGATTTCGAATAATTTCGAAAATACTCTTTTCCATAACATCATGCCAGCTTTTTTTCTAAATTATAATAAAACTACTAAACTCTGGCTGTCACAACTCTATTCTAAAATATCTATCCGGTCCAAAAAGTCTAAAAACGTCAAAATATCTATGATCTTAAAAACTTTAAAGCATTATTTACTCCCGGTTGATTACATTTGCTTGAGACTTAACAGAAACTACTCTAATTACGTTCTTTCGTTAACAGTGATTGTAGAGGTAAAATTTCCTATAACCGCTTAAATACATCTGTTGAATTTATCAAACTTACTGTTCTGCATCATATATTGATGCTGAAGTATCTGTTCGATATCATAATATAAAATTCTTAGTTATCACAACAAAATCATATTCTGCAACAGTATATTGTGGCAAAAAAAATAATTAGATGGGGTGCCGCAGAGATCTATTCTAGGCCCACTTCTGTTCAATCTCTACATTTCTGATATTCTGACCACATTCAGTAGAAAAATTTTGTTTTCATACAATTTGACTGAAGCCTAACCTGAGTAGAAGACCAAGTTTGTCATTGAAATTAAATTTATCTTCTTCATAATCTTACGCTAAAGTGTTTTTTGATTACCCTACATAGAACAATATCCCTGAAAACTAATCTATCGAACATCACTGTAAAACTGAAAATTACAATTAATATTTTCTAGATGCTCTGAAGTATCTACATCTTAGGGAAACTTCAGAAACAACACTCTGCACATTCATTCTCGATGTTGTCTATTCTATGGAGCGAACCCAGTGCCCAATTTTAGTATAGTGGCCGCCCAGAAACTTCCAGCTCTCCTCTTTGGCAGCCAAGGCTACCAAAATGGAAGATATCTTTTAACGGGTCCCGAGAGGTACTTGACGTCACCGAATTTGTCTTCCGACTAGAAATGCTCTCCAAGGACGATAACTATTCGCTGGATCGTTTGATAGGCATTTTGCCTAATTTCCTCTCAGGTACGGTTGAGAGTTGGTTCTGGGTTTACAAGCGGAAATACCCCGATACGAGTTGGCAGGGTATGAAGACAGCCCTACTCGAGCGATTCGGGAGCTATGTCTCAGAAAAAGAAAGGCAAAGCGCTATTGAAACACGAAGACAAGGCCCGAAAGAAACGTTCAATAATTTCCTGCTGGACGTAGAACGGCTTAACGGTCGGCTTAGAAGACCATTTCCTGACAGAGAGCTACGCGAAATTGTCCGAAAAAACATGGACCCGGCTCTGCAGAGTGCCACTATCACGACAATATTCAGATCAAAGGAAGAAGTGGGAATTATCTGTCAGTGGCTTGAAAAATTGTGGGCCAGATCTGGGAAAGATCCTCGTCAGCTGACTATGGCTCGCACTTTCCGAATTAGAGCGCAGATCGAAGAGCAAGAGGAGGTAATACCCTTGTCAGACTACGTTGATAATGACGTTGACCCACAAGTAGCAGCGCTTACCCCAGTCCTAAGGAGAAACACTGCTAACCGCGCTTCGTTTGATATATGTTGGTACTGCTGAGACTTAGGCCACAGATATCAAGACTGTTCAAAGCAAAGGGTCAGCTTGGGATATTCTGTTACGGCTGCGGACGTCCTGGCGTGCTGAAGCCAAACTGTGGGACCTGTTTAGGCCGCGCGGTAAACAAGCCCCTATCTGATTAAACAGCCTACAATTTAAAAACTTTGACGTGCAGATTAATAACACCATACGGATCGCCCACCCGATTTGAGCTTTTGACAAAACCTTCGTTTTCTTCGATTAAACTTTATACCCTTATACCGCGATATTACGCCATTTGCAATGGGGTGAACCCATGTTATACTACCGTGAACGCTATAGCTAATAGTTGCGAATCCAATTGATCCCCACTCATATCCGAGGTATTTAAGACCCAAACCCATATTTCTACCAACATGTAAAGCAGCAACTGAACGCCAAATTCACATCCTTTTCCCTACTGGTCATCCAAGCCATTAAAGTGCTAAACTTGCAAGTAAGTTGTCAAGTTAATTGTGATTGGTATATTTCATGGCGTTTCTTACATAAACTCATCCACTAGATTAGAAAACTAGCCCTACTATCATCTAGTCGACGTACTATCTCTGGAGTAAAAATAACATATTCGCATAAATCCCTTAAATCCGACAAAAATGTGTGATGCCACTACACGAGCAACTACCCCGATTTCGAATCTTTATACCTATTCGGATTATACCCAATTAGTATTGCTTGAATCAAGCGGAGTTTCATTTCATATGAATTTGAGTCTGCGGAGAAAGTATGTAGTTCTTTTTGTACAAAATTTGTTTAAAACACTCGGACTACAAGGCATATTCGTTTCAAAGCCAGGTTAAAATGTCTCGGCTTTAATGATATGAATGGGGTAATCAACGAGATGGTAATACCTGCTCTTCCTTTTAAGCAAATTAGTAAAAAATCGAGTCAATCAAAAATTCACAGCCCTGACTAATCCGATATATCGATAGACAAAATATATAGAACCCCAAGGTATGTCTTTATGAAGCAAATATTCTTGACACATTAACTATATTGGGGCAAGCTGTATCCATAAAATATTTACTCCATTTGTGATCAACACTTAAAAGTTAGCAAAGTAAGGGATACGCCAAAAAGTAGCGGAACGAAGAGGGTGTCCTGAACTTAACGATCAACACGGTTAACTTCTTATGTATGCTCAAATAATATTTGAATTTTATGTCAATCAGCAATCAGCTCCAGGTTGGGTGCCGATTAGATAGCATCTCAACGAACCATTGTTGTAGCTATTCGCAAATACCCGCCACTCTAACCTAACCAATATCAATGCATTCCAATTTGAATTTCTCACATAATTTGACTAGAAGTTGCCGAGGAATTAAAAATTATGAAGAGGTTTGTATCACAGGCGTCATAGACTTCAGGAGCCTTTAAATAGCGTCTACTATACTCAATAAATAGTATACCTACTTGGTAAAATTTTTTAACTTCGTAGCTTAAATGTGGTGTACCACAAGGGTCTGTCATGGTGCATTTTTTTTTCTCAGCGTGTTTAATAGTGATTTGCCTGATGTCTATATTGAGCTCAATATAACTTCGTAGCTTAAATGTGGTGTACCACAAGGGTCTGTCATGGTGCATTTTTTTTTCTCAGCGTGTTAAGTAGTGATTTGCCTGATGTCTATATTGAGCTCAATATAACTTCGTAGCTTAAATGTGGTGTACCACAAGGGTCTGTCATGGTGCATTTTTTTTCTCAGCGTGTTTAGTAGTAATTTGCCTGATGTCTATATTGAGCTAAATATAGACTGCAATATTTTTGTAAATTACAACTTTTTCGATTTAAATTATGACGAAATAAAAACACTCTTAAGATCTAAGAATCATCGCCATCAATCTATAACGGGTCCTATGTTGCCCAAATTTCAGATTTAATTTATTTTTAGTGAAAGTCTTTACATATTTTCAAGTATATGTCATAGTTTCAATATGAAACAAGAGATGGCGCATGCGTTGTCTCATTATTAAATACTTAAACCATTCTGTATGTATCTTTTTTTTAACCATTGCAGTAGATGCAGCAAGACACATATTCAAACCTCTTCAGTTTTCTTTCATGAAAGACAAACACAAGAAAATTCCTTCTTTTTCTCTTCACCTACACACATAGGTATAAGAACATTTTCCGTCCGTTTGATTAATCAATAAGAAACTGAGCACTTCATAACACGTGTATACTTGTATGCATGACGTATATATATAACCAAATAGAAAAAGGAAATCAATTTTCAAGTTTCCTTTTTTGTTGCAAATGACTGAATTTGAAAAAGGTCGCGTGTTTTTAGGCTATTTTAGATGTGTGTGTCCGTATTGCCCTCTTCAATATGAAATCGAAAGAACTCGAAACCTTTTATCCACTTTAGCCTGGGTTACGGTTCGAGCTATAAGTGAGAATTGTTCTACAATTAATAGAGCCCTTTCAAATGGAACACAGAACCATGAAAAATTATTGCACTCTCGTATATATATAGTGTTATTATGACTTTTGGCTTTTACCGTTGACGATGATTTTGTTAACCAAGTTATTGCCTAAAGACATGCCACCCCTGTTGTGGTTAACAGGTTGCTTCAGTTCAAAAAAAAAAAAAAAATTTATATTTATGGCATATCCCCAGTCTTGTTGCAAATCTTTCGTGCGATTTGAAATGATATTTGCCTTTTGATGTAATTTTATTAGTTAATTGGTGACGAATTATAGGAAGCTTTTATCACAACTAAGTTACTTAAGTATTTCAAATTCTTCTTCATTTTACTTTTCGCATTTCTAACCAAGTGTAGGATCTTTCAAATATTGAATACAGGTAACCTTCACATAAGAAAATTGTTGCAGTAGATTCTGTAAAATTCAATCCAGAAAACTCCCGCTCCGGTGCCTCCATCGGACTTAGAACCATCAGTATATATTATAATTGGGTTTGTCAATGGTTGAAACACGGTATGTGATTTCCATTCTGTCCTGGATGGAATTCTATATTCAAAATTGCTTTCCAGCATGGTCTCGAGGAGGTGGTCGCTATCTCTGTGAATGCCAGGTGCGATGGACTGCACGAACTCATAAATGGATTCATGTGGAGCTCTTGTTCCCCCATGAAGCCAACCAAGGTTAAGTTGCAGCCTTAGCGCTGTAGTCGACGCCCTCTGCTTGATATGTATTTGCACCGGGTGTATATTGAGGATAACCTCAAGAGTCCGGGTGCTACTTGACTTAAAAGCGCCGCTTGCGCTGAGGAGGCACAACCTTTGAATCTTCTCCAGCATCTTGCGATGGTTGGCGAAGTCCATTGCTTTCCACCACACCGCTGAACCGTAGGTTGACATGGGTCGAACGACACTAGTGTAGAATCATCATAGAATCATCCGCGGTTTGAGTCCCCACTTCTCCCCTACTGCTCTACGGCACATTGCAAACACTCTAAGAGCTTTGTTCGCTCTGTCTTCCACACCTCGAAGACAGACTTTTTGCCAAGAATAGTACCTAGGTATTTCACTCTGTTCTTTAATTCCAAGCGTGTGGAGCCAATCAGGGGCAGGTTTAAATTGGGGAATGGCATAATGGTGAATAGGCATAAGTCAGTTTTCAGTGGATTGATGCTCAGCCCGTAATCTGTGGCCCAGCGCATGTCGTTTTCCATAGAAATTTCCATTAATTTGTTTGGGAACATTCTTTTAAGCAGTTCGATCATTTCAGTAGCGGTATGAAATGCAGCCCCCCATCTTGCTAGGCCCACATAATGATCACTTCATATTGATCAATTCTCGGAGTCAAAAAGTTGTTCAGTTTAGCTCTCGCCGCGATGATAAAAGTTTGGCCAGTACTATTTTCAAAACAAATATGGGACTTGCCCAGAATCAGCACCGAACAATTACTTAATGTGCATGGATTGGCTGACTTTGAATGATTCTCAGATTTTCGATAGATCTGTAACGAGAATTGTGGGTATTCACAAGGTCGCCATTGCCATTGAAATGAATCTTATTGCTGACGATGATTTTTTTTATGATTTACTTTCAACAGTTCACATTTTTGTCGTAAGAGTCAATTAAAAAAATAAATATTTTTTTTTTATGTTCCTTTACACATACATCCACCCTTCCAATATTCTCGTTCGATCTCCAAGACGCCCAGACCGTCTGTTAGTGATCATCCAGTTCGCTCCAATCTTCTTATCAAAAGTCGAATTGATCTATTAGGCTCCATTCCAAATTTACGCAATTTTTACCTATAAAGGTACGAGAAAGCCGAGATCTTTGTTTGTCTGCTAGCGATCATCCAGTTCGCTTCAATACTTTCATCATAAGTGGTATTGATCTCTTCTGTAAATAAGTCTTAACAATATAGGGGAAGTCGGGGCATAACGGCCACCTTAAGGATTATCATTAATATAATTAAAAGGATTTTCGTATGAAAATAAAGGACTCGAAATACTTACATTCAAAAGTCGATTTATTAATTAAAAATAATAAAAAAGCTAAAAAAATATAAAGAGAACAATGTGCTGATTTTGCCCCGGTTCCGGGTCACAAAGGGTATAGCCGGGTCATAATGAGCATGTAGCTAGCACAGAATAAGCACACTTGAGTGCATTCCTCGTCGTTATTTTTTTCTTTCGCAAAAGAACAATATGCCCATTTGGCACATACTCTACACGAGACCAAGCCTTCTGTGGATTGGAAATACGAGTCTCCACAATACAAGAATTTTTCTTCATCTTCGTTTTCAGCAGACTCAATTTCTTCTGTCTTGGATGTCTTCATGTTTCTACCTTTCTTAGCCTCATTAACGGTCTTTCAGTTGTTTAGTTTTCCAGTTTCAGGTGATTGGCATTCTAGCTTCACTTCTTATGGAGAGCTCGTTATATCTAATTGCAGTCTTTCCCGAAGCCTAGAAGCTCTTTTTTTAGCAGTCACTTTAGACATAGGTTAGAAAAGTTTTTGGAAAAATGTCGATGGTGCACACGGAATTGAAATTGCCTTGAATGGGCCTGGAATTGTTATGGATGGGTCTGGCGATGACATGTATGGTCCGGGAACTGCAGGGGCGGATTTCCCTATAGGCCGAGTAGGCCCGGGCCTAGGGCGGCAGATTTAGGGGGCGGCAAAACTTGGTGGGAATATATTTTTTTTTAGTATACGCGCCCTCTGTGAACCCACACGTCAACGTTTTTTCTTGTAGTTGTGGGTATTTCATTACATTTTTATTCTTTTTCGTTTTTTTACATAAAATAATTCGTTGGAAAGTGTTATTTTTAATTCTACTCCATTTTTTTCAAATCTACTCCGAATTATGAGGCAGCCTACTCCGCTAATTCTAGCCTGGGGTCCCTTCACTGGATATAGATCATTCAATTTTTCGTGTTTTACAGGGAGTAGGGGGCGGCAATCTTCCACAGGCCTAGGGCGGCCAAGTGATCAAATCCGCCCCTGGGGAACTGGCATGGTTTGGGATTGAAATGATATAAATAGATTCGGTAGAGAGTATTTTCCGCTGGGCTCGTATCAGATGAGCCTCCTGGTTTCGAAACAATGAGTGGCATTTGCAATCGTATTGGCGCCTTAATTCAGAAGTGGTGATTCGCACTGCTGTTCTTCTACAGGTTTATCTGTAGTTTTGGCAAGCAAGAGGTCGTCGTACTCTTGGAATATCTTTGGATCTACCGGCAATATTTTAGTTTTACGGAATCCGTTCATTGCAACGCTCATTGTAGCCGCTCGCAAATAGGGTTGCCAAACAATGATCCTACTTGGTAATGTGTTGCCGTTCTTCTGGGATAAGATCTGAGCAATTTTTTTTACTTTTATATGTTCGCACAATTACTGGGAATAATGGGCACACGTTCCCGGCCATTCTGTCCCACACACCAATTTTAAAGTTACATGTCCAAAATTATTATTGAATAACATCAGAATTTGGTAATTCGACGTTACTTACTTCGACTCCAAATCAATTTAAATACTTTTCACACAGTACCACTGATGAAGTCTCACTATCCGCGAAAATAACAATAAAATGGCAAAAAACACATTCCACGAATTGGTTGGTATATTTTTTCAAACATTTTGGCATGTGCTAACAGATAAAAGGAAAGGAGTCTAATATGCCCCGGCTTCCTCTATTGAAACCTTATGTAAGCATGTAAGCATTCCATGATGAATTCTATATTTTTCTACTTGACATATGTCAAATACTTTAACTGTCAAAACAAAAAAATGGCGCTCAATTCAAATCCGATTTTTATCCAATTATTCGTTCTGGCATGCGGATGGACTGATACAAAGTTTTGTCCAATGCTCTCTCTTTCTATGCTGTTAAGACTTTTGACAGCTTTTGTTTTGTACATTATATGAGCCTTTATGACGAGTTCCGGAGTAATCTTCTGGCGATGTGTAAGATTCAGAAAAGTTAACGACCAATTAGAATCTGATGGAATAATCTATATTTTTCATCTGCCAATCTGTTGGCTTTTCAATCTCTCTAAATCAATCTCTACACACATACACATATAAATCAATAAAACTTCAAAAGCATAATACATATAATGCCAACCATCCAGATAGCAAGCAAGCAAGCAAGCAAGAATTAATAAAATCAATTAGGCAAGCAAACTGATTGTGTATAGTAATGTAGAACTATCTTTTATATATTAAAATAGAATTAATCTCTTCTAATTAGCAAATACAAGTCATAAATAAATCTCATCTCAAGCCTGTGGAGTATAGAGGCAACCAACAAAATGGACCGCACAGATCGAATCCAATTAGTGTACTTTTCAATCAGGGTGAAATAATCAGTGCAATTAGTGAAACTCAATCGTTTTAATTCCTCTCAATTTAGCTTTGGCTCGTTTAGTTATAGCTTCAATGTTTGTATGTATATGTATATGTATGTAGTATAGAATATTTCGGAAAGTTCTCTAGAACCCCCCCAACCCACCATTCTCATTGCTTCTCTTCAATCTTCTTTACCAATATTTATTTGGTGTGGACTTTTCCTTTTTGGTAATCCAGAAATAATATTTAATTGAAGCGCACCACCATGACCTCTTTCACTTCAAAAATATCTTTCAGTTCAATGAGTCATCTACTACTATGGATACTACTAATACTGCTACTACTACTACTACTACCACTACCACTACTACTACTACTACTCAAACATGTTGAATTATATACTGGAATTTTAGCATCCTTATTGGAATGGTATACAACGGTGGTCCTGCTGAAGCACGCCAACATCGCATTACGAAATCCCAAAAATCTCAGGAAGTTCTGCACGTGAAAGTTTTCCCTCAAAATATTTGACTATTGCGTTGTTGTAGAAGGATCAATAAATTTTGCTCAATTTCACTACTTAATTTTGGTCTGTTAATTAATTTCGTAATTTAGATTTGTTGAACTTTTAGCATTCCCAAATATTCCTCCCCTCTACCCTCGCTACTCCCCCCCCCCTCCCACTCCACTCTAAATCTGTTGTTCAATATATGACAGAAATTCCAAAATCGTTTTCCGTATAGTTTCATTCAGGCAACAGTGTCAATATCTCTACCAAATATTTCTAAGCCAAAACTAAGCACTTGCTTTGAGGAATCTAGTCCTCCTAGTATGCGATATAGGTACATAGAACTGAATACTTATTGTAAAATTTCTAGTTTCTGTGTACCTACCTACAGGTATAACGGTAGCGTGTGCTAATTCTGCAATAATCTTGGCTCGCATGTTAAAATCATAAATAGGAAATTTAAGCGGATTCCTTTCTGCATTCAGCCCTGTGTACTACCACATTTCAGTAAGGTCTAACTCAGGGGGGGTAAAGTGTTTAATTTCGTGTTTTGAGTTCTGAAAAGAGATATAAAACGGCGAGGATATAACATGTGGAAATATCCATCTAGGTAGGTAGGAGCAGCTTACCTGGTGGATTCATCTACATACTTATAACTAACTTCGCAGTAGTTAATAACGCCTTCATGCAGCAAAATAATAATTACCAACCCTCTACGACTCTGTATCTCTCTATCTCTCTCTCTCTCTCACTATACGTACCTACGTCTACCTTGGAATTGTTGTCATGGGCTGCTTGTTTAGAAGTTAGTGAAAAAGACACTCCCTTTAAGCACGACAAGCGATTTCGTGACAGTCGCAGATCTAAAATTGCTTCACACTTTCCTTGACGCTGATGGGATGATTTCTTTGTTGTGTTTGTCGTGGTGCTGCCGCCGCGCCGTTTGATATGGTCAAAGACAAGTTGTTTTGTTGGAATCTTCCCATCGCCGCGCCTGCCGTCCAAACTGACACTTTTATTCACTCGCTGTTCCCAACATAAGTTGCGAGCACTTCCTGTTTTCAAGTGGAAATGATAAAGATTTCAGGAAAACAGATATCATCATGTGGTGACACTTACTTACTTAGGGAAAGTGTTCTGAGGAGGGGTTCTGTATATGTTGAGAATTTATTGATTCTTGCTGCTTACAGGAATTTTATTATAAAATGAAATTTATCCTAGAGATTGTTTCCCCCCTTTTTTTCATATAAAGTTTTTTGTTGCCGTCCCACCTTCCTATGATATCTATCTGGGCCAAAAAAGAGGGACTTCTTGTAGTTAGTGGCCGAAAACACTATTCATTCAGTTAATTTTAGTAATTTTCTGATAAAATCAGACATACACAAATCGTTATTTATACTATTGGTGTTAATAACAGGGGAGTTAACATCTATTTCCATAAGTAGACCTATTTCAGCACCTTTCTAGGTAGTTGAGTACAGCCTTCCCCCAAAAACATTCGCTGGTGAAAATTTTTGGACATTGACCTCTCTTTTCATAGATGATGAGTTCACATCCCATCGGCAATTATACTATTCGTTATGAGGAATTCCCTGTAAGTTCATTTGGGTTTTATTAGTTATAATGCGAAATTAATTAGTTGACCTTACCTATGAGCTATGGCTTTAAGTTATGGATTAATAGAATTTAATCGCTAAGTAAGAAATGTGGTAAAATTCAACCTGAAAATTATAAATTTTTGTCGACATGAATTCTGTGATAAGCTAGAATGAGAGTAAAAACGACTAATTTTATGATAGTCATAAGTTATGTAAATACGGCCCTAGCCGAGTACATGTAAACCAGGTCGATTTCCAAAGATGACCTTGCTTAAAGTTTTTACTAGCTCCATGCTCATCAAGATGCTTTTAAAGTCTATCTTAACTCACTGTACCTAGATCTGATCATTTAGGCGAAGAACAAAATAATTTGTAGCATCGTTGCTAATATTCTTCCAATTCCAAAAAAAATTTCCGCAGAATCTCCAGCTGATTTTCGACCAATTAGTATACAATGAAGACACATTGAAAACACTCCTGATGATCTCGATGGCTCGGGTGAAACGTGTTGAGCATAGCTTCTCTAACAATCTACCCCAAAAATCCTATTTTCCTCGAAATTATCTAAAAAACTGCTTTCTATTTAAAGTGATTGTAAAACTAATATACCTACAAGGTTTTGAACATGTAGACAAAAATAATTTATTGACCTACTGGCAATACGGATTTCGGACGCACCACAGTTGTGAAACTGATATATTTAAAAAATCCACTGACATAAAAATTGCTATGGATCAGGACAAATTTACCACTTTGGTGAACTTGAATTTTTCAAAAGCTTTTGATACCGTCGATCATAGTATTTTTTTGCAGAATCTTTATGCTTCATTTAAATTAAGTAGTACAGCAGTATTGGTGATCAGTTATTTTTTATCAGATCGTAGTTAACAAGTCCAAGCTTAATGGTAGAATATCTACTCCGCTACCGCTAGTATGAGGAGTGCCTCAAGGTTCTATCATGGACCCATTGTTTTTATTAATGATTTACCAGTAATGTTTCGCGATATGAGGATTCACCTGTACGTAGTGGATGTGCAATTGTACTTGAACCTTCTTATTAAGCTTATTGATGATTTTGTAGCACGTATTAACTCTGATTTAGACAGAGGCCACGCTTGTTCTAAGTATAATAAATTACAATTAAACACTAAATGCTATCTAATAAACCTGTGTTTTGTGCTGGCTGCAGTAATTCTGGCCACATTTTGACAGATTATAGCTTAGCTTACTTCTGTTATAGCAAGACGATTTCATTCTAGATATGGTGCAAATAGTTTGGCTCTTTTATTTGGAATTTACAATGAATAGTGTAAGATGATATTCCTTTTTATCATTCTTAGAGGGAACTATTTAGTAATAATAGTCTACATTCAAATTACATCAACTCTTTAGAGAAGCAAGCACCTTGCGACAATATCTAACTAGCTTAAAGTATAACAGAGGAGTCTATCGCATTAATAGTATCTACTTCCAGAATAGATATTGATGTTTTCTTTCGGCATTTTATTGAACATAGATTCGCAAAAGCTTTTCTAGAACCTGATTACACTGGACTAAAAGGCAGTGTGAGTGCGTCAGATAGTGTTCAGATAGTGTCAATATAAAGGATCCTTTGATCCCTTCTCAATTTTTTATCTTTTTGGTATCCTGAACTTATATAACTGTCCACCAAGCTAATGAAATGTTCGTATGAGCTTTATATCAATATTTCAGGACAGTACATTGAGCTTCGTGCATCAACCTTAACTCGCTGTTATTGTGATCCTTATTATATGCAATTACAATTGAAGTGACTCATTTCTGAATACGATTCAATCTCAGTAAAAAATACGTAAAACGCAAAACAAACCCAATCTACTCGTATTATTTCTATCTGATTTTCTTCTTCTCGCTTGGAGTTTTATGTGTTAATAGAGAATCTCTTTTGTCTTTGAAAATTTGCATCAAGATGCTAGCTAAAGTTGTAATTCTCCATGACTATTCCCGCGATGAGTCAAACCCAGGAACTTTTGCTTTGTACCTACCTACCCTATTTTACAAACAAGTGGTTGTCGCATCATAACGAGAGATATGTCATATTGCCGTATTTGAGTATCGAAGGACCTCTCTTTCAGTAAGAGCCAAAGCTTTATCAAACAAGAAGCCATGAGTTCAAAAGTCTCAGAGAAGTGGACAACTTGCTTGGAAGTCTTAATTCGCTTCGCGGTGTTCGCAAGGTCCGAGTTGCCTAACCGCTTCTACTCTTAATTTTAAACGAAATCAAATGTGTGCTTATTGTCAGTACTTATAAAAGAAAAGAAACGTAAACAAACAAAAATGTCCCATCTTCAAAACAGGTACTAGAGAAACATTCCTCTTATCGGAATTAAGCAGGTCATTAAACAATCTTCCATTATTCCTCAGTAACATACAGACCAATTAATCAGTCCTTAATAGCATCAGAAAGGTAATTGACGTACATTACGAAAAGCAAAGGACAAAGAATCGAGCCTTTAGGTACACCTAAAACAAGAGATATGGAGTCAGGAATGCACAAAAATGGATGGTGTTCCATAATGAGAGAGCGATTGCACATAAAAAAAAACCATGTTAGCTTTGTGAATATATAATATGTTAAAGAAGATGAGCTATGCTAGTAATCTGTTTTCATTATAACACCTCAAGATAGCAATCTCACATGATTGAAATGGTCACTTCTGGACGTTTCTATCCCGACTTCATATCAACGAAGATAGCTTTTTCATCCCACCATTGTCTATCTGATCTCGTTGGATTGTAATATTTGAAAGTTCAACTTCTCTATTTTATGTAAAACCTTTTCCCGTGGACCAGTGTTCCTACATTATATTGTTCGTCGTTTTTTTTTGGCCTAAATTCAAATCCCTATATAAGATGGAAAACCTAATCTAGCTCTGGGAGGATCTGTTTAGGTCGCTTGCCGATTCTCAGAGAATTGGTAGTTCGTTTACTCTAATCTCCCTCTCTCTGTAGAGATGAGGATACTACAACCGCAAAACGAAAACAATCGATAACCTTACATACCAACTTGTGGAAGCTGTGCCAATATGAGTGGTGTTACCGCATTTAGTATGTAGTCTGATTTACCAATCTGGACGGTCCGAATTTATTTGCATAATTGTCTAGATGAGATTAAAAGGTAACACTCTGCAGGTATACCACTGCTGTTGTTTTTTGTTATACGGTCTCTCTGCAGATTTAAGAGAGTGACCAGACCTTTAGAAGTTTAGTATGTTCTTAATATCTTACCATACTTTCAATCAAACCAGTTCTCTCCAATCCGAATTAGCATAGAATATTACCTCTAAAGCTATAAATAACTTTATAATAGTCGCAAACATTTAAAAATCTACTTAGAAAGACGTGTGCAGGAAAAACTCCTCCCATAAATTAAAGTAAAATGGAAGCTGTTGGCAGTATACAAAGGAAAACTGCTTTAGTTAACATTTTCATAAATGCATGTCCTTTGTCCATTTTTATTAATTCCGACATGTTCCATTCTATAGGTCAGACGGGAGCCATATATAATTGGGATTGCACTTACGGTTGCTTTCTAGGTTAACCCAGAGAACGTATAACAAAGCCCAAAACGCAAATAAAACGTGCTCACAATCAGAATGTCATACGTTTTATGAGTCAATTTAGGTGCCATGTTGTTTGCGTTTAGTATGTATGAATCTCTGTGTGCTTGAGTGTACGTGTATGGGTGTCTCTTCTCTGCTAAGTAGGTATATGTTTATGTCCGTCGTACTATATTCATGTCTTTTATCTTACTACACATTTAGATTGGTGGATGGAAAGGGATCTTACTCTATGTCCAAAAAGTTCAAGGAAACTCCTATTGCAAGTATTAAATTGCTAATAAAGCGACAAAGTAACTTTTTGACCCCCCCCCCCCCCTTCCACCACACTCAAACAATCACACGTCTCCACCCGTCCTATAGTCTTTCATTCTTGTCCTGTCCTATTCAGAGTCATAAGTCCATACGATAATTTTGTGTACAGAGTTCATAATATTTTAAGGATTGGGCAAACAGCAGAAGTTCTCTGAAGGAAGTGAAAAGGATAAAGCCTACTCGGAAGGAAAGATAGTTAACAAAAGACGTCGGTGGTCGGTTGTCCTGATAAGAAAAATGTGCGACGAACCACAGAATATATGTATGTCCTTAGTAAGTCCTATAGTTTCTCAGTAAGTGGGGACACATCTGGAACGGAGGACCACAAAATAAAGACACCATAAAGGAGGCGAACACACTACTATTATTTGGCTTCTTTTTTTTTACATTAATGGTGTCTATACCGTAGTCTATACGTTTGTCCTCCGCATACAGTGTAGACGTCTCATCCTACCGCACTAACGTACTATAACCAATTTTTCCAGTGACTGACTGGCACGAGCTTATGCTGTCACATAGTGGACAGCCATCCCGCACTTCGTCGTCATCCTGTAATACGTTCCGTGACCGCAATTCGTTTTTATTATGTATGAGAGAGCTCCTTTCTCGTGTGCAGACTTTTCTTTGTGAATAAAACAAAACCAAAAAAAAAAAAAAAACGAAGAAAAAACAAACAAATTCCAGGTGCTGCCTGCCAGCCAATTCTAGTAAAAAATTGCAAGCTTTTTTCCCAACCACACTTGTGTTTTTGTGTCATTCATCTAGGGTTAGGTTAGGGCATAGCTTTGTGGCTGAGGCATTTTTGATAGTTATAGAAGCTAAACTACGATGACACCACCATCTTTTTGCTGCATCCGAAACCGGAAAACACCTAACGTACCCCCTTTTCGACGACGTTGATAGCAAACATTCATGCTAAGCTCAGGGTCAATTTTTCTTTCTCCCTGCCGAACGGATTGTTTCTGTGTGACACTGAATCCAGGATAGATGAACGGACTAGGCAGGCACTATAGAAAGGCTGCTTTCAAAAATGCCAATCTTTTGTTTCGATTTCCCATCTTTTGTTTCTATGCCATTAAGAGCGAACACTGGCATACCAATGGAATGACGGTCTACAAACCTGCACACCTATGTTTGTACAAAAACTGGTAGCCATTGCTTTGCGAGGTGTTTTTTTTTTCTAATGCTCTGTAACTCTGTTTGTTTTTTTGCAAAGTGGCGTGCTGCGTGACTATGCCGTTAGGGGTAAAAAAAATTCAAACATTTTGCCTCCATTCAAATGACGATTGATTCATTGACTCTCAGGTGAACGTGCCCCTAATTTAATGGGACTCATTGTGGAAGCAACATGCACCCTAGTTTCTTGATAAAACCAAGCCCCTAAAACCAGGACAACACTAATGATGTAAAAATACGAACTATTCAAATCCAGTGATTTCTAGGTTGTTTGTGTTGTGATTTTGATTTGAGTATGCTTTTGGGTCACATGCATTAGCCTAGAACGTGATTGAACCTGTTTCCGTATTGCTTAGGATCGACCGATGGACGACGTAATCATGCGTTTTCAGTGATTGCGTTTGTTTTGTATTTCTGTGAATGGAAATGGTCTATACATCGATAATTTTCTGCTCACGAAATTAGTTTTGCAAATTTCTTTGTTTTTTCTGTTAAGTTTTTGGTGTGTTCGCATGTTTTTCATTCCAGTGGTGTCTTTACAGAAGGAGATGAAGATTCTCCCGAATAAATTTAAATCTGTAGAACAATTTAAGGGTAAACATTTTAAAATTTCTGCAGAAGGCTTTTTAAACTTTTTTCTTTTCAGTTTTTTTTTTTTAAAGGGGTGGCATATAGTCAGATCTAATCAAAAATAGCAAAAAATTGCCCCTCCCAAAAAAATGCAAACACCACGCCAGTGAATTTTTGTTAAATTTCGTTGTATATAAATTATTTCACTTTTGTATTTCTATCACAGTCGGTTGGTTTTTTTGGATGATTGATGGTGGTGCTTTGCGATGATAAGGGCGCAATTATGGATATTTTCCCACAATATTGATCAGAAAGTACTTGCAGCATACTATGAGAATAGCGAAACATAAAAGAGTCGTTTTGAGTCTTCGAATCACATAGACGTTTACATCCAGTTATCGACACTAAGAAACTGGATTTAAGGTGTCGATGTGGTGTAATGAAACACATTAGCTCATGTTGTCATCTACTGATGAGATGATTCGGAACGAAACTTCATTTCCATGATATGAATAGATCTTCAGTCCAGATCATCCATGCAAAGCGCATACAAGCTCCATACAATTACTTCTGCAGGATCTGTACAGCTGAGAAAGAGGATGAGAGCGTTCAGCACCTGCTGCGTGTATGTCCTAACCCTGCCATATGTAGAAGGAATCCGCTCGGCAGCAACTTCTTCGGCGTATTGGGGGAGATAGCAGTGGCAACGAGCTGGAGGACTTGGTAAAGTTCATTAACTCTTGTGGCTGGCCGCAGCTCTTACCCCAAATCTGAGCCATCTTTCCCAGGTAGGTTTCCATTAAGGTCGTATCACAATGGACTGCAAATATTCTAAGTGAGGCTGATCGCAGGGGTTCGCGTGATGGCCACCACACTAACCTATCCATAACCTTGTACAGGTCTCAAACTATGTCCCAAGAAAAATGGTTTTTCACGGAACTGATATCAGAATGATAGAAGAACCCAAAACCATCAGAACATGATCCAGCACAAGCAAACGATCGCAATTCCCACCAGATCGGACAAATATTGATTGGTTGTTAATGGCATCTATTTTTCGTTAACACTCTATTTTCTATGAGGGATCTATTCATGCATGTGACTGACGACGGTCACGGTACATTTTAACTACATAAAGAGAGTACTGGAACTGAATCTGGTTTACAAGTATGCAAGGTCATCCGTGTAAAGTTGACTTCGGGTAGCTTATAAGGATTCCCCCTCAATTAACTAAATAGGGGACTTAGGAACGCTTAACAAAAATTATGGGATAATTCACAGCAGTTTCCGTACCACATGGCATTAATTGAAGAGAGTTAACCTTCTCCAGTTTCTCATCATATAAATTCCAACTTTCTCTTCATCCTACAATTATAACTACGGTTTCAAGTTAGCATCAGTTGGCAACGTGTCTTCCAAATCACTTTGAACCCCTCTAAAACGTCAAAAAAACTCCTTTATGTGACGATCATTGTTTTGCAAAGATTGATTGGAAGACTCATCTTCTTGCATAACTGTGTTAGATCGTCCTTCATTGCTATAATTAGGTCATCTGCGATTTGCATGCATAACCCTGATTATCATAACCGAAGTTGATTGGCTCTTATAGGAGATCATTTACAACCAAAGATTGGACATATGAATGAGATTGATAGAAAGGGGATTAGATAGCAGAGAGACGGTGTCTGTCACAACATGTAAGATTCTGGTTGTGATTCAGATAAAACCGACGAGAGATATACTCTTGGTACGTCTTGGTAGCTGCACTCTATATGAAATTAAAATTTATAGCGATATTATTTAATAATACTTCGATATCTGAGAAGGCATTATTCTTTCAGTCACGAGAAGCATAAATCAGCTTAGGTGTAACTATCGTATTGATTTCACTTAGAATTCTTGTCAATATAATACTTGCCAAGGATTCGACGATATTTTTGGAAATTCCTCTTCAAGTCTACAATAAACCTAAAATGAAATATGACTTGCTTATTTAAGCTGGAGCTGGTGTTAGGACTTAACTACATTAGATGACATTCGTAGAATGCTTTCAAGGCCAATTGATGATAAGTCGATAACATTCCATAGTGACTGGCAGATCGCGAAACACTACTTCTATTGTCATCGTTTGGATGAACTACCTAGTCTAGATACTATAAGTTTCATTATTTCGTGCAATATCAGACTCTAGGCCACACTAATCCATACAGTGACATTCGACAATGGTTTTTTATCTCCCCAACAATTGTAAAGAAGTCCATTTTTGGCTACACGGCGAATTGCCTTCATTATAAACTTCTCCATACACCTGAGCAACAACTTGCAATAGATCATGTACAAAACCACGTATACATACATATTTATATTAGGACTGTTCAGCCACTCATGGCGTGCTAGCTGGCTATATCAGTCAGCCACATTGATACCCGTCGCCTGCTGGTAGCAACCAGTGTTGGGTTTTTCGCCTGGCAGTGGCAATCAGTGCTATAAAAGGCGAGCCGTCAAGCCATTGAAGACAGTTTATTTTGACCAGTCAACCAGATAAGATCTCGCAGTTCGTTTGCTAAGCCAGATCAAGTCTGTAGAGAGTGGACATCCTCCTAACCATCCGCCAGTCTAGTTAGGTGAGATCGCATCCATCTAGCACGATTCATCCTAGCAAACACGAAAATATCCGTGTTCTACGTTTTTGAGATTGTTGAACAACCACATCTCCTCTAGTGATTACGAGGCCATCCGTATTCTAACCGCGGAGGCGTGTGTATATCCATGTCTATTTTGTTGAAGCACAAGACCATCCGTGCTCTATAGTTTGAGATGTGTGTACATCCACGTCCGATGTAGCCAGTACAAACCCAGTAAACATTGCGATTCGAAATCGAATCGAAAGTGATTCATTTTAAGGAAGTTTGAATTCCATCTCGTTCTCGATTCGATTTCGATCCGGACACGACTAAAAGGAACATTCTATATCGAATCGTTATTACGATTTGTAATAACGATCCGATAACGATTCGTAATAACGATTCGACAAAGATTCGTAATAACGATTCGATAGCGGTTCGTAATAACGATTCAACAACGATTCGATAACGATTCGAGACTGATTCGTAGTCTCAAGTTAAAATCGAGGGACATTCATAGGGGTCTTTAAACATTTTAGTAAACTCACAATTAAATGAAATCCTTTTGGTCAAATAAGGATAGGAGTAAATGGAAACTCGCCTCATCTGTTGCAGAAAATTCTTTTCAAATCTGATAAATTTAATACTTTTCTGTGGGGCTGAAAAGTAAATATTGTATAACAAATTTATTAAATTTGGGAAGAATTTTCTGCAACATTTTAAAAATATTATAATTGACGGATAATGTGATTTATTACAAATTAATAAAAATATAAATAATTCTTTAAAAAAAAAAATTAAATAAAGCCTCTTCAGAAGACATTTAAAAGAAGAAAAAAAATACGGAAAAGGATTGACACTTTCGGCTTATAATTTGCTTATTTGTCAGCCTGTCCTTCGCGTAATGAAAATGACGCTTGCAGTTTTCGCAAAGTACTCTTCGGGAAGGCCAGGAAATGTTTCGTGAAATGCATCTGTAGAAAATGAACAATTATAAATGCAATGTATTAGTGCATTGGTTACACTTACTTTTCACAGCCGTAACATTCCCGAGATCCTTCGATATGTCCTTTTTTCGAAGCCAACAGAACTCCTGAGCAATGTCGTCTGTGAATGTCTTTTTGAGAGTATACTTAATAAATTTTGAGTACACGAACTGTTAGTCAATTTTATCTAATGACCACTTTACTGCACATCTAGAACACAAATACGATTTTACTATAAATTTCCAATAAAATTACAAGAAAACTATATTGCTTTCAGAATTAAGCAACGGTGAAAAGAAGAAAAAAAATTACCGTACGGACGACAGCTACACATCGCTAAACGAAGAATTCTCGAAGAAATCTCGAATTTTGGGAATATTTCTGACAGATACACGTCGCTAAACGAAGAATTCTCGAAGATATCTCGAATTTCGGAATTCGAGAATATTTCGCTGAAAACGAAATTCCCTAAAATGTTTGCTGGGAAACCGTCCGTATTCTATTCACCGAGACGTGTGTATATCCACATCTACTTCCAGAGACTACGAGACCGCATATTATATTTATCGAGATTTGTGTAGACCCCCGTTTGTGAATACGAGACAATCCTTATTCTATTTAGTACCGATACGTATGCACATTCACGCCTGCTTTAGTAAATACGAGACCAGCCTAACTTTTTTCTTACTTTGCACTTACATATATTCTGCCAAAGTTTAAGACTAGTGGATATATCGACACCTAACTTAATCGATTTCAGTTCTGTCTTCTCTTGCTATGCATCTTAGAATTATTCCTGAGCAAGGAATAATCATATAAAAAAAACATATCACTCATATTTGATCCAAAATTAAAAAAATGGTTATAGTCAGGGGGAGGCAATTCAACTTCAGTAAAAAACATCAAAACATCAGAAGGTTTGATTGTTCCCACCTTTCTCATCCTTGGTTTCTTTCTGGCAACGGCAACTAAAAAAATAGACCTGGTGTAAGAGTATATTGCCTCCTCCTATACTCCATCAAAAACAAAACACACAAAATTATTCATTCATGATTATCATCAGATATACTACACTACCGCAAACAGGCTCATCCGTCAACATCTGTTTTCAATGTACCTATACCGCAGCAAAAACTGATAATCCTTAATCCCAATAAACAATAACCTCCTTCTTCTTCTTCCACTCCTCATATACTCATCATCACCTCCTCCCAGAGTATCTCTCTATAGAACGAAAATCTTGTTCGCAATGTCTTCAGTTTAGTAGAGCTTCATATTTTCGTACAGATCGCATCGCTTACTCGTCCGCCCGCTTGCTGCAAAAAAAAAAAACAAGTAGTACATAGTCCCTTGCCTCATCTATTTCCTATCAAGAAGAAATTCGTAAAATGCAAATTTATGAGCAGAGTCACCCTAACTCAAGACGGAGGTAAAGTTTATGGTGAAAATGTGAGAAAAGTGTCGGCTCAAATAAATTTCAAATTCGAATCCCATTAGAGAGGATACGAATACGAAAGAGCCTTTTTTTTTTTTGAATTTAGGATGCCGCCACTTGCGCTAGGGTCCCTTTTACAGGTTATATTATAATACAGATAGATATGCATTAAGGAAACATATAAATATTTACATGAGTGTTTGTGTGTTTGAGTTTGTATCACCACCCCACCCCCTCACTACACCTACCAAAGCTCCTTTTTCCAACCCTGTCTATATTGGTGGTAGAAGAAATTTTAGCGTTGCTCAAAATCTACTTAGTATTAAGGAGAAAAAGGCTGATTTGTTTATACATAGACCTTTCACTTTGAAAGTGGATGATCCTTTTATATTTAAAAAAAAAAAAAAAAAAAAAATTAAAAAAAAAGTCGAGTCGTGCTATAGAGGGAGAGAGAGAGAAATAGAGAGAAACAGTGAGACGGAGTAGCAAATAGCAAAGGAAAAATCTCTCTCTAGAAAAAGGAAAAAATTTAGGATATGCGAAAAATAGGATTATTTCTTCAAAAGGAGAGAAAATCTCCAAAAAGTTAACAACAACGCTGGAATCCCGGAGAATTCAAAGAATTCAAAAATTATTTTTTTCGCTGGAAAGTTAGGACTCTCAAAAGGTCTACTCATATCGCAGTTTTGATAATGATAAAACCATTTTTTTTTATCAGAACTGATGAAAGTATGCGCGCTTCTTTGTTAACCAAACATTTCTCAACAACAACAATAATGAGAGAAAGAAAAAAAAAAGAATAGAAAATAATAAAAAAAAAATAATAAGAAGAAAGACTTCGTCCTTATCTTCAAAGGAAGGAAAAAGTCTTTTATCATGTCAAAGCTAACAAAAAAAAATTCAAAGCGCAATTACAATGTGAAGCAAGCACAGCAAGCACAGCAAGATGATGCTGCTAAGAAAAAAATCTTCGAAATTATTTCTCATCTCTTCTGTTGGTCTACTGATTGTTGTTGGCATGGTCTTTTTTTACCTTAAGGATTGCGTAAAAATAAAAAAAAAATAAAAAATCTGTTTTTTTTCTTTTCTTTTCTAATTATACTACTGCAACAATTTCTTAAGGAAAAATATTTTTTTTTAAGTTTTTCTCACTTTAAAATAAACAAAAAACTAAATGGCTAAATGGAACATTAAAAAAAAAATATGAACGGGCGGATGATTTCAATAATTTATAAGATTCATGTGAAAATCTGTGTGAGTACCTGTACTAGGTAGGTATACTCCTGCTGAATGCCAAAGAAATGAAAAAAAAAACGAAAAGAAAGTGCACAAGAATAAAAAAGAGGAAAATTTCTTCTCAGCCTTTTGCCATTTCAATTTTCTTTTACCGGAGAATAATTTTTCAAAGACCTCTAAAAAAAAGATATCCAGGAATTCTTATGACTCAGTGACATGATCAGGATTATCCTATTCAACTCAAAAGGTATATCCTCTCTACAGAAGATTTAGAAAGAAAAACAGCATGGACGAAGTACAAAAAAAAAACATTTTTTTTATATGTAGAAGCTCAACAGAGAAATTTCTCTATTGTAGACGGTAGTATATCTACGTGTGTTATATGTGTGTATCTATATTGTACTTAAAGTGTATCTTCCTAAAGCTGAGCAGAATTCTAATCCATATATGATAAATAACTTCCCACATACACCTATACACCGAAATATACATATATACATATATATGACCCAAATCATGACTCCAATTTTTCATTTGTAAAGATATTTTCCAGATTCGAGGGTATAATCGGGATCAATCTAAAATGGATTGGTATGTGGCATGGTATCACCAAAACGAGGCAAAGAAATAACTTTTGAAATAAGTCGAAAAAAATCTCATGTTTCTGAATGTGAAATGTGAAAGCATTCAACACCTACAATACATATACATCTACACATTTATAAAATTGGGATAAAGGTGAAAGAGGACAGGCAATAATGGGCTCAAAAGGTATAGTGTAATCCAAAACCTTTTGGGGGTTTTTATAAAGAGCTTGCTTGCCTGCCTGCCTGCCTGCCACAAGTCATCACTTTTCTGCTCAATCAATCAAAATTAATTTCGGGTGTAACATGAGCTCTCTCAGTTCGCAATATTCAAGCAAAGTCACTTCTCTCAGATTCTTTTTCTGCGCGTGTTGTATCACAAAAGGTTTAGAGATTTGCGTAACTCTATAAAAAAGGTTGACCTATAGAGGTGAAGAGGAGAGAACAACAACTGCTCTTAGGCTTATATGTATGTAGCATACTGCTGACTGGGGACTGTATCCTATTCTTGTTATCGTACAATTACCTTCAAAAACTAGAATTAAATTGAACGATATAACCCTTTTTGTCAAATTTCTGGATATTTTAGGTATCATCCCCATAGACCTAAAGGTCAGTCATAGAATTTTTTTTATTATTTATTTTTAATGGTAATTTTAGTTTTTGGTGATGCTTTAGATTTACTGAATTATGTTTTGTTTTTTTTCTTTTGATTTTGATAATGTTTTTTAATTAACAGACACAATGGTTTGCAATTCTAGGCAAATGACTTCGATGTACAGAGTGTTTCACTATCGGTCCGCATAACTCAACGGCTTGATAGTTACATCCTGCAACTTTCTTGATATACACCCTGTCAACGTGAGATTCATGTAATATAATAGAAAATCGCCTATCCTTTAAAATGACTGCCCAATTAGCCTTCTTGTAACTTTCCGTCGGAGGTTGTAGGATGTCAAAGACAAAAAATTAGAAATAAAATTCTAATTTTTTCAAATGTTAACGTTTTTCCCGCCAAAATGCATGATACTATACAGTTTTTTTACAAGATTTAGAAATCCCGGAATGTTACCTTTAATTTGACTATGGACATATACCTACCTAAATACAACGGTTTTTGTGATAATCCCGTTGCTATGATTCATTATTTCATTAATTTTGCTAATTTTGCGTAGAATTGCATAAAATTAGGCGCGATATATATCATGCATTTTGGTGGGAAAGTGGTTAAAATTTGAAAAAATTAAAAAAAAAATTTCAATTTTTTGACTTTAACGTCCTACAACTTCCGACGTAAGGATGCAGGACGGCTGGTTGGACAAAGGTTAGACGGTTTGCTATTATCTGAAATGAATCACGGCTTGACAGGGCGTATATCAAGAAAGTTACAGGGTGTAAAGTGTACTAAAAACTTAAATCCCTTACCGCCGAAACGACGCGACTTCCACCCCCCCCTCCCTTTTGCTTTGCTCCACCGCAGCTATCAAGCCTTTGAGTTATGCGGACTGATAATGAAGCACCCTGTATATGTCTTTACGGATGGTTCGAGCCGGGGGCACTCGGCACTCTTTCAAATACAGGAATCGTACCGCCTACCGGACTACTATGGTGTTTTCCAGGCGAAGGTTCTCGCTACTGCTTACATCTTATGAGTCCCTAGCAATCAAGTCATCAGGATCTGTATTGACAGCCAAGATGCAATCAAATCTCGGGACTCGAGCCTAGTGCAACGGTATCGCTGTGAGCTCGGGAAACGGGATGCTAACCACAGAGTTATTGTCTGCTGGGTGCTTGATCACAGTGATATACCTGGAAATGAGGCAGCCGATGCTCTGGCCAGAAGGGATTGCGCTATGAATATATGTCTAGCAGAGTCAATCCATAGATCGAGCCTTAACATAGAATTAGCGAAGAGAATACTAATTCTACAGTCCTGTATGCTGACAAAGCGCAGATGGGGAGAACTTATCTAATGCGCGATTTCAAGACAGCTGTCGCTCGAGATACGTCCTGGGAGGACTGAATCTCTGCTTAGGAGGAACCGGAATGATGTACTCAATCTTAATGCAATTATCACGGGACACTGCATCTTTGGCAAACATACAGAGCGCATGCAAGCTCAATACAATGACTTCTGCAGAAGCTATATGAACGAGGAAGAGGATGAGAGCGTTCAGCACCTTCCGTACGAATGCGATAACCTTAATTAGCATAGCAGGAACACGCTTGATAGCTACTTTTTCTGTGAACTGTGGAAATTAGCAGATAAAGAGTTGGGGGAACTGGTTGGGTCCACTGAGTCTTGTGGCTGGTTTAAGCGCACCCCCTAGATTTTAGGTATCTTCTCCAGTCAGAGTCGGAATAAAGTGGCATCACAATGGACCATGATAGATGGTCTAAGTGTAACTGGTTGAATATGTTTTTACGATAGCCGCCCCTTTAACCTAACTTAAACCTTCCCATTCTGTAGACCGAACTGTTTTTGTCTATTCATAAAAGACGTGCTTAGTTCGAATGAAGTCTGCTGTGGTCTCAATGGAATTACCAATCTTCAGAAATTGCTTTCTAAGACCAGCCTTGTATCTCAAAAGCTTTCCTATCCGTGCCGGTCAAGTAGTCATAATGATATTAGGCAGTCAGTGTCATAATCTTCCTTTTGATGTGAAATTTGAGTTCATGTAATAGCGACTACTACATAAATGTTTGGTGCTACCTTATGCAGAATGTCACATATGAATAAGACTATATTTGGCAAATTGATTCTTCTCATATTGTCATGTAAAACATAATATTTTACAAAACATCTTGTCCTTTGAAAACGTCAGAGGATCCGGATATAACTAGAATGGCTTCGTATACGAAAGCTTTTAACATTTAATTACTATTTTTGCGAGAATTGAACCTATATCAATACCCTGTGCACAAAGTGTAACCTTTTTTTAGGATTTTTAACTTTTTTCTTTAATCATATCCACCAAAAATGGAAGGCTCTTCTCCTTCCTTCAACCACATTCATAACTTCAAATTTTTATTATGCACTTGACGTGTTTAGGTGCTTAAGCTATTTGCCACTAGATGTTTCCTTTTGGCAGTATTATTGAGCATAAGATTTTATCGTATGGTTCGGATTTTTGAGTTTATCTGCTGGCTCGTTCCTGCATCAGCACCCCAAGTTATAAGACCAAAGGCCTTTGTCTAAGCATATTCATACTTTTCCTACTGGATGATACTAATTTTCATCATCACAATTTTTGGACAAATTAATAGGACTTCTGAACTAGCCCATGATAACGAAGGACTAAGTAGAATGTTATACGTTTCCTCGTCGAAAAGATTTTAAAGGCAGTTTGAATGTTCTAAGTGCATTATCCTAAAGGTGATGGTGATTGGCAAAAGTTTCAAGAAGTTTCCAGAGAATACCAAAGCAGTTTTGTGTATGCTCGAACTTTCGCAATCCAAACACTGACACAATTGATGGATGGAACGATTGAAATGAGGTTAGTACCCGGATTGGGTTACTAGGATGTAGGCCACAATAACAAATTCCCATTGTTCATCCTCCAGACTTATGAGACTTATGCTCATAAATCCCAACCGGACGCTCTAACAAAATTCAAAATTGGTTCACAACTCTCTTTTCAGGCTTCATAGAGTTCTACCAGAAGGTGTAAGCCAATGAATCTGTAACGTTTCCTTGAGACAGCACCCGCACAGTGAGAAAGAAAATGAGCCACCGTTTCTCTGCATCCTCTCCATACCGGTTGGACAACAAGTTCCATCATATACAGGTGATTTCTGAGAAGAGAGTGCACAGTGACATGATTGATACATTGATGCAATTTTATGAACGCGCTTAAATGAGCGTAGCATTTAATTTTTAAGATTAATATCGGTAAATTCTTTTAAAAAAACCCGCAGTTTTTTTTAAGTGTTACTGGCGGCTTATCGGTTTTTCGAATTCATTTAGCATAGTTCATTATGGCCCGGCCAGTATTAGATTCTTTTTAAGTTGTCATTAATTCGGACTGACTACGGTCTTCAACAATGTTCACAACAAGAAAATCATTAATAAGAAAAAAAAAATTAACAACGGACCTAAACCAGAACCCTGTGGAATACCTTGTTACCACTAGAAACGCAAAATATACTCTATTCACGCGTACCTATAAAGATTATATTAACCAGAAAACTTATAATATTTCATCAGCGGTAGTTATCTAATTAGAGTCGGTTTGTTCCATATTCGGCTATTGCTAAATTGACTGCATGCGGGACCGTGCTTTCTGCTTAATTCAACAATTCATATTAATTGCAATGATTTTCTAATGGAATTTTCGTTATACTCTTATCAACGAAATTCTCCTGTAATATTCGTTCCCTTTTAAATCAACAAAACAATTATATTATGAGCATCTCATCTTGTATAGTACACAACAGTACAGACCCACCCTAAAAGCCCTCATATTTCTTATAGTATTCCACAAAATAACTTGAAGCCACACAAGAAACAAGTTTATTTCATACATGCAACACATTCACCCTTGCAATTGTCGTCAGAATCGTCATCAAGTTGAAATTGTGTTAATTTCATGGTCTAGCAAACATCTCGGGAATAGGATAAATTGTTGCCGTCTTCTATACATAGATAGACGAAAACATCACAAATCTGTAGTACATACATTTAGTTGAAGATATATATTTGTAGGTAGTACGTACGAATTTCATAAATTGTGTACAAATTCGCATCTCACTATAAATATCAAAACTTTGTTGAATTATGCTTTTCAGTAGTAATTAAGCTCGACATTTTAATCCATATAGACTTCAAGCCGTGCGTCGTAGACGCTTTAGAGATGTTTACCAAGCCTAGGTGGTACCTTATATACTCTAAATATATGTTCATATGCACATACCTATATAGAGTTTACCTATAGTTTCATCTCATCATCCCACAAGTTTCATATAAGAAGTTTTGTTCGTCTAAATGTGTGCACTTATGCATTGTGTAGGGGGTGTGTGTTTTGGGAAAACAATGCTCAGAACTAAATTAGAAATTCTCATTTAATATGAGGCATATAGGGTAATGCTCTCACGAACCATCTTCTCAACCATTCTATCTTTTCTAACTCTGCCTTATTTAATTCCACACCCGTATCCTTTGCCTCTCTTCAAGGCATAGCACATATTTTAAAGGAAGTATAGTTAAGAATTGCCGTAATAAAACTTATTTGATACGGCTGTGGTACTTTTCTACCTATATACAATTGGATTAACTCATTCAAAAACTTCTGACGTATAATATAAGCAATTAGTTCCCTAGCTCTCCCCTCCCCCTCCAATATGAAGAGTGATTCGTAAACAAGTGTTCCAACAAACATGTGCCAATCAATTCCTTACAGTGTTGTTGTGATCAGCGTTCACGATGAGTAATATTTCCATAAAACCCTCCTTCACCACTTTTTTAACGGATAAACATATTTGGGTATGTTTTCATTGATCACCCTGTACGTTCTGAACTTTACACTATATGATGATGATTTAAGCTTTGGTAGCTAGACAATCGTTGGACCTTTCCAACGGTCTGTAAGTTATTCGCTTCGTCCTCTCCGTTTTGAAGTTATGGCTCAATAAAATTTAAATTTCGGAATTTTAGTTCAGTTTTTTTTGTTTTTATTTATTTGACTATTATTTTTATCAAAAAACACGTTATCAACACCAATTTTTCATATTGGATTTAAAAATCCCAAAAGCTTAGCTTTAAAATGATCCATTACACTCTGTACCCAAAATGTAACCCTTTATGCGTGATTTGCAATTTTTATTGAATGTATCTAGCGAAAATGGCTGAAAAATAATTGCCTACTTCCAGGCACTTATTGAACTTTTTCACTGGATATATTCAATAAAAACTGCACAAAAGGCAAAAAGGGTTACACTTTGGATACAGAGTGTGATAGCTCATTTTGAAGCTAAGCTTTTGGGCTTTTTAAATCCAATATGAAAAATTAATGTTGATGATGTGTTTTTGATAAAAATAATAGTCAAATAAATAAAAACAAAAAAAATTGAATTAAAATTCCGAAATTTAAATTTTATTGAGGCATAACTTCAAAACGGAGATGAGGAAAGGTCCAACGATTATCTAGCTACCAAATCTTAAATCAGGATCACAGGGTGTAACGTTCAGAAAATAGAGAGAACATTTCTTTACGATACACGCTGTACTTCATTTGTTTCTAGTACTATTAGATGTATGCCGACTTGTTAACTTAAAGAAAAAAATAAAAAAAAAATAAGATGAGTTCCAGTTCCTGAAATTTCAAAATCCTTTCCTTTCTACATATAATGGTAAGACTTCTTCGCATCATTCCTTACTTCCGGCACCATCTTTTATGGGTAACTCTTCTGTGTAGCAATTTCATAGAGTGGTCTTCGACAGCTTCTTTCCTGATGGAATTAAGGGCACGCTGCTGCTGCAAGAATAGAACATTTCCGACAAGTTGAAAATAAAAACTTAAAAGCTTTGTTATTCCACTAGAGTACAAAACATATACATATAACAATTATGGGGAGAAAAATAAAAAAATAAAACACTTCCGGCAAGGAAACACCCTTCCTGGATGTTTTCTAGACTACTATTCGTATATACCTACCACCTTTCCAGGATATATCCAAAGGCGTTTCCCTGAAACCGCATTTTTTTATAAAATATTTTCTCGGTGCGTAAAATGCCTCAAAGTAAGTGTACGCAACAGGAATACTTTTGCTTTCAGTTATTATTTTTTTTTTCGCTCCAACAAAACAATGTTTTTTACTTGGGGATACTTCTTGCACTCAACAAGTCCTTCGAGTGGCTTATACTTACTGTGAGGGTTTGAAATGAAATCCTTGTATATAGGAGGCGCTACTATGGCAATAGCGATCGTTAGGTAGTATAAATTCCATGACTTGTCCTTGAGCGGAATTTCTGAGCAGCATAGCACAAAGCAAATCCAGCTAAAGGTATACAAAAATTATCCATTACAATCATTTTTGTGTTTTTGTTGTCTGTTTTACCGTACAAAAATATCTTTTCACGTTATTGTGGAAAATCCTTGTCATATTTTTTTTTCTTTCTGTTTGTGCCTCTTTAACATACCGTACCGTCCCTTATCCATCCAGAGAGAATTTTTCTACTCTACGCCCTTGCCACAAATGCAATTCACGTACCATGTGAATCCCGGCCCCCAACGACAAAACAGATTCACCTGTGAGTTTTTTTTTTGTTCTTTTTTTTCGTTCTTTTGTTTAAATTCATGTTAGATAAGGAAATATGCAAACAAATTTGCAACCAGAGAGGACACCGACAACGACTATGGTGGTGGTGGTGGTGGTGGTGGTTGGTGGTGTAGAAGAGGGCGACAAAAACAAGGACTATGTGTTCCCACAGAAGAAGGAACTTGTCCAGGATACTTTGATACAAGAGCAAACTTTGAATTTTGTTTGCATTTTCTTTACCCAAAGTCATAACAGCGTCTTCTGTTTTTATTATAAGTTTTATGTCATTTGTTTTCTTATCATTTTTTTTTTGTATTTTTTATTTAAGGAAAACAAAAAAAAACAAATATGTTGTACTATGCTGTGCCCGTGCAATAGTAGATATGTCGTACTCAACATAATGGGATATCTGTACAGTTGCACTTACATATATTATGTAGTTCTTTTCACCTTTCGGAGTTGGAATATTTTGAGTTTTGCTGTAGCGGTAAAATGGCGAGTTTCTTGGAAAATATGTTTCGTTTATGTTTAATTTAGTGGAGAAAATGTTTAAAAAAAAAACAAAAAAACTGAATTTCAAACTAAAAAGCTGCATACATTTTTCATGTCATATTTGAACTTAAATGGAAAATTGTTTAAATCAGAACTTGTTAGAAGTCGAAATTATAGACTTGGTGAAAATCAACCAGGTTTAAAATCTGAACGCCAGTAGAGATAGGTAGATTTATTATGATTAGCGGACACAAAACAATCTTTTTTTTAAGTACCTTATCACCCGAGGATACATTTAAATGTTTAAATATAAACTGAATATCATAAGCAGTGAAAGAAACTGCCCTAAATACCCTTAAAAGTACTGGCCTTCATAGCTCGACATGAATTAAGAAAAAATCACGGGAGCCTGCTTTTTGAAAGGGAACCAGTTTTTTTAATATTTATGGGAAATATGTTCCACAAGTGCATGATATGAACAAAGTAAGATCAACTCATACAGTTTTCTACGGAAACGTAGTAAGTATAATTAAATTCTGAATTCGTACAGAACTTTAAAAATGCAATTGAACAAACAAAGGTATACTGCTTTCAGGTTAAGGTAGGTGAACAATGTACCTACAGCCAACCAGTTTAAATTTGTAAACCGAGTCGTGATCAAACTTCCAGAGGCCAAAAAGAAATCTGACACAATCAAGGAAAGCTACATCAAAATACAAATACTGTCGAACTTAGAGTATATATATTAGGTTTCCAGAAGTAAAGTGAAGCAAAAGGAGTGTCTTGACTTATTTGAGACGTATATCCTTAGGCAGTATGTTAGCAGATAAACAGAGCTGCCGAGGCCCAACATAAATTTTACATAACGCCTCACAGTATTTACTAGTGACAAACTGGTTCCGTTCAATTCGATAGTGGATAAGTCCCTCGAATCCACATATACATATTTTTTCATTTAATGGATTCAGTTTTAATAGATTGCCCAATGACCAATTTTGTATGCTTTCAAGATAAATGTTCACGCGAGTAAAGAAAGCACTCTTCCAGTAACCTGATTGGCCTGCTGTGATGTATTTGTACTTCATCGGCATACACGTGGAATTTTACATCACGAACAACTTTCGCCAAATCGTTTATAAATATTCTAAACAATAAAGGTCCAAGAACTGATCTTTGAGGAACCCCACAAAAATAGTCGGCGAGGACTATACATGATATTTTCAACCCTGACTTGTTAACAATATATCGGGAGACTTACGGACGCAGAAAAATCATTGAGGAATGTCAGTTTCACCAGAAGATAATAATGGTCAATACTATCGAAGTCCTTGTCGACGTCCAAGTCTCTATAAGACTCACAATACTGATTCAGATCTATATTGTCATGGCCGGAAACTCGAAGCTTTTTTCTGTTCTAAGTATCCTTGGATTTGTCCAGATATTAATATTTCCACGACCTTGGACAGGTAATACAGAATTCTAATAGGATGCAGATCCTTATTGCCTGCAGGCGAAGCCTTTTCGGTAAACCTAACACGGTTACTATTTTCCACATATGCGGAAAGGTACAAAAAATAAAGCAGGAATTGAAAAGATGTGTTAAATGTATAACAACGAACAAGGAAGGATAAAAATAAAGAGAATTATCACTAGGCCCGATTGAGTCCAATCGCATGTCATTTAGTAATTTCGCTTACATCAACGCAACGGAACGAGAATTCTGAACCATTTAGCTAATCGGGGTCGAAAGTTCGAGTGGAGTTATTGAGTTCTCTGGTACAAACGGCGGCAGCCTTAGGTTTTCCACAGAATCTCAGGAGGTACGTAGATTAGGGTTCAGTTTTGGGGTATTTCGGTTCAAATTAAATACTTACTTTATTTTCCTACCCCCTCTTAGAAAAAGACGCTACACTTCCACGGTTATTTTCCGAGCTCTATATTAAAAGGAATCTTGTTTACAAGTTCTCATCTACATCTGGGGAAAATCAATATCAAATCTTAGCATTCTTATGTTCTTCGAAATAAAGTGCTGGTCCACAATATTTGAACTTCCTTCTGGGTCTAATACTCACCAAAGATCATTATTTAGTATCTTTTTAGAATCGATAAGATCATTAACGCACATTCTGAACAGCAATAGGCTTAGAATCGAACCTTGAGATACTCCATATATAAACGGCAATTTAAAGTATACAAAGTTGCCAGCCCGGAGACTTACAGGTCATTGATTTGTTGGTGCATTGCATTTAATTTCTTTTATATATACATATATGGAGAGAGAAAATTAAAGTAATTTCCTTACATTAATTATTAAACATAATTCCATAAGTTTATCGAATATTAGCTTGCTAACATGACATGTTGTAATTTTTTCCTTATCCTTGGACTCTGCATGTGTTAACATCATAAAGTCGATAAAATACCTAAGCAAGTCATGCTTGACCGAAAAGCGAGCGCATACCCTCCGTATAAATTATGCATATATTTTTTTTTTTTTTTTTAATAAAATAAAACTCATTACAGAATTAGAAAAGCGTCATGAAAATACAAAATAATTTTGGAAAACATCGTTTAATTCTTAAGCAAAAAATCGCAGCTGCCGCAACTTTCCAGACAAAAGTTTCCACCGAAGGCGAGGCATCAATAGGTAGTTACTACAAGTAGCGAGAAATGATTTTGAAATTTTAATCAGACGATCCTTTCCAGTGGATAATTAAATTTTAATGCTTTATTAAAGCTTCCTCTTCTTATTAAATAATTTACATTTTTTAATTGAATATTTAAAATTAGGTATACACGTCTGTCTACACCGAAATTTGAATTTCACTGGACCTGCGATAGGGTTTCCATTTTTTTTTTTCGTGGAAAACCACTTTTATTCATTTTTTTTTTGCCCTCTTACCCTCTTCTTTGGGGCATAAAAATAAAATACTTTGGAGGCGGTTCATTTAATATCGCACTTAAAATTCATTAATTAAATGGAAAAGTTGACTCCCTCGAGGTAAAGAGGTATATCTTCAGAATTACCTGTAAAGTGAAGGTAATTTATTTGGTTTTTTTTTTTTACTTTAAATATTCTGTATTGCCTTTAGATACAGTTTTTGTGCTTGATACTGGGTCCACCTATAAAGGAAACTGACTAGATCGAAATATGGCACCTTTCAATTTTTTGTATAGAAGGACGACCAATGGAATAGAAAGAAATGATATAAAAAAAAATGTATATAAGAGAAGCGGACCACTCTTGGGGCTGGGGGATGAAAATATTTTACATTTATGGGCCACTTAAAATCCCAGGGCGAGGGTGATGGCCCCTTTTGTAGAGCCGTATATATACACAGTACTGGTATAGTATATGTATATATCTCGTAAAAGGCACCATAAATAATTACCCTGTCCAAATTTAATTTATTGATTACCTCGACGAAGAATTATGATGACAGGATTGGTCCACAGTTGTTTATGCAAATCATAAAAGTCATCGGCGATGATGATAAGAGGGCCACAGAGGACATTACGATACCATTTTAACCATTTTAAGGAGCACAAATGACATTTCGGCAGGCACTTACTGGTTGGGTCTTGTGCAATCGGGGAATTGTACCCCTGGAAGATGATATTTCCCCAGAGTTGATGATTTATATATGTATTATGTGTGCGTATCTCCTCCCATTTTATTTTATTTATTTATTTTTTTTTGTTTCTTTTATATTTTCTCCCTGAAAAATGAAAAATTATGGTATTTAATAGGGGATTTTTCTCTTCCGCACTTGATGAAAATTTGAGCAGAAACATCACACACATATAATTATGGCAAATACTTCAGACGTACATTTAAATAAAACCATAAAATGTGATTAATTTAATAATAATATTTAAGTAAGCCTTAAAATATATTTTTGGTTGAAAAAACAAAATCCCAAACACCAACACCCCAAGAAATACAACTTACATTCCACATTGAGTTCTGAACTCAAGAATAAAGTCCGGATACGAATGGACATAAACGACCTCAAGTTCAATAAATTTCACTGGAGGACGGAAGGATATACCTCCCCAGTACAATCGCGTCCTTATTTTAAGGATTTCTTTTTTCTGTGTGGAAAAACATTTTTTTTTCTTTTGGCTATTTTCTTTTGTTGTACTTTATATCCGAATCCGGTCGTGATTATGTTTATATAAATACAAAAGAGAAAAATTTGTATTTTTGCTTATCAATCGCAACGAACAAAAAGATGTTTTCGGATTAAATAAAAAGGAAAACCGAATCGGAATCTGGGATTTTTGTTTAGGTCCTTATACCTATACATACATAGAATAAAGGATAATCAATAGTTTAGGACGAGTGGAAGTGAAATTAGGAAGAATATTCTGTTGTCGTTGGTAGATATACCTCTAAGGGACGGTCGTACTACATGTTTTTTTGAATTTTTTGTTTCACTATTTAATCTTAAATTACCCCCGTACGTAAGGGGTTGAGTTAAAATATTCTTCTTTTTAAATTTCCTTAAATTTTTGGTTGGATATGGAGTAGATGTAGGGAGGAATTCATATCTTTCTTGACAAATGTTGTAATTGAATTAAGTGTCCTAACTGCCGTTAAAGTGATAGTGTCAGTATAATGTCTCTGCCATTAATGGGCGCCAACGGGGCTCTCAAAACTTATATCCATACAATTTTAAATCAATGTGTTCGCCACTACATCATTGACTTATAGCTTGCTAAATTAATCCAAGAGAATAGCAAGGATTCAAGCAACATTTATAGATTGCGCACAAGTGCAGTTTCTCAAATTTAAGAAAGCAGTTGAAAAAATTCAACCTGAGCTCATAGGTATTACTCCCCCCCACCATTCTAGTCTTCTTTTCAGAGATATTCCTCACTGGTCTATATTGAGACCGCTATTCTTTATCTCATAAATATATATAAATGATCTTTCAGAGATTATTACTGATGTCAACGTACAGCTGTACGCCAAAGATGTACACATTTGAATAATACAAGTGCAGAGCACATGTTTTATGATATGATCCTACATAAGAAGCGCACCTGTACATCACCTTCCTTACCTTGGTCAAGTGGCTTTGAAATTTTTTACTGGGGCTCATTCAGAGTGAAAAATACAAGGGCGGGGGGGGGGGGGGGGGGGGTTGTTCTTTTTATTTCTTAATAATTCCTGTATTTTTACAACAAGTAATCCACAAGTCTGCTCGGTATTAACTTCCTTTGTTATTTCCTTTAAATATGAATAGAAATAAAGATATTAATATTTTTCACAGTGAGATGGCGCTCGAATTCATGTTTCGCTTTATCTGGCGGCTCGGTACTATCGTGATGATAACAGTGGAAAAAACTCTTTATGCAAACGAAAAATCTTTCAAAAAAGAAATTTCATTGCAAAAAGAGGGCGTTTCGGAACCGTATAATCGTCAGTAAGGCTTCGTTCCTACCTTCCGTATACGCCAAAGCAATTTATATGAGGTCAGCTTGGCTGTTTGCTTTGGCGTATACGGCAGGCAGGAACCAAGAACCGTACTGAAGATTATACAGTTCCTGCTTATATGAAACGCCCTCTTTTTGCAATGAAATTTCTTTTTTCAAAGATTTTTCGTATGCATAAAGAGTTTTTTCCACTCAATTCTCAAGCTGCAGACTTAGCAGCAAACTTAATCAATTTCAGATTGACTTATTCGCTATGAATTTTCATAGCAAATTTCTCTGTGATAATAACAGATTATAGATAAATTTAAGAGAAAAAAGTGACTTAAATGTTGCAAAATTTAGCAGAAAGATGGCGTTGAAACTAATGTAATGACCGATGAAACGTAGGATGTTACAGAAATCATTGTAGATTCGGTAATAAGACTCCGATCGAAGTATAGTGAAAAGAATTATTTTTAAAACAAATAGGGGTTGTAATTAATTAACTACTTCTATTTAGCCCTTTTCAAACTAAAAAAATTGATTCCCAAAAAATTATTTTTTAAAAAATCCGAAAATTGCCATTCTTATCTCCACCTCTCCACCCTAAGCACACCCTTTAAATTTATATCCCTAGTATTGCGGCATATATGAGTTGTATTTTGAAAAATTGAAATTCATCGCGTTTGCATCGAAATATCGATTTAAGTGTATCAGGATAATTTGACGTTACCCGAAAAAAGCTCAATTTGGTCGTCTTCCAGCACAGAAGAAACTGTATAAATTTTTTTAAATATAAACGTTAAAGCTTTTTTATAGAATGACAATCTATATTTTGCCCCATAATCCCATATAGAATTAGTTTTTAAATCCGATAAAGAAATAACTCGAAAGGAAAGGAAAATAGTCCTTTTTTAAAGTGGAAAATGGCCATTTTTTGAGTGAAAAATGGTTTTTCTTTAAACTCATGTTTTCCAAGAACCGGAACATCGGCCAAATTTCCCCCGTAAACAAAAGACGTTCATAACAGACCGCTAATGAATGCGAAAGTAAGAACGCGCAAAATATATTTCAAAATAACGGAAGAGCATGTATATGACCCAAGTGTCCAAAATGTCTTTTTTGACGGTAAATATCAAGTTTACAGGATCAAAAAACGAACGCCGTCTTCCCTCTTTAAATTGATACCCGACACGCCCCATTTTGTACAACCACTATGTGGGGTAGTATGTCGCCATCTCCTTTCGCTACTTCGGCGAAATGGCCAAATTTTTGGCGAGAAAATATCGCCAAATTTTACTTTTTAATACTTGGACCACCACTTTACATCCTTGTCGGTTTCCTCAATTTGGGAAGACCCATTATTGTTCAATAAATCTATTTTAACTTTTCTTTCAACGAATCTTTAAAAAGTCACGACATTGGTTTAATTCCATTTTTGATAAATCCACTTTTTTGTAAACACGTTAAACAGCAAAGTTATAAGTGACTTGTGTGATTTGTCAAAACCTAACCTCATAAAATATGATAAGATTAGAAAATGCTTAGGTTTTTTGGCGTCATCTGTTGAGTAATTGTGAAAGCTTAATACTTTTATGATTCATTGGAAATGAAGGCCACGAACTCTTCATGAGGACTTTTATTAATTCACACATAGATGCAACTTTCGGTCAAAGTCCAATCTTTCACCAAATCATTGAAGAACTGTTTTGTTTTTTATTTGAGAAACAAAATTTAATTTTTTATATACTTTGGATAAACTAAGTAGATACTTGTGTCACTTGTTGGGGGTGGTATTGGAAGTGAAGATTTCGAAGATTTAAATGCAAAACAAATCATTCCAAACAGAACTGATCAAATATGCTGACCGAACTTTTGCGTATTTTATTCTCAGATTTATCAAAGGAAGAGTAGTAAGCACCATTCTACAACATCGATAAATACATGGAGTACCACAGGTCTCTATACTAATCCCATTGCTTTTACCTAAAATATGGGTGTTCTGATAGAATTTCTAAATGATATCAAAGATATCGATTAAATATTAGAGTGAAATCAATTTATATCTAGACAGGATGTATGGATAATAGCTTTCATAGATTATATAAGTTCTAATAGGCCCTATGGAAATGTAGTGCTAATATGAAATATTTGAATTTCTTCAATAACCACCAAACTACATTATTATCACATAAATACGTAAGAAAAGTAACACAAACCGCGCACTAGCGGAAAACTAACTATTAAACTCAAATCATTTCTTTCATACATCATTTACCCATATAAAAGCAATTCCATTCAAAAGTTTCTCAACCCCGAAAAAGAAAAAGTGAACGCTTTACAAATACATGAACTAATATTAGCCAACGAAGTGCCAACATATTCGTTCACTCGAGATTCGAGACTCACTTCTACTATAAGTGAAACCACTTGCAACTGGGAAGCAGGATAATCCGTCAAAACTATGAAACAGTCTATCATAACTTAGGTGGCGCGACCTAAGGTAGGAGTAGGTGGAGGAAATTCTAGCTATAGTATAGGGGTTATATAGAGAGTGTTTAGGCGGTTCAAAGCAATATATTTATGGAACCGTGTCTTATAACCAGTGCTGTTGCCCCTCTTAAACAACAGAATGAACCACAGTTGCGGCAACCGCTACACCGCCAAGCTCATATGCCCTTCAGGACACTTTGTCATTTAAACGACTTGATCCATAACTGTCTCCCGTTTATGTAAAACGATGGATAAGTCAATGAGGTTAAAAACAGCTATAAATCTTAGTTGGAAGCTCGTTTAAAGCTTTTTTCCTTCATTTCGCAGTAGAACACAGTGTTACATTGCCGTGATAACTCTCCCCGCCACCCTCCCTCCCCAACCCCACCCCACCCCTCTACTCCACCATCCGCATTCATCCCTTCCTTGTATTTACTGCTGCGACAAATGGAGGTATAGGGAAAAAGGAAGGTCGGTTGAGTATTATACACACGTACCAGCAAGGATCCATTTGACTTCGGTATGAAATATATTCAACCACTTGTTATCATTCTATCCCTTTCTCTCAGCACTTATAATCTGAAATTTATATTCCAACATAGCCTGATTTTGGTTCTGGAAGGACAAGGACCAAGAGAATCTGTAGATTGTGTGTACTATATACCAACATAAGAGAAATGAGTGAGCGATGAGAAGGACGCGAGGAAAAATGATATAAATTGCTCATCGTTTGTCAAAATTAGAAATTGCACTTTGTGTTTTATAGTGAGTCGTAATAGGGCGTGGGACTGACTGCCAGAACGAGACTAAGATAAACTGGCATAGAGTGTAGTGAACCGCACAAATATGAGTATAAGAGTTCCACATACATACATATATGCAGCCATACACATCTAAACATACCTACATATAACCGAGGTGGTCATACTCACCCCACCTCAAATGGTGGTGGTCAATTAATCATGTAAGCAGTCGTTGGTCATTTCAAAACTTAATCAAGCAAAAATCCAAAAATCAGGATACTCACTGTATACTACGACGAAGCAGCGATGGGATAAATAATTCGACCACAATTCCCATACCTCTTATAAGGACACCCATCATGTAAGTGACGATGCAGAAAATTCGATCGATTTCAAGGAAACTTTCTAATTAAAACCTTAAGATTCTCTCTAGGCTAGGCCAATTCACCTGAAGTAACACAGTAACAACACTTATGTGTAGAATGGTGTGGTGCAAAAAAAAAATTGCAAGTCATCAGGGTAATTTATGGGAAAATATTTATAGAGTGGGACTACACCATCATTTACAGGAGGACTTTCTTCCAGTAGCGCTTCCTTAATGTAATGCCGGTCCATCATATGAGTGTAAGTCGAACATTGAACCGTGCAGAGCTAATGAATAAATTAATACTTGGCGCTGCTTATACTGGCTTTGGTAATCGTACTAAGTGCATTCATTAATCATTTATGTCGGATACCGGGTACACCTGTAAAAAAAAAAAAGATGTGGAATTGCCTGAATACCGATGAATTTGTTTGATTCGGAAAAGATAAGGTGAGAAGGGGGTAGGGAAGGACAAGGAATTTTGTAGTCTCCTCGTCTTTACTAGAAAAGAGTTGTCAATGCAAACAACTTAACTAAGTAATTGTGGGTTTTACGATATTAAAATTATCGGGAATAGAATGTGACGATTTTTTTTTTATTTTATGGTTCATGTATTTCTCATTTATATGAAAATTTTATTTTATGTCTGTGAAATAATGGTGACTGGAGTACTGTTTGTATATTATGTGTAGATGTATCTGTATCTCAAACTTCTCTACCACATGGTCTGCCCAATAAACTAGGATACATTTAACATATGTCGAACTCTTTCTACATCTTCCAGCTACTCTTTATTTATGCTGTTCCTAGTTTGGATTCTTAAATATGCTCCTCTAGAACTACTTTGAAGATCTCGAAGAGATTCATTCACCTATTGGTTCTGATGAAACTATGCCCAATTCTGCCATTCATGCCACAAAATTTACGAAGTTCGTTATGGTGGCACTCAATTTATAGCTTGTCCACTATCTTTATCTTGAACTTCAGCTAATAGTGAATTCTTTTCTGCGAATGGGTGTAACTACCGCCATCGAATCTATCAATTCCCGGAACTTTTCTTCCGACCACACCATTAGGAAAGAAAAGAGTACGAGAATGGCAGATTCGGTGGCAGTGCTAACACCGAGTTGCAGAAAAGAATTAACAATTAGATACGATCTAAATTCCATTTAACTACTGTAAAATTTTTTTTAATTTTGAGATCGTCAGTTTATATTTTGCTTGCCGACTTGTAGAGGAAAAGTCGTTGAATTTTTCTACCATTTTTGTAGAATGTTGATTGAAAAACCTCGCAGGAGTCTCCTACAGTAGCTGACGTCAATAAATTGAGTTAAAGCCAGATTGTACAATTGTACTGACCGATAAGATATTGTACTACCTCAGACTTTTCGTATTCGAAATTTTACCTTGAATTCAGTTTATAAATGCTTCAATAGTGGTAGCAAGTGATGTGCTGCCATCTGGCGGTTTTGTATCCAAATGTGATGCAAGAGAAATCCATCTAGCTATCTACATATCCAGCTATCTTCCCGCTTTTAAAAACTAATTTAGCTATATTAACTGTTATGAATAAATCTAGTGTGAATAAAGAATTTAATTATCTCCTTAAACACGTTCACGACGACGTGACGCCGACATTCATGTTTTTGAGGCCAACCCGTCCCTTCAACCCGTACACGTTTTTTTTGTGTCTGTATATTTATTTATATATTTCTTTTTTACTATATTCGACACTCTCGTAGACCCACTTTTCGTAATCACAGAGAGCTGAAATTTGGCACACAGGTTCATGTCGCGTGACAATTGAAGCTATCAAAATTTGAACCGAAAATTTTCATGGAAAACCCGGAAAATCGGGAAAAATCATTTGAAAATTTGGTACAAATTTGATTAGTGATAAATCCGTTTCGAGTTTTCCGATCTTTCCGAAAAAAAATTTCCGGAATTTTCCGACTTTTCCGGAAAATTTTCCGGTAAAAAAGTTTTCTAAATTATGCAGGATCAAGTTCCCTATCAACTGGCATCATTACTTTCTCTCCGACAATGGTGAAAACTTGCAGAAAAAATCGATCGAGGAAGATTCATGTAAAACGCTTTTCCGGAGTTTTTCCGACCAAGGAAGCGTTTAAGCGTTTTGCAACCTAAGACAAAGTTGTAGAGCTTGTCGAAAACTCCGTGGAAAACCCGGAAAAGCGGGAAAATCATCGGACAAATTTTCATAGATATGATTAGTGATAAATCTGTTTCAGGAAAAATGCAAAATTTTCCAATTTTTCTGGAAAATTTTCCGACTTTTCCGGAAAATTTTCCGACAAAAAAGTTTTATAAGCTATGCAGAATCATTTTTTTCCGTCCTACTGGCATCAATACTTTCTCTTCAACAATCATGAAAACTTGCATGAAAAATCGAGGAAAATTCACGTAAATTTTTAAAAAAAATTCATAGTAATAGGAAAAGTCTGTGGAAAACATGGAAAATCGGGAAAATTCAGTAAATCAGTGTCTTTCCAGCCGTCATAAAATTGTTATAAAATATCTCCATGCAGCAAGTAATAACAATTTAGTTAACGTGAAAAAGGCAGAAAATAAAATAAGTAAAAAACGAGTTTTCAAACAAAACTGAAGCCAAGCCGCATGAAAAAGTAGAAAATAAACTTTTCTTCACACACAGAGGTGGACTCAGATTTTATTCGCTGACAATCACCGATATATTTCAGTATGATCAATCAGAGGTGATTGAGTGATTTAATTCATGAAGAGAAAGAACATTCAAGAGAAATGTCCTAATCAAAAAATCTGAGTCCACCTCTGTGTGTGAACAAAAGTTTCTTTTCTACTTTTTTTCTTAATGATGGAGAATAGAAGAAATACAAGAGGAAAAATCTTCAATCAGGCGGACATATTAGAACTTGCTGTTGCACCTTCGGAAATCGCTGCTACACTTCTAGAAGCTGTACTAATTAAGTAGAACCTTGCTTGAAGAGGTCATACATATGAGCCAAAATTTAAAAGTTTTCGCTTTTTATAAATATACGTGTCAAACTATTTATAGATGAGCCAATTTTCTGCTATTTTGCTTCAACTTGAAAATTGAACTATTCTAAAAACTAATAGAGAAATATCGATTGAAAATACTCACCTAATCTGTGGCGTAATCATTTTCAGAATTTAGTCGAAAAAACTTCATGAGAACATCTAAAGTATTTTAAATAATTGTTTCAATATCGTTCTGTATTAACCATATTTATAGACCCTGGACATAACAGTGAATAATTTTGTATATAGGAGCTTCAGAAGAATTTGAATCAGTTCAGGACGTATACTTTATGAGTTCCCTAGCTCTTGTCAGATCTGTGTGAAGTATTTAATGTAAGGATCTCAGGTGTATCCTGAACTGAACCCAGATGGATCTAGCATATCTTAGCAGTTTATATAATCCCATAAATCTTGATAAGCACAATGCACTCGTGCACTCGAAGGAGGTCTAAGTGTAGCGGACTGGTTATCTCCGACAGCATCCTTAAAAAAACAATTCGTTGGAAACATCAATAAAATTATTTTTTACTTACATGTTTGAAGAAGCAATCCACTATCCGATAAAATTTATAAATTCCCTCGATTCATCAGGTCTAAAAAAACTAAGCAGTAATAATGAAGTAGTCCACTCGAGCGGAGCCGCGATAAGTTTCTAGTTTTTAATAAAAGCGTTCAAAATTATTCTATTCTAATGTCTACAACTTTTTGAGGTTTAGTTTACAAATTTGAGGAGTTATATATTCTTAAGTGGTATTGGATTTGCGTTCTCCTTCCTACAAGAAAAATAACTATTATTTTTGTATATACTCCCACGGGCAGAGCTGGTCAAGTACCAACGAAAAAATACTTAAGTACAAGTATAAGTACCGAAGGCATGAGTATCGCATGTATGAAAAGTACTTGTAGCTAAGTACTATGACTATAAAAAGTATTAGTACTTTTTTGCAATCTTTCTACGTTGGCTATAATAAAATGAAGTTTATAGTATTTAGTTAGTTAGTATTACTTTTTGACATCTATAATATAGTAACCAGTGGTTAGTTTTCAAGTATTTAACTTCATCGCATTCATTTAAAACACATTAAACATTTTATTAATTATTTAAAAAATACTTTATTTACTTTTAGTAATATTTACTAATACAAGCTTTATTCTTTAGAATTTTTACGCATTATTGGAAACCAACAACAGATCACATGAAAGTATTAGCTGTGTTCTTTTGTGTATCTTGTACTAGAACTCCCATATACTGGAGAGAACAAATTGTTCTGTCGATTAAAGAGAACTATTTATGTACTGTTCGCTTCATTTATAAATCTTCTATTATGAAAATGTATGAGGCGTTCTTTGGTATATCTTTTGGTCTGTTCTGTTATGCGGATACAAAAGAACACAGCTATTGTATCTTAGCCACCAAAGTGTGCCGAAACATTTTCTATAAATTTCTAAGAAATTAACGCTACGCTCATAAAAACTGCCCAAGCACCCGTTGACCGTTGTCGCCTCCAATAATAATGCATAAAAATTCTAAGGAAAAAATTTCCAGTAAATTTTTAAGAAAAAAATCGATTCCTTCCCTAATCAAGTCAAGGCATCGTTGATTTTATATTTGGAGCAAGGCATTGCTGGCTTACCCTTGGTTCCGTCATCAAGTCGAATCATCCATCGTCCATTTTATATTCTAGCGCGGCGTTATTAGTTTTTGTTTCTATGTACTTGCCCAGTCTTGTTTGGACATATGTTATTAGTTTGTTTAGGGTTTTACTTTGACACGCGGGTTCGGCACATATTTTGAAAGTTCTTTGCGTGCTTTAAAACTCAACAAAAAAAGAGTTGCACTAGAGATTGTGTTTGCTCTTCTACAAAGAGTTAGATATATATAGGTACTTAATAGACTCAGAAATACTTAAGTAAAAATCTTGGTACTTAAGTACAAAACTAAGTCTTAAGTACAAGTAAATGGAAGCAAGTACCTACTTATGTTCAAGTACTAAGGAGGGCATTGCAAAAGTATTGAGTAATAAGTCTTAAGTAACGAAAATGTACTTTAAGTAGTAGCCTTCTATGTCCTCTTTTACTTAAGTATTGCCCAGCTCTGCCCACAGGTAAAATAATTGTAGAGAAAGTCTTATTGAAACAGATAGCACATGATAGACGACAGTTACAAATAAAATAGAAAATGTTTAGTTATACCTAGTATATGCACCTATAAATCTAGATAGACACGATAATCTATATAAAGACATTTTAAATTCTGGCTATTAACTAAAAAGGTTTTTAACTGGTTTCTTAATATCATCTAGCTACAATTTACTTACATAAATACTCACAGAACAGAGAGCCATTTACAGACTTAACTGGCTCTCAATGTAATTAGTGTAATGAAAATGCAAACAGAAAGCAAATAAAACTGTTCCACTTAATATAAGACACACACACACATTGAAATTCCCATATTTGAGCGAAATTATCAATTTACAAAATGTAAATTTAATGAATTACACAGCACAGCAGCGAGAAACCACAACAATACGCAAAATCTGATTCCATAAAACATTCAAATCAAACACAAAAGCCAACATTTCATGTAAACAAGAACCAGACATTACTACGCCCCCGTGAAAGTACTAAAACAACCGGAAGCGAATTTTGAGAGGGTTCCTTGTTATTAGCTTAGATGGTATTTACCTGACTGATATTCCATCCTTTTATTCATCCCCTTGTCTCCCTTTTTCCATGCTGCTATCCTCTATACCTACCTATACTTCCTGACATCTGCTATCGACGAGTTTATTATCTCCAACCCCATTTTCGGGAAGACCACCAAAATCATAATACACAATCCAAATTCCCCAATTGTTGAAATGGCAAGCGATAAAATGAATCACGAAATGTTGTTGAGCTGACCGATTCGATCTATGTTGCCCCATGCCTTGGGATATATCGTCTCCGAAATTAAAGGAGACATAGAGAGGCTGCTATTCCTGCTGCTATACCCCATAGTACGATGACGATATAAATGTCGGGTAGAATTATTGTGTAGGGACTGTAAAAGGAGAGTATCTCATTAAATATCTATAAAAAAAAAATGCAATAAAGTGGACAAGCCATCAAAAGTCAGGGGGTTGAAATTTCCAAGGGGACCTATATCGTTTCTGACTGTGTTATATGCGCTTGGGGTGAGTCTTGAAGCAGAACAAGTGGCTATGGTATATGGATTCAATGGCTCTAGCTGTACCTACCTAGGTTTTTCCAAAACTTAATCCTATCTCGTTCTTCTGAAATGGATTTTCTTCAGATCTGTTGATAATTCCATTTGGAAGAAGTCCAGTATGGGTGAGAGTTTTTTCTTAACTCGGAATGCAGAGTAAATTCTATAACAGAAGCCGACAAAAATATTGATCAGTCTGATTTCTTCGTTCCCTCTTAGAAAACAAGCAGAATTCAATTTTTCTTTTTTTTTCTATTCTCCAGCAGAAAATCCTGTTTATTGAGTCTTGTAGAAAAAAAGAAGAGGATATGAGATCCGATGGTCCTGAATTATATTTGGATGATATAAAAAAAAAATGAAAAAAAAAATGAAAGAAATCAACCCAATCGAATCGCTCATCCTTGGAATATTATTTCATTCGAATTTTATATTAAATGAAACGTTGCGTTGTTTGTAGGGGATAAGAAGACTTTAGTATGAAACAATACAAATCTTGATGTAAGATGGTGTATACAAGGGGGGCGGGACCATAAGTAACTATACGTTTTTTTCAAAATTTTCATATATTTTTATATTGGAGCGTACAAATGATATGCTAGTCGATCTACGAAACAAATGTTTAGTAGATTCAAAAAAACAAATCTCAGAGCTGACGCTATCAACGCTCTTGTTTACATACCGACACCAATAAACTTTTCGCTTGACAATGATTTCGGGAAATTACTTAGAGAATATCCTTCCGTTGTAAAACCACCAAATTTTAACCTTCCGCTTTGGAGTGCCTTACGTGACTTAGGAGTTAATGGTGGTGATGGTTCAGTATGTGACCTTGACGCAGATGAGCTCAATGAGTTCTTTACTGCTACAACCTGTAATGAGTGTTATACCAGCGTTTCTGCATCCTCTCAGAACGCTTCTACCGCTCGCTCTGGATCCGAGTTCAGTTTTCGTTGCGTTGATGAGATTGAGGCCGCCACAGCTGTCTTATCTATCCAATCCGATGCTATTGGACCCGATGGAATCCCGCCGCGATTCGTGAAACTTATCTTACCTTTCATTATTGGTCATATTGCAAAGATGTTCAATAGCTGCTTAACGTTCAGCGAATTTTCCTCTCTATGGAAGGAAGCGCTAGTGGTTCCAATCGCTAAAAATTCCACTCCTAGCGATGTCAAGGACTTAAGCTTATTATGTTTTCTAGCGAAGGCACTAGAAAAAATCATGGCAAATCAAATATCCGAGTACCTGGATCGAATGAATTCCCTGAGTCCTTGGCAGTCAGGTTTTCGTCCTGGGCATAGCTGTGAGACAGCTCTCTTAAAAATCACTACGGACATTAGAATTGCTCTGGATGATGACCGCATTGCGCTCTTAGTCTTACTCGATTTCACGAAAGCTTTCGATAGCATTGATCACAAGAAACTTCTTAACAAGCTGAAGATCCTTTTTGGATTCGGCTCACCGGCACTGAAATTAATTGGAAGCTTTTTGGATAAACGCTCACAACGAGTCAAAGTGAACGAAGTTGTTTCCTCTAGGCTTTCTTTGTCTGTCGGAGTCCCACAAGGGTCAATGCTGGGACCTTTGCTCTTCAGTCTTTTTATTAATGATTTGCCAACTGTTATAAGAAATAGCTTCATTCATCTGTACGCTGTCCCATGGGGCTCTTAGAGGACTGTGTTAGCAGAATTAACGAAGATCTTCATAATATATTGAATTGGTCAATCGACAATAATTTAAAGGTCAACCCCAAAAAATCTCAAGCGCTAGCGATAAGCAAAGGAAGCTGCGATCCCACCAATTTTCCCCCGATAGAATTCGATCGCACCACTATACCCCATATGTACAGAAAGTTAAAAACTTAGGCTTTGTGTTAAATTCACAAATGGACTGTTGCGACCATATTAAAATGAAACTATGTAAGATATATGGGGTACTTCGCCGACTTTGGTTGTATGCTGACCAGCTCTCCGCAATCCTGCGTATAAGATTGGTCAGGACACTGATACTCCCGCATCTCTCACATGGTTCCAATATTTTCCCAAGACTCGACTCACGGTGTAGGCGTAAGCTCGAGTTTGCCTTCAATGATTCCATTAGATTCGCATTCGGACTTTGTAGATATGATCACATTTCTCCCTTTCGACACCGAATCCTGGATTGCTCTTTGGAAACATATTTACAACGCAGATCATTACTTTTTCTGTACAACTTACTGAACACACGTAAACCGGCATATCTATACGGATTTATAAATTTTTTGCATAGTGATAGACGTAATGACTTGCTACTGCCTCGCTTCAAATATTTGGTGTTGAAATCTTCTTACTTTGTTTATACTGTTCGCAGTGGGAACGCTCTTCCAGTTCCGATCCAGCGAACGAGCTCGGCCACTTCCTTTAAACGGTTACTCTGGCAGCACACATCATTAGGGTAATGACACCCAGAAAAATTATTATTATTACAGTCGGTCGACTGCACATGCTCTAGGATTTTCTTTATCTTTAGTTCTCTTTAGTCTTAATATTTAGTTTTTATGCATTTGTTTTATATTAGAAATATTATTATATTATTATTATGGATCTTATTAGCTATATAATTATTATTTTCTTTTTCCTCATAATTCCTATTACCATTACTTATATATGCTTAAATTCACGAAATATACTTTTGTTATTCTAGTTAGTGTTGAAAAATGTTAGTTTAAGTAGTTCTAATGAAAAGACTTTTGTCTTACTGTACCCTGCTTAAATAAATACTTACTTACTTACTTCCGGTTCAGCACAAGGTTCAGCATCATACTGTGATTAAGGGACAGACATCCTTCAGTAAGCCTAGAAGATTAGGACCGGCCCATCATAAAGCAGCCCTAATGAAATTTCAGCACATGGTTGACTTAGGCATTTGCCGACCATCTTCTTCACCAATATCTTCCCCATTACATATGGTTAGTAAAAAGGGAAGCGAAAACTGGCCCCCATGTGGGGATTACAGGCGTCTCAATGCCATAACAATACCTGACAGGTATCCGATCCCTCACATCCATAACTTCTCGATGCAGCTACATGATTGCACGATATTCTCGAGAATTGACTTAGTAGGGGCCTACCATCAAATACGCGTTGCTCCAGAAGACGTTTATAAGACAGCAATAACAACTCCATTCGGATTACATGCATTCACTAGAATGCCTTTCGGTTTGCGGAACGCTTCATAAACGAAGTAGTAGAGGATTTAGATTTTGTGTTTGCCTATGTCGACGACATATTGATCGCAAGTAAAAATGCAGAAGAGCACAAAAGGCACTTACACCTATGCTTGCAAAGGCTGTCTGACTTCGGCTTAACCATCAAACCACCGAAATGCATATTTGGAACTGGGGAAATAAATTTTCTCGGACATACAATTAGAAAAGACGGAATTTTTGCACTCAAGGAACGAGTTGATGCCATCATGAGCTTACCAGCACCCACGAGAATTCGCCAGATACAGCAATTCGTTGGTATGGTGAATTACTATAACAGATTCATACCAAAACTTGCCGAGTTACTAACACCCATACACCCACATATGGCAAACCAGTTAAAAATACAAAAAAAAGAAAAATCAATTCACTTGGCCTGACCACTGCAATAAGGCATTTATAAAAACAAAACATGCTCTTTCAGCAGGAACACTTCTAGCTCACCCAATCGAGAATACCATATACAGTATCACAACAGATGCTTCTATAATACCGCAGTTGGTGCTGTTTTACAACAACGTAATCAAGGTAGATGGGAACCTCTTGCCTTTTTCTCGAAGAAGCTATCCAGCACGGTGCAAAAATATTCCGCATTCGATCGCGAACTTCTCGCTATATATTTAGCAACGAAACATTTTCGCTGTTTTGTTGAAGGTAGAGAATTTATTATCTATACAGATCATAAACCTTCAACAAAGGCACTCACTTCTAAAACAGAGCGTAGTCCTCGCCAGGCTCGCCACTTAGATTACATATCACAAGTCACAAGCGACATAAGACACACCACAGGGAAACAAAATGTGGTCACTGATCTACTTTAACGAGCCGGAACAGAGATTTACAATCTCGACCTTACAGTAAAGTCACTCAGTCAACTGCAAGAAAATGATGAGGAACTTCAAACAATAATATCAAAAGATACGGGATCAGAATCAACCACCAAGTTTAAGCTAATCACAATTCCCGTAACCGAAGAAAAACTGTGGTGCGAAACTAGCTTAAGCACACCCCCCCCCCCTTCGTTCCTCATCAACTACGAAGAGCAGTTTTTTATTCTATACACAATTTGTCGCATGATGGAATCCGCGCGACACGTAAGAAAATCACAGCAAGATACTTCTGGCCACTCATGAACAAAGACTGTAATGACTGGTCAAAAACATGCATTTCATGTCAGCGGTCTAAAGTACATCGTCATACCAAGTCGGAATTCGGACATTTTAAAATACCCAACGGACGCTTTGAGCATATCCGCATAGATATAGTCGGACCTCTACCACCTTCAAATGATTACTCATACATCCTTGCAATAGTCGACAGATTCACGAGATGGCCCGAAGCATATCCCATGACCGCTGAAAAAATCGCAAAAACTTTCGTTCACCAATATGTCTCTCGTTTCGGAGTCCCAATAGAAATCACTACCGATCAGGGTAGACAATTCGAGTCTAAGCTCTTCACAGAGTTAACGAAATTACTAGGATCGCATCGAACTCGCACATGTGCATATCACCCCCAAGCAAACGGAATGGTAGAGAGACTTCACCGACAGCTAAAATCGTCCTTGATAGCACGCGGAAACTGCATTAACTGGAGAGCGATGAACTTCTATTTGCGTTACTAGGCATTCGAACAACCATCAAAGAAGATCTTGGGTGCTCGGCATCAGAACTTGTCTATGGACAAACCTTAAAGGTTCCCGGAGAATTCTTTGGAACATGCACTTCAAATGAATCCTCCAACTAATCCCCTAGGTTACTACAACAACTGAGAAGTACAATGCAGTCCACTATCCCAGTAGACACACGTAAAACCAAACAAACAAATATCCACGTCCCGGCGTCCTTAGACACAGATAACTATGTCTTTGTCAGAGTTGACAAAGTACGCACTGGTCTTAACCCTCCGTACAACGGACCTTACAAAGTGATTCGAAGACTTCGTAAATAATTCCTGGTGAACATCAATAACAAAGAGGTAAATATCTCAATTGATAGATTAAAACCAGCTCATATTATGTCCTCTGACCACGACCTCCCAAAGACGAGGAAGACAATAAAATTCAAGAGAAATTAATGAATATTAATGAAACGCTCCGCTGGAAGGGGAGTATGTAGTGAACGCACCCATTATTGCAAATCGCATACAACTTCGGCTCGCTAGCATGCGCCATTGCTGTACGTACGTGACTTTAAGAGACACGATGATGATATATCGCATCACTTTCTCTCATATACTTCTTCCGCCGGCAACAGCAGACGCCCCATAAAAAGTCTATTTTTAATTTTAATTTTTCGACGGTAAAAATAAGTTTTGATTAGAAGTAGCTAAGTTTAGCTTTAGAGTAAATCAATAAACCGTGAATTGAACAAAGATCTGTATTTTACTAAAAACGTTAAAAGTCTCAGAAACTGTTGTCGGCCATCACGTATCTAACGTGTGCGGCTCAGCTACAAGAAGATCTCGTCGAAGCCCTGGGGCTCATGGGTTCACCTCACTACCAACAAGTGTATCTCATGTATCACGATAAGGAGGAGTCGCAGCACCCAGCTATGAGTCCGAACGCTAGTAGTAGAACTGCTATTAAAATTTCACTCACTAGTGAAAACATTAAGCGTGAAACACAGTTCTGTTTTTTCCAACCTGGCCGGCCTCATCAGCGGTGACAGTTCTGTAGAATATATGAGATCAGATCTTGCTTCCAGATTCTTTGAATTCAATCAAAGAAACAACAACTGCAAAAGTTCATATCAGGGAGGAAATACTTAGCTCAGAGTTCTTCAATCGTAAATATTTATGCTCTCACATGGACTGATATCCATTTCTATCCTTCTGTTCAATACAAGATTGTTGGCATATTAGAGTTAAGCGTGTCAGTGCTAGTAGCTCTCTCTGATTTAGTAATACAATACGTGCTCTAATAGTATAAAGAGAATTCTTATATCGGCAATGGAGACAACATAGAACTGAATATGCTCGATCCTCTGTACAAGTGCGTTCGAAACAGGTTAACCTCATGAGATTCGGCTAGCAAAGCGCCTATATTATAGCTGCTCCAAATTTGATCCTAAACAGCCTCCCAAAGTTTTATGGGATAATCTTAGAAGAGCTGGTTCTTGTCCTGACTTGTGTCCTGAAGGATCATTTGAACCAGAGGCCTTTAACAAAAAGCATTCCACTGCGGGTTTTGGTAGTGAAGTTTCTTCCTCACAGCTCACCTATAGTGAGAATTATTCTTTTTCTCACAGCTTTTTCTTATGCGAGCAAAACATGAATTGTTTTTCTTTCCGGTGCGTCGAGCATGATGAGCTAGCTGAAAGCTAGTTTTTGTGTCCTGTCCTGTGCGGTTTGTTTTGATGAAGTTAATCCACGCTTTGTAAAGCGTTTGTATCTGTACATATCCCCATATTATATTGCACAATATAAAATGTTTGTTTGTTATCCTCCTGTTTCCCTGATATATGGTAAGTTGGTAAGGTCATACTTTAGAAAACCTCCTTTGTCAGCTTGTCTAACTTCAGACCTATAAGCATTCTTAGTTTCCTGGACAAAGTCTTGGAAAAACTCATTTGTTTGCAAATTCAGGAGTTCTTCAGGTATAAATCTGGTTTTCGTGCACTGCACAATTGTGAGACTTCCTTGCCAATGGTTTGTACTGATCTCCGTTTGGCTCTTAATGCTGGCGATTTTGGCATGCTTGTCTTATTGGATAGTATTGAGTACTCTACACTACTCCGTAAATTGTACGTTAACTTTTGATTTTCTTCTTCTGCGTTTACGTTACTAAGTAGTTTCTTCACAAACCGTTTTCAACCGTTTTCCTGCCTCCTTCTTACCTTTGCTTCGGGGGTCCCGCAAGGATCGGTATTAGGACCGCTCCTTTTTACTCTGTACATTAATGATATCGGTGATAGTGCACATAATTTACAGTTACATCTATATGCAGATGACATTAAATTGTAATTGATGAGACCTCCTGGGTTGATTGAAGATTGTATTTTCAGAATCAATGATGATCTTGCTGCAATTCACAGATGGTTAGTATGCTTCCCTCAAGCTTTCCCTCAATTCTGATACGTCACAGTGTTGGGTTTTGTGCAGATCATCTTCTGATTTTGATGATATACCCTCAGTTATGCTCAATAACGTTATTTTACATTTTGTTGACTCGGTATCTAATCTGGGACTGAAGTTCAATAGTCGCCTGAAGTGCTGTAAAGATATGTTGGGTAAAATTTATGGTAGCTTGACTAGTTTATATATGGTACTAATTAAGACTTAGATCTTGTGTACTTCGTTGTATTTCATTTCTTGATAAGAAAAACTTTACGAGTTAGGTTGTGATTGGAATGGAATGATGGTTGGTCTGATACGGTATTATGAAGTAAGCTATAGTTTTTTTCAAAACCATAGGTAGGTATGACTATCACTAGGGAGATCCGACAACAATGGTGTTCCTCTAAAATATCCTTCCGACATGTATCAATGGTGTGGTATACAGACGGCTCTAAAATGAACAGTGGAGTCTGACTGGGCGTTTACGGCCCCAGATGCCATATCTCAAAGGCCCTGGGCTTTACTCTTACCATATTTCAAACTGAGGTATTAACCATAAAAAACTACTGAAATACTTATATTAAAAGAACCATAAATGGATCAACCATCAATTTCCTCTCAGAGAGTCAAGCCGTTGTCATAACCATAAATGGATCAACTATCAATTTCCTCTCAGAGAGTCAAGCCGTTCTCAAGGCTTTAAAATCTTTCACTATTAACTCAAGGATAATCTGGGTATGTCTGCAAACCGTTAAAAATTTATCGCGGGAAAAACAAAGTTATCCTCATGTCGGTACCGGGACATGAGGACCATAAAGGCAATGAAATTGGTGATGGCCGAGCCAAAAGAGGAAGGGCAACTCTCTTTGTCGGACCAGAGCCATTTTGTCGTACTACTAAATGCTATCTCAGAGCTATACCCTAAATAGCTGGAAGAATAAAAAAAATCCCTTTATTGGAAAAGCCTACAAGCAAAAAAGATTTATCGAAACTTCTGGTGGAAAAACATGAAAACTCCTATTCTTCAGGAAAACAGAGCCTATAATAATCAAAGGGCTCTTCTCAGGACCTATACCTTAACAAAATGGGCTTGGCTGATACTTCATCCTGCTGCTTCTCCCACCAACCTACATGTAAAATTTTAATCCCAAAATGGTTAGAGATCTAATTGACAGTCTTACCTTTGAAGGGAATAATTTAAACGGGGACTCACTATAGATATTTTAGGTCGCATTGAATGCGAGACTAGCGCCTGCACACTCCTCGACGAATCTAATCTAGTCTAAGGCTATCACTAGAACTTCAAAGCATATGGAGCCCCTTGCCCTTTCTAAAAATGAAGAAATTTGGTTCCCGGCTTTGCATTTTATAGCGTTTTAAATTATTAGATGTCTTTTCAGGTATACAGGGTGTTCCATTTAAAATTACCACCTGGAATATCTCGAGAAATATGCGTGGTTGAGAAAACATTTTCAAAATAAAGATAAAATATTTTTGAAGCTTCATTTTATTCAAGGTTGTACCGCATCCTGCCACCCATATAGGGTGCGGTGGGAAACTTTGAAATTTTAAGCTCGAACCTTTTTTTTTTTAATTCCGTAATATACTTAGTTCTATATAAAAAAAATATAGCTAGCTTTTGCATCAAACATTTTAATTGAATTCCTTACGGTTTACATGAAAACGGAACCTTAACAGTTTTTTTTTATAACCCTGTAACTTTGGAACTGTACATTACATGAACATAAATTAAAGCCTTATACAACAGAGGAGGGCTTAATCAATTAATCTCCGTTCCTCTTTGTAAAATTATAATCATTTAAATAAAAAACAACAAAAAAACAACAGACTGTTTTTAAGATTTGGTGTTGGATTCCCTCTGCATCCGTTGAAAACTAGCAACCTAAGCATCAGCGCTACACAAGAGATTATTTGTAAAGAATATCTCATTATGGTATGCTTAAAGGTAGTTTATTAAGGCCCTTATTAGTTATTTTAACATAAGGCTCTGGAATATTGACGGAAAAAAAAACAAAAGTGGCTCCTTAATTTTATTCTAATAAAGTCAATTTGAAATCGACCTGACAAAATGTTTTCTCTCATTCCAGTAACACTGCGACATTTTGATTTGCCTCCATTTTATTACTTTACACAAAATCCTTCGATTGATACAGGTTTTTCTTTTTTCATGAAAAGACTCGGAATTGCAACTTGTTTTTTTTTTCATATATTCACGGTGCCAAAAGAAATCAATCACCCATGTATCATTTTCCGTCAGCAAATATTCAGTCGAGCTTGTGTTCCTTTTGATATTTGCAATGGGAACATAAAAAAAGGTCATGAATCCATCAAAGTTTCTCTGTCCCCTACAGACCCATCATATACACACACACAAGCACACACACATTCTTATGTAAATATACAGTTAGTAGTCGAGAACAATTTTCTCCTATTTTGCCACAAAAATTCGCTGCTATCAGGTTTGCCGCCTGCCGAGTTCGTGATATAAAAAAAAGGTCATCGCCAAAGACTCGACAGAGACTCATCGTCAAATAAACGACGCGAACGTGTTTACGTGATATAGTCGAGAAGATAGCATTGAAAGCGAGCTCGTATTCGCTATACCTACTCTCACTTACTGTATGTACTTTTTCCCAGTTTTTATGTTTTTTTTTTTGTTTTTTTTTTTGTATTTTATTAGAGCAAACATTTCAGTACACAACAAGCAATTTTTTATCCTTTTTGAAGGGTGTTTGCTTCAGTTAATACGTAGAGCAGGACTTCTTCTTCCATCAAAGAGGTGAGTATATCCCTTTATGCTGTACTGAGCTTAACTTTTCCATGAATAGCAGTAAACTACCTTTTTCTCATGGAATCCATAAGATACGCACTATATAGGTTGCTTCTGGATATATGTGGTATAGATCCGCCAGTGTTTTTCATTCCCTTTCATTTTGAGTCAAACTTGAACGCTTTCAACGGTCCTTTTATGTATATGTTATTGAAACTGGCGTTTACAGAGAAAAAGGACACCTGCTAGTCCTCTCCCATCATGGCATTGTTTATAATCAATCCAGTGATGTTATGTGGTTGAATGTTTTATCATTACATTCATCCCGCGGGAAAATGTTTCCGCTTTTATACAGATGAAACACACATATTTGTTTTGGTTACCTTGGAAAAAAAAACATCAAGCAAAAAGCAAAAGCAATATCGTGTATGTGTCAATATTTACCTGATTTAATGCGTTTTATTTTCTTGTCCGACTAATTGACATAATTTGGTTTATTTAACGTAAATCTGTTTTATATATTCCAAGTATTTTGGAATTTTGAAGTTTTAAAAATCCGGCTCGAAGGACCATTGATTTTTCTTTAATTATCAAATTCAAGAAGTCATTTATTTTGCATGTTGGTTGATATTAGTTCATTAATGAGATAAACAGCCCGGCGCGCGGTTGTTAGACCAACCTTTTCAAAAAATTGCATATATTTGCTGGTGTGGGAGTGTTAAAATGCACTTCCTTTCATTTTAATGGACTGGTGTTGGGGGTTTCTTTTGTAAGGTAAACCTATTTTAAAATTTTGGACCTCTCGTGTAGTTTTCGCTATTACAAAGGCAGCGAAAATAAATATTGGGTCTGGGAAAAAGATCATGGTGTTTTTCAAATAAAATTCAACTGTTTTTTTTTATAGTGTAAAAATGAATTTATTTAAACCAAATATGCTCCACTATTATCCACAATGATTCGCCATTTTTCGGGTAAAGTTATTATGCCATCGGCGAAAAATTTGTGTGATTTCTGGTTGAAAAACTAAATCAAGTGGTTTTCACAGGCTTCTTTTGAAGCCAGGTTAATTTCATTGAGAGAGTTCTGCAGAGATCAGAACAAATGATAGTCAGAGGGTGCTATGTCTGGACTATACGATGGATTCATTAACACTACCCAACCAAGCTCTAGCAATTTTTGACGGGGTCATCAAAGAAATTCGGGCCGTTTTCTTTCAATTGTCTAGCGTAATCTCTCTAGTTATTCACAGTAGAGTTGAGAATTAATCGTCCGACACACTTGAAGTACCTCTTGTGGACGATTCTTTTCTAGTCCCACCACCCACATAGCATCATCTTTTTCAGAATCCAATTCTGGCTTCGCGAACGCTTGTATCGGCTCACCATCCTTTGTCAATGATCTTTGAAAATTTCGATTGTCATGCATGAACCATTTTTTTGCCGGTTATCAAACGTTTCAAAAATGGATTGATTTTATTGCGTCTCAGCAGCGCATCGCAGCTTTCAATTCAGTCGATCATATTTTTCGCTCTCAACTCATCAGGAACCCATACATCGAATTTCTTTTTGTATTCAGCTTTCTGTAAATGGTTAAAAACAGGTTTGTGGTAAATGCCTAGTTCCATATCAATATCGCCACTGACGATATGTTTATCTTCCTGGATTTTTTATAAGAATTTCATCAGCTTTCTCAGTGATTGGACGACCAGAGCGTGATTCATATTTCACATTAAAATTACCAGAACGAAACCGAGCGAACCATTTTCGTGCAGCAGATTTTGATACAGTACTTTTACCGTATACATCACACATTATCCGCAAGTCTGCGCAGCGTTCTTCTCTTTGTCGTAATAATATTATAAAATATAGCGCAGTTTTTCATTATATGTCTCCATTTTCAAACACAAAAACTTTCCAATCACTGCACTTGTATTTCGATGTTTGTACACTCAAAGTAATGCTGGAAGTGTCATCTGTCAAACAACATTTAGTGGTGACGATTCGTAGTTCGTGAGTTATTTTCAATTGACGCCATCTATCGGGGAAAACGTTGCGAACTTTTTCCCAAAGCCAATATTTATAGGAATATCAAGCATTATGTTATCGGTATCTTCTGAAATTATTCTATCAGCTCTGTGGTTGAGTTTCTACAATTTGAAAGTAGACCGTATTAACTTTTATAAGGTATTCAAATCCTGAAGTTTGAAATCTTTGAATAGAAAAATTTTAGATGTCTCAAAAATAAAGAATATTTTTTGTATTAGTGGTGAGATCAAATGCGCTTACAAAGCTTAGAAAAATTTCAGTTGTTAAGCCTAGTACTAAGGTCCGCGCTAAACTAAATTTTAGCGGGTCTCCAATATCGGGCCGTTCTTTAGCAGCTAAAATATGACAGCGGAGACTCAGAGAAGAGATATACTAAAAACAAGAATGAGAAGGATTTTGTAATTTTTTTATGGAAATACAACGCTCGGTCATAATATTTCTAAAAACAGGTATCTAGTTAAAATTATTTAGAAATATTAAAAATATTAAAATAATATGCATAATGTATACAATAAAAAAAATTAACAATTATATTGAAAATATGGCCACGAGAAGAAATCCAATTCATTCGTACTTACAGCAAAGACGTACAAAACTACGTTAACTACAATAATAAATTTATCAAATCTCAGATCTCTAAAAAATCCGCCCGGGCGGATAAATTCAAGCTAAATTTTTTGGAGACTTACTGGTGGTGCCATCTCTAATCGAAACCCAAAGACAAATTTAGCGCGTTGACCTTAGTACCGCTCTCGCTAAAATTCAGTATAAGTTTTCGCCAATGTCTTTTAGCTTGCTAAATTTTCATACAAAATTTAGTTTAGCGCCGACCTTAGTACTAGGCTTTAAACCGAAGCGAAATTACGTTTGCAACAGCCAGCTTGCTTCGAAATATCAATAAAATCCCTCTAAATCTCAATCAATTCTACGTTGACAGTTAGTGTAGCTATATAACTCGAAAACTATATAACAAAATTCAACCAGATTTTTCATATTTAATAAAATTATACCCGAAAATATAACTTATTACAACAGAAAGTTATCTGACTGGAAGGACCACTTAAATAATAAATTTTAAATGGTGCACTGCTATTAGAAATAAAAAACAGCAGATATGTATTAATAACTTCTTGCTTCAGAAGCTAATTTAAGTATAGCTACACCACTCGAAATTCACATCCGGCTCGAAGGACCACTTATTATTTTTTTGATAAGATTTTGTTAAAAAAATTAGCTTTTTTTTATAGCGGACTAGCTAAATATGTATATTACTGGCTGGGCGTATATATTTGTCTGGCTCGAAGGACCATCGAAGGTGAATTTAACATATTTTTTTTTTGCAATTAAAATCGATGAAAACGTAAAATTTCTTAGAAATCAGCTTTTGCCTCATCGAGACCATACTTCAAAAATCATGAAGAAATTATTTTTGATCTATTTTGATTTGTAAGCAAAATATTACGTAAATCGAATTAAGCGTCACAATACCACCTACTTAACAATAATTATTTTAATTAAGAGATATGTATGTACCTATGTACATTTATCACCATCCTATATACATAATATGTATATTATACCAGAAACACCAATTGCAACACCAGCACTAACAATTCGAATATTTTCTTTCCCATTGCTAACTCCTGTTTAATGGAATTCTTTTCCATTTTTATCTTTTCCCTATTTAACTCTCTCTTGCACTTCCCAGCAGGGAACATTTGGACCATCATCAGTGCCAACATTTACTGAAGCTAATAAAGCATCCTGCGGTCAGCCACCATTCTTCCATTCATAACAAATGCAGCAACTTTGACAATGTGACAGTGCTAAAGTATTTGTCATCCTCATATTGTCCCTCCAGAGGGAAGAGCAAACATTAAAAGAGAGACGTAAAAAAAAAAAGAAAAATAAATAAACGGGAACAGATGACTACCCAGCCCACCCATCATGTGCTTGTTTTTTTGGGAAGGGTAGCTATATGTACATATACTTAATGGCTTGGCTTTGCTAGTTACATATAGTGAAAGAACACACGTTTATTTTTTCTGCAGTATGTCAGCCATGGAATTAAAGTTAACTGAAAAGAATGAGACGAATTGGGGACTAGTTGGGCTTAAAGAAGTGGACATTTAACATACACCTGGACAGATTAATGTTACATAAAAGACTCGTCGTAACAGGAGTTGGTGAAATGCACGTTTTCTCTCCAGCTGACATTGTGATTATTTTCATATACCACCTTCATGTGTTGTCAGATGTGTTAACAAAAGAGTAACTAATTTAATGTTTGCGAGATGGAAAAAAATGTCCTTCTTCTGTCCTACACAGTGCATTCTCATCAATGTCAAATGAGATAATGAAGTTGAAAAAGATGTATATATGTGTGATTATATGTGGTATTACATAATATAAACTAAGATCTCTACAATTCTCAACGAGATTTGTATTTAATTTGTATGAAAATATGCGATTCTATAGAGTGGCATATGCGGGATGTCGTCTTCGAAAAGAGGATATTTGATCATATCGTACTATCTCAGTTTTCTACTCTTAATTGGCATATAAAGAGGAACATAGCTGAGAAATAGGTTGGGATTTTCAGATATTTCTGGATGAATCTCACGTTCAATTTACTCATTGAAATATCCCTCCTCATCCCGTCCCGCATATCTATATAGTAGATATCTTTGGATTGTGATACTTGACACGACGAAAGTACCCCTATAAAAAGATTTTCCGCACTCAGCAAGAGACAGAAATTTACCCTCAATTATCGCGTTTATTTCATTTTTTTTTTTTATTTGGAATTTGCTTTCTTTCAAATTGTGAATCTTATGGGATGATGGCAAAGCAAAGCAAAACTCTATTTTTCTCATCTATTTTTTTTTTCCTTAATTTTCTCACTCTCGATCAGAAAGGCTTTGTTTGTTCATGAAACGAACGAAACATTGCTAATTTGACAGCAAATGTCAGAGACATTCATTTTTTCTGTCGGTTTTTTTTCCCCTTTTGTGTGTCAAATTAACGTTTCGTCAGAAGTAAACGTCTTAATGACGTCGAAAGGAAGGAAGGAAGTATCATTCTTTTCGAAATTATTTTGCCTGTTCTAAGGAGAGAAAAAAAAAGGAAAAAAAGGAAAAAAAAGAAGAAAAAAATTGAATGCCCATCAGCGGGTTGAGGAATAACAAAACAAGAAGAAATCCAAAATGTCGGAAGTCTGAAAAGTTGGTCGATTTTTTTTTTTTTTTCTAAACAGTGGTAGAAATATTGTCACTTTTGTTGTCTACACAATCATTCCTGAATTTGACATTCTCTTTATTTTTAGTAATATTACCGAAGCGATACAGAACAAGAAATAAATTTAGATTGCATTTCATTGTCAAGATGTCATGAAATCAATATTCTAAGGCTGGGGGAATTTTTTTTTCCTGATTACCATGGTGCAAGTATAAAACTACAGCATTTAAAAACATCCATCAATTTCTATTGTAATTCAGTAATTCAAGCTCACAATGTGACGCGAAATAATTGTATTGGGAATTTTTTTCTGAATTTTGTATTGAAGTTCGAGATACATTTAGCAATAACACTCTGACGTTAATTTCATTCTATGTTTATGGAGACCTGTTTCAGCAGACGAAGAACAAGTATAATCTTGGTACATCCCATCAGTCTGGACTAAGTGTTCGTATCCTTAATGCCTGTATATAAATTTTTTGCCATTGGCTCTTTCGCTAGGGTTGAACTCAGCCTAATGAACAACATAAATAATTTTTTATTAAATTTTTTTGCATTTTAATTCATCTGCTATCACTCACAATGAAAAAATTAGCCCACATAACGATCCTAGAGCCATCTTAAAACGTGAAGAACAATTAAGTCAACACAACCAACAATTTTTATAATCCCATGAAACTTTTCAAAAGAAAATCGTCGAATTTGCAATAGCCTGCCTTAAGAGATAAATCCATAATTCATCCAACTCTCAAATATTTAAGTATATTACGATATACCCGGTCATTCAATGCATGAATAATTCTATGATAATTCTATTGACCTTTGACTTTGAAATGCACAGAGCACACCAAAATTGAAAGAAATTCATAATCTTATGGATTTTTTTTTTTACATGTAACTCCATAATCAAAATTTCTATAGCTCTGCTTTAACGTAAATGCAAAATTTTTCGTTTCAATAAAATTTTTCTACACATCCGTCATATTATTTTTTCACACATACTTAAATGAACGAATTTATAAAATCCGGCTCGAAGGACCATTTAATTTGGTTTGAAGAGATTATCCTTAAATAATATATCTTGAAGCATAAATTTTATTGAAGTCGAAACAAGAACTACTTCATTTAAGTGGTTTCGTAGAAATTTCAATGTATAAATTTTCTGTTAAAATCTTCGAGGGCTTCACAAACTCACTTCTTCTCTATCTTAACAACTCAATAGATCGTAATAATCCTATGCAAGTTTCTAAAAGTCTTGACTCTTAAAGTATCGTGCAAACTGATAAATTTACCATGGATCATTTTCTTATGTATAAATTTTCAAATCAAAGTAACTCTCAATAAAAGTTACAATAGAATCAACACCCCTTTTCCAACTGCCCCTCCCTCCCCTCACCATCGCTTCATTTCTTTATTACAAAGGTGTTCATGAAATGATGAGAAAGTTTTACTTCCTTTCTAATTCCACTTTGATGTATATACACACATTCATACATGCATACATACGAGAGAATATATGAAAGTTTCTTGAATAACCAGATAAATTCAAACTTTCCCGTGAAGTGCTTTCCTTTGCAATTTTGAACTAATCTACCTTGAAGGAGTTCCAACACCAGCTCTTCATCCTTCACTATACCTACCCACCCATCTAAGCTCTCTTTACCTGTCAAGTAGGCGAATAGGTGCACCCCTTTAAGTATAAATCTCTATGCCATCGTACCCTTCGGCTATGACGATGGGTATGTAGAAATGTATGCAAACGTATATTGAAAGAAAAAGAGAAATTTTCTTAAGGGGCTGATTATAATCAAAAAATCACATCACCATCAAGAAGATTTTATTACCGACTACCTCATTCCCACCAATGCCACCAAAAAATATATATATACGGTAGACAGCCTTAGTTAGCGGGCGGGAACTATGTAAGAACTATAAGTAGTACCAACTGAATGGCTGTTGATAGAAAACATAGAAAACATTGGTGAGAACATTGTACAGGAGGTGAAAATGTATTCCGCCGGAAGGTGAGGTCTTCTGCATGAGGCTTGAACTCGCATAAATGCAGCTTAAGTTTTTCGGTAAACAGGCAATCCCCGTCCATGTCTATTGCAACTTTCACTCTGCAGATTTCCATTTTTTTTCTCTCATTTTATTTTAGCTGCTGGAAAATCAGTGTTGATAGGGATTGGCATTGGGGAGGGTAAAAGAAACTTTTAATTTACTTCAGAATTGTACTTTAAATACGATGCAAGGGGCTCTTACTTTTTTTTCTGTCTCTCTCTCTCTCTCTCTCTCTCTCTCTCTCTCTCTCGCTTTCTCTATTTTGCTAACAAGTTGCAGTATAGTTTCCTTATAAACAGGGATTTGATTGCGTGTTCTGGAAAATCACTTAAAAGCAACTCTGGCCTGGTACTTAAGGGCACTAGCTTTATCTTTGACAGCTTGTGGACTTGTGTCGGGAAATGAGGATATTGATTGTAGAAGGGCCCCTCTGTTTGTGTTTTAACTAGCATGGATGAAAAACAATGTGTCAAAAGGATAATTGCATCCGATGAAAGGAATTTTAATGTTAAGTAAATAGAAAATACTGAGTTAAGTGGAAAAGGATGTACATTTGGCAAGCTCAATATGCAAACTGAGTGGAGGTATGTTTGGCTATAGTATATGGAGATATATCTAGTTTTGATGAAATTATATCGCTTGCCTTAGATTTCGATCTTTTGGTAACCTATGTATACATATTACATACCTACTACATAGTAAGTATATATACTCTAAGCTAGAAATTTGTCTTTAAAACCTAAATTATTGACCCATACCCAAGAAGCACCCTAAATCCATTTGGTCCAATTCTCATCATAAATTAGACGCCTAAGTAATTTTCGACGTATGCAAAACCAAAGTTGCTGTCTCCCCCCATCCTCTACTCCAGTTACCCATCATACATCATAAACAAAATAACCCTCAAACAGAACCACCGAAGCAACCATTACCACCACACCACCATCATAACCAAGGGGTCAGAAGAAGCTGACGTTTCTTGGCGAATTATTTGTTGGGTTGCTTTACGAGAGTTTAATTAAATTTGTTAGCTAAAAGCCCTGAGATCTTGGGGTGCCCTTCATTTTATGGTTAAGGGTTTTTGCACTGCTTAATTATGTATTTCATTATGGTACAATAAAAAACAAGCTTCCTTTCCATTTGAAATTCCGTTTTCTGAAATAATTCTTTAAAGGTAAAATGAATGAAAAAAACAAAACTGAATAGAAAAAACAAAAAGAAATTATGTTCCTGCGTATTCTCTATAGGTAGGTACATACCTGTGTACCAACACCAACTCCAAGCATATAAACGCAGACAGGGATCCATAAGGTATGAGGCTATATATATGTATGTATGCCTTACACCAGAGATGAATGGATGGATGAATGTATGAATGGTTGCTGGATAAGTACATCTGGTGTGTCTTCAATTCACCTTAATGAGCACCTTTTATTCAACCCTTGCCAGAAAAGGTGTTGATAATAATATTAACTGAAAATTATGGGGGGTGTGGGGGTAGAAGGATGGGACAATGTTGAAATTTACCGCGCCAGTCCTTTGTTTTCGTCAGTCCTTCATCTTTGTGTAGCGTTTTTTTTTTTTATCTGTGATCGTTGAAAGGTTATACCCACCCCAGCCACCCCATCCTGTTATATTTTTATTCGGTAATTATCTTCTGGGCTGAGCTGGTCTTGTTTTTACTGGTATACACTCACTCCTTTTCTTTTCACTTATAAAAGGCTTTTGTACTTTTTATACTTCAGAGCCTGCAGATAAAGAACTCTTTTAACAGGAGATTTAATTTCGTGTATATACCAAATTCCGAGTTTTTGTTGAATTTTTGTTTTTTTTTGAGAATTTTGGTAGGAGAAACACATAAATAATTGTTGCATGCCTACATAGTTTTGTAGTTTTTAGTGTCATATATGTAAAATATTTGCAAGTATGACCACATTAGTGATGTAATTAAATTAACGCCAACGTAAGGGCATAAAGAAATATGTATGTGTGATATTTGCATATTTGTGTAAGCATGTGCAGAAATGACAAAAATATGACTCCATTGCGGCTCAATAAATTTAAGGTTTCCGCCATATTCAAAACTTATTTTACGAGTCCAGTTTAGGATCGATCCTGGTCGCTTCACGTTATTGATGTATACCTGATGAATACTATCAGTGCGTAATTGATAACAATCCTTCAATGGAATTCTTTAAAAATCTAAGCAAAATTAAAATTTTTCATTAACAC
>OZ005744.1:195307381-195453315 GCA_963930735.1 Dioctria linearis | reverse complement strand
AAAAAGTTTGTTTATGCAGAAATTTGTAGCTGACTTGGAAAAGGATTAAATGGCGTATGTGCTATCACTCAATACAATACAGTGGTTTATTGCCAGTATCCATTTATAAAGAAATTTTGAGAACATACTGCGTGTTTCGGTGCAGGGCGATCTCATCAGAACAACAATGAAGCCCCGAACTGCCTGCTGTATACACTATAGTGAACTCAGATGTCCAAAAATTGGTGGTGGATATATAAAGATTTATTTAATGGTGAACATATATCACCACTTCATTCTAAGCAGTTCGCTTATCAAGCTGGCAAGTCTACTAAGACTGCCATTCACACACTAGTCGAAAAAGCGCTCGAAGCAAAAGAGGTGGCTTTAAATGCATTTGTGGACATAGAAGGAGGCTTCGATAATACCTCCTTCGATTCCATTAAATCAGCTGCCGAGGATAAAGGCTTTGAGCCCTCCACGGGAAACTGGATAGACTCCATGCTTAGAAGCAGGAGGATAACCACATCTCTAGGGAACTACTCAGTCACGATCACCGCAGCAAAAGGCTGCCCACAAGGAGGAGTACTCTCTACACTCTTATGGTCGATCGTGATTGATGATCTGCTAGAGAAGTTGACCAGTTCGGGTTTTAATGTTCAAGGCTACGCGGATGACCTAGTAGTTACAATACGGGGCAAGCATGATCAAGTCATATCCTACCGCATGCAAATAGCCCTCTCCAAAGTTCCCACGTGGTGTTTAAACAAAGGCCTTAGCATAAACCCCAACAAAACGGTTATCGTTCCGTTCACAAAAAGATCGAAGCTTTCACTAACGGCTCCTCTTCTTGATAATACGGAATTGATATTTTCAGACGAAGTCAAATATCTGGGGATAACCCTAGATAAGAAACTTACCTGGAATTCGCATCTGTCCAGAGTGACGGATAGAGCGATGCGATCTCTCTACACGTGTCGTCGCTTCATTGGCAGAATATGGGGTTTGAAGCGAAAATGATGTGCTGGACGTACACCACGGTTGTTAGACCCATGGTCACCTATGCGGCCCTCGCATGGTGGCCAAAAACTAATCAAAAGACGGCTGAGGCTCTGCTTCAAAAAACCCAGCGGCTTGCCTGTCTAGGAATAACTGGTGCCATGAGAACCTGTCCTACAGCAGCCATGGAAGCCTTATTAAACCTTGCACCCCTGCATTTGCAGGTGTAAAAGGAAGCGATCTCCAGTGCTATTAGAGTACAAACGGAGAAACAGTTAAACAATATCTGATATAATCACACCCAGAGTGGATTTTGTAAGACCATTCCAAGTGTTTCTTGGAGACCGACAACAATGGCGCTCCACTAAACCGTCTTTCCAACAAGGATCGATGGTGTGGTATACAGACGGCTCAAAAACAAACAGTGGGGTCGGATTGGGTGTATACGGCCCCAGATGCCATATATCAAAGGCTCTAGGCTCTACCCCTACCGTATTCCAAGCCGAGATATTGGCCATTGAAGAATGTGCCAATACCTGTATTAAAAGAGCCATAAATGGCTCAACCATTAGTATCCCCTCGGACAGTCAAGCTGCCCTCAAGGCCTTAAAGTCCTACACTGTCAAGTCAGGGATAGTCTGGGAATGTCTACAAACCCTCAAAAATCTACCAAGGAGAAACAAAGTTATCCTTATGTGGGTACCTGGACATGAGGGCCACAAAGGCAATGAAATTGCGGATGGCCTAGCCAAAAGAGGTGGGGAAACTCAGTTTGTCGGACCAGAGCCATTTTGTAGCACTTCAAAGTGTACCCTCAGAGCTACCCTAAATAAATGGGAGAATAAACAAAAATCCCTGTATTGGGAAAGGCTACAAGGACTTCGTCAGGCAAAAAAGTTTATCGACACCTCTGGCGGAAAAACAAAAGAACTCCTACTCCTTAGAAGAACAGAACTCAAAATGATCATGAGCTCTTCTCAGGCCATTGCCCCTTGAGGTATCACCTAAACAAGCTGGGTTTGGCTGAGACTTCATCCTGCCGCTTCTGTCAGGATGCTCACGAAAGCTCGGAGCACTTGCTCTGCAACTGCGAAGCATTGGCCAGGCGGAGATTACTACACCTTGAACATGCTTTTCCTCCTCCAAGTCACGTATGGAACATCAAGCCCAGAATGGTTCTAGACTTTATTAACAGTCTAAACCTCTAAATGGAGCAAATACAACGGGGATTCACAATAGATCTTTCAGATCGCAGTGATTGCAAGGCTAGCGCCTATACACTCTTTCACAAATCTAATCTAATCTATACCGCCAACTTTCGGACATGTAAGTACAGAGAGATTAAAGCAGAAAAAAAAACTACGAAAAAAGTTATAATCTAATATCAAATCTTACGACGGTAGGGGGGTTTAAATTTTTTATTAATTCTTCCATTTTATACCATGTACCTTTCTTGATATACAATTTATCATCTCAGATGATAGCAACCTTTCCAATGAGTGCCCAATCTGTCGTCTTCTTGTCATCTTGTGTCGGAAGTTGTAGGACGTCAAAGTAAAAAAATTGGCAACAAAGTCCTAATTTTTTCGAATTTTAACGATTTTCCCGCCAAAATATATGATAACTATACAGTTTTTTACAAGCATTAAAAACCCCGGAATGTTACCTTTAATTTGACTATGCACATTTACCTACCTAAATGCAACCGTTTGTTTTTGAGATATTCTTGTTTCTATGCTTCTAAATTTTATTTCACATTGATAGGGTGTATACCAAGAAAGTTACAGGGTGTAAAGTGGAAGAAGTACTAAAAATCTTACCCCCTCCCCCCCCCAACCTTCAACACCGAGATGACGCGTCTTACCCGCCTCCACCTTATAATTTTTTGTTTGTCCCCACCTCAGCTATCAAACCCTTGAGTTGTGTGCACCAATTATGAAACACCTTGTATAGCGCCCGTCTGAGTAAGTTAAATTGATTTTACGCATTTATTTTGGGAATGATTCGTTGGCCAGTAAAAATTGATATAACCAGTATGACAATTTTTTTATTTATTTTATTATCAATACAAAAAAGACTATTTTTCTATACGTGAAAAATTTTAATTTTTGTATGGCAACACCACAAGGGGCGTACAGGTTAAGTTTTTTCAGCTCTTTACGTCAACGATTTTTCAATCACTGCCCAAATATATAGAGAATGATGATTTTTTTTTGTGGCAACACTACGAAGCACTTGCTCGATTTAAGGGGTAAAGCCACTGTAACGGCTAAAAAATAAGGTTTTCTCACGAATTTTTTTCTCGCAAAATTAAAGGTGTTTGAAAAAACCTTTTAAGGGTATTATCGGAAATACATTGAACTATATTGATAAATTTTTGACAGCGAAAAAAAAACAAAATGGCGGCTCCACAGCCATCTTCCCGGGACATGCTTTGCTTGCAAGACTCCACGGCACGCAGCACCACTGGTGCACATTTGACCAGAACAAAAAAAAAACCATTAATCTAGAGGGTTATAGCTAGCTATTAATTCTTGTAGATTTGGCGCGCGTTTGAAAAAATAGTTTGATTTTTGATGAAAAAAACGGCATGTTTTTCGTTAATAAAAGATCAACAAATAAATTTATTGAAAATTTCGTACTGCATTCTCTAGATAATGCTAATGTTCACATCTGGTCAAAATTTCAAGTCGAAGATATGAAAATTGTTCGAGTTATGCTGCGTGCCATTTTGAAAAACCGTGTTTCGAGAAAAACGCGTTTACAGTTTTGAGAATAGTTTTTTATTGGAATTAAAATAGGTAAAAAACGAGTTTTCAAACAAAACTGAGGCCAAGACGCATGAAAAAGTAGAAAATAAACTTTTCTTCACGCACAGGGGTGGACTCAGATTTTTTTGATTGGCACATTTCGCTTGAATATTCTTTTTCTTCATGAATCAAATCACTTATTACCTCTGATTGATCATACTGAAATATATCGGTGATTGTCAGGGAATAAAATCTGAGTCCACCTCTGTGTGTGAAGAAAAGTTTATTTTTTACTTTTTCATGCGGCTTGGCCTCAGTTTTGTTTGCAAACTCGATTTTTTATTTTCTGCCTTTTTCACGTTAACTAAATTGTTATTACGTGCTGCATGGAGATATTTTAAAACAAATTTATGACGGCTGAAAAGACACTGATTTACTGAATTTTCCCGATTTTCCATGTTTTCTACAGACTTTTCCTATTACTATGAAGCTTTCTTAAAAATTGACATAATTTTCCTCGATTTTTCATGCAAGTTTTCATGATTGTGGAAGAGAAAGTATTGATGCCAGTAGGACGGAAAAAAATGATTCCGCATAGCTTATAAACATTTTTTGTCTGAAATTTTTCCGGAAAAGTCGGAAAATTGCTGAAATTTTCGGAAAATTTTCTAGAAAAATTGGAAAATTCTGCATTTTTCTGAAACAGATTTATCACTAATCATATCGATGAAATTTTTTCCAGCTTTTCCGGCTTTTCCATGGAGTTTTCCACAAAAGCAACTTTATGTAACTCATTTCGCTCTACAGCTTTGTCTTAGGTTGCAAAACGCTCAAACGCTTCCTTGGTCGGAAAAACTCCGCAAAAGTGTTTTTCATGAATTTTCCTCGATTTTTTCTGCAAGTTTTCACCCTTGTCGGAGAGATAGTAATGATACCAGTTGATAGGGAACTTGATCCTGCATAATTTAGAAAACTTTATGTTGCAGCCTTTAACTGCATACTAAATTAAGAAACTAGCTAAATAAGCGAATGCTCAACAACATTAATAAATCTTGGTGCCGAATTTAGCTAACAATAAACATCTATTGTTGACTCACAGACGGCGTGAACATCACAATGTCGTAAACGCCCACAAGTCAAGTTGGCATTGACTTTGATTTCGAATTGATTCTGTGGTGCGGGAACCGCTATAAAGCAAGCTACAGGAGCTTGTTTTTGGTCAGACTGGTATAAGCCGTCCGACGTGGAGTTTGCCATATTTTTATCGCCAGATCAGAACAAAGTGGAATTTGCCATAGAAAATAATTAGTAAACAGAAACAACTAATTATTTTTCCATTTCTCCCTTTTTCCTATAGATTTTTTCTTGGATGTCTGGAACTAGTGGATCGCCAGAAGTGGGAATATTCAAAGTATAATTAGAGGTTGGGATTTACCATCCTCATAGGGTTAGCTTGGCCAATGGGATTTACCAGAGGTTTTTTAGTTTAGCTTATTTTGTTGAGTGCCAGTGAAGAGGCTGTGAATAAATATCAACTCTGACATCAGCATCAACAAGAAGAAGCATCTTCACGAAGTTTATGGACAGAAATCATCTAGTGCAACACCCAATAAAGTTTTTTTTTTGTTTATCACCTTTGTTTAGTAAAGGTATCAGAATCTAGTTGACTAATTAACGGAGCATCAACATTACATAGTTCATTCAATTAAAGTTGAATGTATTTCCATTTTTTGAATTGTTGGTGGAAGAAGAAGAATAGAATAATAATAAAATAAAGTTGAACATTAAAAGCATCGGCATTTCTTAATTATTGAACATTTTTAAATTCATTTGAATCAGCCCTATAAATTGATTCGGGAGGTTAGTGACGACCACAAACGTTGACACAATAGCTAACCTCCTGAGCAAGTGTTTCGTATAACTGCCGAAACACTTTATTACCGGAAAATTTGTACCAAATTTTCAAATTATTTTTCCCCGATTATCCGGGTTTTCCATGGAAATTTCCGGTTCAAATTTTGATAGATTCAATTGTCGCGTGACATGAACCTGTGTGCCAAATTTCAGCTCGCTGTGATGACGAAAAGTGGGTCTACGAGAGTGTCGAAAATAGTAACTGGGTATATGTCATAATTGGGACAACTCGGTGCACAGTTAGCAAGATGGGCGTGGCGTTAAGATTTTTGAATAAATCGCAAATTGATTAATGGAATATTTATTTAAACACCTAAGGCAACAAATTAACGTTTTCTAATTTTTAAATTTGTCCCCCAATTTGTATTGAAAATGATTTAAAAAATTAAAATTCAAAGATTTTTTTTATTTTCTCTGTTTTGCGGAGCGGGGCTGCCACAAATTTGAACTAAATTAAATAAATTTTTAACATCTTTTTGAAGTTAATAAGCAGAAAATAACAGTTTCCGATTTTTAAAATTCTACTTATTTTTGTGAAATTTGATGCAATAGATTGCTTTCTTAATGGGTAAAATGCAGGTAAAACAAAAATATTGCGTCGAATTGTCGTAGATATAAGTAGAACTTTAAAAATCGGAAACCGCTATTTTCTGCTTATTAACTTCAAAAAGCTTATATTAAAAATTTATTTAATTTAGTTCAAATTTGTGGCAGCCCCGCTCCGCAAACCAGAGAAATTAAAAAAAATCATTGAATTTTCATTTTTAAACCATTTTCAAAAAAAATTGGGGGACAAATTTCAAAATTAGAAAACGTTAATTTGTTGCCTTGGGTGTTTAAATAAATATTGCATTAATCAATTTGCGATTTATTCAAAAATCTTAACGCCCCGCCCATCTTGCTAAATGGGCACCGAGTTGTCTCAATTATAACATAGACCCAGCCTTAAACGGAATGGCTGGCCTCAAAAGACTATTTATCTATACGTGAAAAATTTTAATTTTTGTGTGGCAACTCCACAAGGGGCTTACAGATTAAGTAATTTTTTTTCAGCTCTTTACGTCAACGAATTTTCAGTCACTGCCCAAATATATAGAGAATGCTGATTTTTTGTGTGGCAACACTACAAAGCACTTGGTCGATTTAAGCGATTTTCGAGATCATATTTGTAATTTTTACGGAATTACAAAGCTCAACTCTTTGCTTCAATAATGTCAAATTATACAGTGAAAAAGAAATTTTTTGTATGTAAACCCTACAGACGAGTTGTGGGATATGTCGGATTTTCGTACTTAAGTATAAATTTTTTTTAAAATAATATAATTATATTATATCTAATATTTCAGCTATCTAGTTATCATCAACGTGTTCTCGAGTTATCATGACGGACATGCAAAAATCCAAATAATTTTTCGTTTTATGCGTGACTAAATTTAAGTATAATAATATACTGAGGACTGTCCGAATCCTAGTCCTCGTTTCGACTTCGTCAGCGAATGACGTGAAACAACAAACTCAGCTATTATAAGAATTAAACGAAGACGAAACTAACATATTCTATTGAACTAGTTGTTATGTTAATTTTAACCTTCAAATAATTCAAAATTCAAGTAATAAATTCGGTCGAATTAACCAAATATTAAGTTCAGTTAACATATTTAAGATTGATGTTTTAACCTACTCCACAAAGTTGAATTCTACAATGAGTTTAGATAAATTTCAAAGTAACGTAAATAAAATGTTGAAATGACCATATACAACTTTTCAAAATTGGTTGTTTTAACACTAGTGTTCAGTCCTCACATATATTTAAGATCCCACGATGGATTTCTTACTTTCAAGAAGCTTGAGGCAGCAAGCTGAGTATTACTCCATCGATGCCTAATCTACCTAAAAACAAAGAAAGAAGACACAAAGTATTATTCAAATTTATTTTATATACAAACAATACTTATCTAATTAAATCCTCCAGCACTTCAGCTCGCATTCGACAGTCATTTTTTGAATGATTATTCATTCAATAAAAAAAACTACTGCTCCTCCTCTGTCATTTATCTAAAACAATATATATAAAAATCATTAATTAAACAACACAATTCCATAAAATATACCACAGTCTACTTACCTCCGTATATTTACAAATTTGTCGCTGACATCAAGTGACATTACGTCAGCCAGCTGTCTGTGGTACATTCAGACATCGCATCAATCGTTGCTAGGGCAACACCAAGAGGCAAGAATTCGTAACTGGTTACAGCGGCTATATAAAGCCGATAAAATTCAGTAGATGGCACCATTCTTTTGGCAGAGTTGATCTGCATCAGAGCTAATCTCAGTAAAAAGAATTGTGTTTCCTACCTTATTACAGACGATAATTCTGATCAGGGATAACCTGAGTGCTAGAATTCTCTAGAAGTTTTTTACTTCCGTGTGCTTAGACGTAACACCCCTTTGAAATTTATTTCAGAAAATTTTAATTTATCCATAGAAGATTGACATTTTGCTTCTTCTTCTTTTTCAGAATAAATAATTCAAGGGTGGCGAACTGCGGAGTTGTTCTGAATTATTGAATTTATTTTTATTTTGAAGTTTTAATAATGAATTTGATATTAGTTTGTAGGGTAGTCTTAGATTGATTGAATTATTGAATTATTGTGATATTTAGGTTAAGCAAATTTAAGTTTTAAATAAAAATTTTATATATTGAATTTTAAAACTGAGTTGTTCATCAAAACCGGCACTCCCTTCCTTACGTTCGAGACTAGATCTCACAACTAGGTAGGCTGAGAATTGTTATAAATATGAGATTAATTTAATAATTAATTTAACTTGATTTTACCTCAATATTTTTTTCAGTGCAGACAGCAGGCAGTTCGGGGCTTCATTCGTCCTGCACTGCTGATCGAAACACGCAGTATGTTCTCAAAATGTCTATATGAAATTATGACTGACTGTAACTACAAGTGCCTTGGTACTTGTCTATTATGAATTATAAATATATCTAAATATAAATATATGTATGTAGGTTTGATAAAAAAAACTTGTATGAAAATATAAATAAATTTATAAAACGAAGAGATTAAAAGTGAATAATGAAAGCAATAGAAAGCAGTGAAATAAAAAGTAAAAAATTGAAAAGAAGGTGAAGCAAAGATGATTGAGCATTCGAGTGGAGTATATATGTGCATCACATATTAATATTGTGTAAATTGGTATTTAAAGCCTTCTTGAATGCACTGACGAAGTGCGCATGCTGAACTAACCCAGGAAGTGATATAATCATTTTTAACTGTCCGATAAGCCATACTAGAAATATATGCAAAAAACAACTTCAACAATCAAACTTGTACACCATACGAAATTGTATACGGGAATTCATCTAGGCTAGCGTGTCATAAGAATTGGTCTCAGACCAATTGCAGCTTTTTTACTTGTTTTATTATTTTTATTTTTTTATTTCAGTAAAATTCTTTGAAAATGAGCGATAATGAGTCCGACAATTCCGAAAATGCCAATTTATCGAAAAGCGGATCCGAAGAAAGTGACGACACTGACGTCGAATTTGAGGAGAGTGATTATGATGTCGATGATAATTTAGATTTGGGGAGAAATTGGTGTGCTGGCCATGAAAATCGTTCAAGGGATCATCAAAAAACCAGAGGAAAGGATGTACTGGACATCCTCCGAAGTGTTTAAGACACCAATTTTCCATAAATTACTGAGTTACCGCAGATATTATGATATGCAAAGAAATTTGCATTTTTCGAACAACGAAAACTATAATCCGGAAACTCATCCGCAGCCAAAACTCAATAAAATATGGCATGTTTTTGAGAACACCAATAATAAATGTGGCTCTCCATATATACCCGAAAGGGATATTAGCATTGATGAGAGCTTGATTCTTTATAAAGGACGCATAAGTTGGGTACAGTATATCCCACTGAAAAGGTCAAGATTTGGTGTAAAATTTTATTGCTTATGCGAATCTAAATCGGGGTATTTATATTCCAGTATTATATATGTTGGAAAAGGAAATGTGATAAACACCAATTATACAGAATTACCAATGACCTCCCGAATAGTTATGTCTTAAATGGAAGCGTTGTTGGGAATGGGTTATTGTGTAACCATGGACAATTTTTATACCTCCCCGCAATTGGCGGACATACTCATAAATGAAAAAACAGACACATATGGAACTATGCGCATGAACCGCCAAGAAGCTCCCGAACAACTTAAAATAAAACTAAAAAGGACAGCGGATTGCATTCCAACGGGGAAAAGTCATTGTTATGAAGTGGAAAGACAAGAGAGATATTTGTCTTCTTTCCACCGTTCATAACCCTGAAATGGCAGAAACAACGAATTGTGATAGAGAAGGAAATAGAATTTTTCAACTTTGTGATTGATTACAACTATACAATGGGAGGTGTTGATCGACTAGATCAACATCACCATGATTATCCCACCACAAGGAAGAGAGGAAAAAGTACTACAAAAAGTTTTCTTCCACCTAATGGATATATCCGTATGGAACGCCTTTGTTCTTTACCAAAAAAATGGGGGCCTAAAAACGAATTTGGAATTCCGCAAAGGGCTTATAGAAAAAATCATCGGAAAGTTTCATACTGGTACCAGAAGAGCTGGAAGACGCAGTGCTGAAGCAGGCCCGTTGAGATTGACGGAGAGGCATTTCCCGGAGAATATACCGTCAACAGAAAAAAAAAATAAACCCTACAGACTCCGCGCTGTTTGTTGCAGCAAGAGAGATGAAGGAAGGAAGAAGAGAAGAAAAGAGACAAGGTACTATTGTAGAAATTGCAATGTGGGATTGTGTGTTGTGTCGTGTTTCATGACGTACCGCACTCAAAAAAATTTTTAATTTTTTGTATCATCTTATATAAATAAAATATTTTGAATTAATTTTGATTTTTATACCTACGTCACTGATAATTTTTATAAAATTTTTAAATTTAGTCATATAAAATAAATAATGAAATTTATGTCCCATTTGTATAAGGCAAAAATAATTGCGTACGGCACTGACATTTTGAAAAAAATACTTTTATAAATAATTTATAATTTTTTCTAGCTTATACATATTTTTATAAAAAAAAAAACCCCATCCCTCCCAACTAAATTACACTAGCTACGCCACTGAAAATGTGCCTACATTTTTATTAAAAAATAATGTGATCAAATTTTGACCAGAAATTCAAAATTAATGTGTACATGAAGTGGTTATAACTTCTGAGCTTGTACAAAAAAAAAATTAGCGCAATTTTTTAGTAGATAAATAGGTAGTGAATACCCAACCAGTGAATCTCTATAACGTGGAACATGATCAAAACTTCCTAATTTATAGATAAATCGGATGTAATCGTTAAATGCAACCGTCAACTTTCTTAAACAATTACTATCTGACTTAGAGAAGATTATACTGCCATATGAAAAATAAGATCATAATAGACTTCGAGATGGCTATAAGCTAATTGCAGTATCCAAAATGCCAGCAGAAAACCAGAGTGTGCGAATTCCAGCAAAGATCCATTTAAGAATAGTGGTGACATATTTACAGTATTTGACTCGAGTTTCAAGCATCACTCCTAAAATGGAAGCTTTACGCTCATATCTTTAAGTGATACCATCGAGTAATACGGTTACAAGTATTCATAGAACTCATATCAAATGCTAGACACTTAAGTTTACTAGGATTCAACGTAAGATCATTAGCTAGGAACCAGTTGTAGACCGTCATTAAATCTAAAATAATACGTTTGACGTAGTCATCCATTAATTCTATAGGTATACCAAAGTACAACTACACATCATCAGGATATAAATGGACACTTGCATCCTCAACATATCATGGTAAATCGTTAATGTATATGCTAAACAGTAAAGGATCTAAACCGGAGCCCTGGGCCACCGCACGATTTATTTACTAAAAAAGTGTCCGAATGCGGGCATTTCCGACCCTTAAACATTGCAGGCGATTTGTTAGGAAGCATTTCACAAGTCGTAAGTAGAGAAAGAGAACCGAAGAAGCGAGGAGAGTTTCTCAAGTAATTTCACAGCTTTTCTAAAATCTAACAACAATAGAGTTCATTTCTATCCAGCGTGGCCCTAAAATCCGCGGTTTCACAGCTATATATTGCACGGAAACAAAGCTGAAATGAATTAAGTAAATGATTACTCTCTAGGTTCTCAACATCTGCATATAAATTAATCTTTGAAGAACTTTGGCAAGATAGCATAAAATACTTATGGGTTGATAGTCTAATATAAGAGTCGGATTCGAATTCTCTGCAAAACCCAATACATTAGCAAGTTTCCAAGGAGACATCTAGAAGACATAATACATGTGTTAAATATATGCAGAAATATGAGCAGACGCGTGGTAGCAAATGCTTAATAAAACGAGGATAAAATTTGTCCGGACCCACTGCGTCTGATTTTATCTTAGCCATAGTCAATAAAATTTTGTCCATGATATCAGAGCGAAATGCAAAACGCAGTATGTAAAAATTTTATGTCGGGGTAGACAACTCACAAAAGTGTAATGGGCTGAGGGCGTGCAGATATCAGAAAAAATATCTAAGTTACTTGGATTGGAACTAACAAAAAAATTTTGAGATCATTACACTAAAGCAAACATTCACAAATTGTTTTCCTCATAGACTCCGGCAACTTTTAGATTTTTCCACGAGGCCTTAGATATTAGATTATGATTTAGTCTTGCGCCAAAATAGTGTCGCTTAGCATTAACATTGCGAATAGCGCAGGTAACGTTGCTACGAATTTTTTTATATATACATAGTAGGAGATTGGAATGTTCAAATTCAAATTCAAAATCAGAAAGATTTATTGCAGCGGTTAACCTACTACAATAAATTGTTCTGGCTCACGGCTACTGTGGCCATCCGAGCCTATCCTATGGTCTTAGCCTAACAGTTCAAATATTATTTTAGGAGAATTATATTACATATAAAATAAATCTAAGCAAAAAAGAATTCATTTCCTATAATTATTTAAAAAAAAATTTTTTTTTAATAGCTGGAATCCATTTTCAAATGTTTCTTAGCTTAAACAGTTAGTCTTATATTAAATACCTATACCTTAAAATAATTAATATTAGCGAAGCTCCTAAATTATTGCCAAAGTATTAATAATTATTTTTCGTGTAAAGCTAGTTTTACATTTGCTCACGGGTTTACTTGCGACCATTATATAAAACTATTCTACTTTGTCTTGTTTGGTGGCCACTGGTCGTAATCCGTTTGGGGCTTGTCAAGTCGTATGACGTTTCGTCTGTTTGTTTGTGGCACATCTCGAAGTGTCTATGTCGTATCTTAATCTGTTCAGAATGTTTATTTAATAGAGTGCCGTACTCCCTGTATTGTCCTGAAGATAACGTTTGAGGGTGCGAAGAAGGAGTTTAGCATTTTCTTTGTCATACATCAGTAGCCCTCAGCCTCCGCAGAAAATCTCCGCACTCCAGCACGAGGTGCCTAGCCATCAGTACTGTGTTACATGATCCACATCTTGGTGCCTCCTCCCTCCTGAAAAGGTGAATCTTCAGGGCCAAGAGGTGCCCCAGCCTAGTCCTAGCCATGGAAATCATCAACTGCCTCGGCATGTCGGGCATTAGAGGTGGTCTGCTAGTTGTATGATGTCTAGCTAAGAAAGATGGATCCTCATTCCAACGTAGTTGGGCTGTGGATTCCTCCGCGGCTTTGCAGAGTGCTCTTGCTGCCAGATATGATGGCGGAACAATCTTCTGTGCACCCGGCAACCTGACGTTCTTTGCCAACCAGTCTGCCCTTTCGTTGCCCGGAATTCCACTGTGCGCTGGACACCAGGCAAGCCAGATCGGTCTGTCCTTTCAGAGCAGAGAGACTGTCTGAGAAAATCACTGTTGTACCTTCCTGATTGGAGGCCCACCTAACCGCCTCCCAGACAGCCAAAATCTCCGCCGTAAAGATATTAGCCCAAATTGGCAGTAGTCTCTGAATGGTATGTTCGTCTCTGTTTGTGTTGTTGTCCGTGACAGCTGAAGCCACCACGTGCTCGGTCTTTGAGGCGTCCGTGTAAAGGACCCTGTTGGCGCTGAGCTGGTGCAATGCTTTTGTGAAGCAACCTTTTGCTGTTGTAGTCCACTGTCTTTTTGTACTTTTGCTCGTTTGTAATTATCTGTTTTGTACTTATTCTCCACGGGGGATTGTTGGGAGCGGGATTAAGTTCATTGGGATTGAAAGGGGTTTGTTTGATTTTAGTGGGAGTAAGATCTACCACCTTCCGCAATGCCGAGCCAGTTCTCCGAAACTGCAGCTGTGTAGAATCTAGTAGGTCCAAAATGTGTGAACGGAGCGGAGCACTGAAGTCATGGAGGCTCCTGCAGTGCAAACCAAATTGTTTGCAAGAGCTTCCCCTTCTTCTCACGTAAGTTGGAAAACCTGCTTCTAGTAGTAGTAGTAGTAGTAGGCTGGTAATGGGGGTGGTACGGAGCGCGCCGATGGCAATACGCGCCGAGTCATTGAGCGATACCTGAGTGGCAGCTTGTTCTTTTTTGTGGAAGGAAACCGTATATTGTAATGCCGGAGCCTGCTTTACCCATGACCAATTGCCTAGCTATGAGAGTAGCTATCGATAAAGGTGGTCCATTTTTTCTCCTGCAGATTACCTTTAGGAGGTTGTTCCTTCTTCGAATGTTTTCAGCCACTTCTCTAGCTTGTTTTTTCCAACTTAGGTTTTTCGTGAAGTGCAAGCCCAGAATTTTAAGCTCATGCAGTAAAGTTATAGAAGCTACCTCGCTTACAAATGTGCTTTCGCGGCAACTCCGTCTTCTACAGACGTGCAACGCCTCAAGCTTGTCCGTAGAGATTTTGGCTGCGTTTATCTCTGCCCGAACATTCACAGCACGGAGCGTTGTTGTGAGGACGGAAGTGACAAAAAGTGGTTCGACAGATTGGAATGTCGTTGTGAGGACGGAAGTGACAAAAAGTGGTTCGCCAGATTGGAATGTGGTCAGTCTTTGATACTGCTGCATACTAGAATCTGCAGCCTCTTCAGCTAGAGCTTCCAGCGATATGTTCTTGAAGTCGTCTGATAGCTCGTCTGAAGCCTTGATACATAATGATAAAATTGTTTTCTTATTTTTAATCGAATCCATATTACAAAGGAATATTTTTTATGTAAATCTTTACACAGTAACAGTTACCATAGGCAGAGTAACACTAGGCTAAGTGCGGCCTCATACAGTCTTTCGTCCTCCTGTTATGAAAAAAGCCCATGGCTATTATATTTTCGAGAGAATTACAAACATCGGTTTGCACACCAAAGTATAGTTCTCTCCTCAAGCATTTTCTTGAGTGTTATCAATGATTTGTTCTCAGGTGAATATTATGAGTATAAAATTCATCAAGTCATTAAGAAATTTACACCAGCTGCAGACATATTCGCAAAGTAAGAAACAACTGATATGAGAAAATCTTTTATTATCATAGTTACCTCACAATATTCTCTATATAATTACTGGATTTTCTCAGCATTCACCCCCGCCTACCGCAGTACTATGAGCACTATGTAGATTACAGATTGAATGGAAAATCAATTCCTGTGAAATAGTGAATTAACAATTTCCGGAAATTGTCATTTCACCGCACCTCTGGGATTCGCAATTCACCTCTTTGAAATTTCAAATTCAAGCAGATTAATGGAAATAGGTACTCGTAATTGTCGATACGAACCGACCAGCAAATGAATTTCGGAGTTGAGTGAAAATTCATGTCATCTACGTGGGCAGAGAGCTGATCATTCCTTCGCAAAAAGCTTTTCTTTCATGGTTTAGACATTTCAAGTACGTAAATGGCCAGGATATGCGAAAAGTTATTCCACAAAAATGTTTGCACTGTAACGAGCTAAAAGTGTGAGATAGATTTTTTTCGGTTTTTGTTTTTTCTCCAGGTAAAAGTATATATCTACCTTTGGTGTGTTTTTCGATTTGAATTTTTGGACTATTCAAGTTTCAGGAAAGACCAATAAAATGTTTGCTTTGGCTTTGCTCTTTTACAAATATGTACTAGGTACACTGTAAATTATAAAATGAAATTTTTCTAGTCAAACCCATCTTCACAATTGAAACGAAATCCAAAGAAATTTGGAATTTTCTTTAAAAATCACATCTAGAAATTATCATTGTGTCATCGTTTAATGAATCTACAGCAGCAGTATAAAATTCTCATTCATCATAGGTATAGCATTGCAGACGAGGAAAACTGATTTTCACCGATTCAGTATGATAAACTCAAAAGCTCCTTTCAATACGCTCTCTGTCACTGTAATCCCTTCGGATGTCACCTAGCTTTCAAACCAGAAACGCAATGTAAAATCGAACTCTGTATACAATCGTAAATCGTACTTTGAAAAATGTCCTGAAATTTATATCGATTTGTGTTGAATGGAAAATTTATGTGCTCGCTACCCTTTCGTTGGTGGTATCGACTCATCATTGTCGGAGTGTAACCCGGAGGGTTCTGTTCTATGTATGTATAGGTATAGTTACATTTTATAGGTTCCAGGTGGAAGTGAACCTATGGTGTCTCTGTTTTCTGGACGGTCGACGCTTTACTACCCATATATATATGTATGTACATGGCCAGCTCTTAAATAAATTGGAATGGTTTCTTTTACAGATAGCACTCAATTTATTTTATCATCTTCTTCTATACGACCGAACTTGCGGGTTAATCTTGGGGAAAAACAAATGTTTATTTTTCTTTGTATCAATTCAATTGACCAGTCAAAGCTTATCAGGTTCAATATTTGAAAGAAAATGAACAAGTTTTAGAATGTGAAAAGTGTTTTGAGATCATTTCAATTGAGTTACAATTTATTACAATTTTTGACAGTTCTGTTGACATTTTTGATAGAAACTTGGATGGCTGGTGTGTTTAAATGAGATTTTCACTTTTGAAATTTATAATGTAGAAAATAATGAAGTTAAATTTACGGAAAACTATCATTGTGATAAGAAAATTTTTTGCACAAAAATTTAATTACTAACTTTTCGTAAGACGTTAATTATAATTACGAAATTTTTGATCTATAGATTCGAGATAATGATGTTAGCTTTTCAGTTTGGCCATAGAAACGATAGATAAGGTTTTACCAGAATCATGGCTACAGTATAGTGCGGCTGGTTTGTCACGAGCGACCAGCTTTAATGGAAGCAATGTTGAAACTTTTTTTTTAAAAATCTCAAAGAATGTATGCTGCTCAATAAATAATTTCATCAATAGTTGTAAAACCTTTCGTTACTAATAGACATGAACAAATGATGGCATCTACTTTAAAACATTTTGAATTAAAAAAAAAAAATAAAAAAAATTTAATTTTGGTAAGCTTAAAATAGTTAGTAAGAAATACATTATAAATAGAGATAACCACACTGATGAGACCTCTATGATCGCTGGGTTGAAAATTTCGATATTTTGTCTGCATCTAAATGCATTTTGTAAATTCATTGGAGTGGACTTATAAACAATCATAAAAAGATTAGAATTAACTCCCAAATTTTTAACCGTGTACAGCATTTCAACTGGCAAATGGTTAAGGAATGGCTGCTAGATGAGATATCAGCAGGGGCCAGATTCTGTAACTCGGAGAGTTTTGGGAATCTAGGAGATGAGAGTTCTTGTTTTCCCCGATTAAAACTCCCTAACTCTCCATTCGCGATTCGCTAAAATACTTGGGGAGTTAGAGAAAACGTGAGAAGTATCGTAAATTGAAGGACGGCTAACTCTGTGTGGCAGTGTCGTGGAGCATTGGGGTTTTTTCTTCTTCGGTTAAGAGTACAAAAATATAAATGAACAATTTTTGGGGTAGTGGCTTTTAGTGTTGGGGGTCATACCTCCCCTCATTGGGGGTTGTCTAAAATATGTCATGTTTGGTATCAAATTAAAGAGGGAGAAGCGCGTAATCGAGTAGTGTAGTTTTTTTTATCATTTTAACTTCATAACTGACTTTTTACCACCGAAAAACGGATGTTTTCACTTGGGTCATATACACCCCAGTTCCTATATCTTACATATGTTTCTTTCCATTAGGATTCTATTGTGAACATTTTTTTCATGCAAAGTAAGCTTCAACGACTTCCACGTTCTTCATAATTATGACTTAAAAATATCTCCATTTTTGTACCAAAAAACAGCAATTTTTTTCAGGACTGATTCACTTCTTTTACAGTTATCTCCAAAATCTTTTACCGGACTCATAAAATAATTCCATATCTAATTAGCAGATAAAATGTAAATGCGATTTAATTCTACATTCAAGTTTTAACGTATTTAAAAATTTTACAGCATCTCTTCTGTACTGGAAGACCACCAAATTGACCATTTTCATGTGATTTAAAATTTTTAGCGGGTACCTTGATACACCAAAATTCTTATTTCTCTGTAAGTATTGCAAGTATTTCATTAGTCTGTTTTTGTAAACATAGTCAGGACATGCGGTGAGTCCATAATTTAATTTGAAAATCCTAGGTACATAGGTACCTTCACAAAACACAACAAAAATAGCGAATACTGTGCCTTGAGAAATATTCTTCTTACTTCTCCACAATAACGCAGGCGAGAGTTTTGTCGAGTGGAATAGAGAGTTTGATACTTTTCAATACAAATTCCCCGAGTTACAGAATTCAAAAGAACTCTGATCTCCGCAACTCCACAACTCTCCGAGTTAGTGAATCCGGCCCCAGGTGAGAGTACAGAAAAACCTGCTTCCCCGGAAGTTCAACCAGTAAATATAACAACTCTCTGGGAAAAAGCCAGGAATGGAGGAAAAGTTGCTTAAAATAGAAGAAAAAAACTTGTTTTTTATACAAAAAAAAAAAAAAAAAAATATGAATTAGCAAAATGAAAATTCGAGACTGATGAAGTGTGGCTAAGTTTTAGCTAGAATTAAGAAATAAAAAACTAGAAAATTTGAAATGAAAGAAAAAAACTATTTATCTCAATACATTGTACCGTTTTTTTTTCCATACAACTACACAAATTAGAAATGATTAAAATTGTTATAACTGGCTAGTGGACATACGGTTTATGGCTCATTTTCATCTTTCACTAAGTGAAAACGATTCTTTTTCGAATATTTTGTATTCTAAAAAATAATATTCTACTCTAATTTTTATACCTTACTTTATTCTTAACATTGCCGATTAAAAAAACACTCTAACTGGCTAACTCAAATATGAACTACTACAATCGAAAATTATGTATATATTAGGTGGGTCTCAGAAATTCTGGATGCTGGGGTCTAATCTTCTGTCGTACTTTTTGTCATATATTTTGAGTTTTCACTACAAATCTGTCATACTTCGGTTTTCAAAATACTTAATTTCGATTTATGTACTTCATCTACTACAAAATGAACTAAAATGAATTTTTAGTGAATAAATCGATGGTTTAGTTCAATAAAAATTGACTGTTTCGAGATAATTGACATTTAAGTTGTACATATGATGGCTTTATTTTTTTTTAAAACAACTTCCGTTCTGTATTGGAATAGGATTTGTATCCAGTTTTCATTAGAAGGCAGTATTTAACAAATATAAATTCGAATAGTGGATATTATACTCTACTTATTGCACTACTTAACTTCAAACCGAATTTTGGTGCTTGTTCTAGTATTGAACTAGACCATCGAAATGTCAGAATATAAGCCTAGAAGTACGGAAAATAAGATAATTGCTTTCGATATTGTGACAAAAGCTTTAAACTATGATAAATGAATATTTTAAACTAGTGGCTGCCAAACATTTTTGACTATCGACCCCATAAAATTTACTAATTCTCTTATTGACGCCCTCTATAAAAATTTTTAAAATAAAAAAACTAGAATTGATCTAAAACCAATTCATATGATATTCTTGGTATGTCATTTCATATTCACCCATCTCTGCGTTCCGTTTGTTTGATTTTAGTATGGTTTTTTTTTGCATATATTTCTAAAACGGTTCGTCGGACAGAAAAAATGATTATTAGCAATTTCATAGGATTTCACATTCTGAAGAACTTTTCAGTACATTAAAACCGTCTAGGATTGATCGTTTTCACAGTACACGTAAAAATCCTAAATTTTTATATGGCAACATCAAGAAGGGGTTGCCCGATTTAGTCCATTTTTGAAATTTTATTTACGATTTTTATGAAAACACTGTGTCAGCTCTTTACGTTGAGGCGTTCTCAGTCAGTGTCTAAATATGTATGTAGTGAAAAACGAAATTTTTGTATGGCAGCCCCACAAAGAAGTTACCCGATTACTTTTGTTTTTTTTTTAAATCCCATGTGCAAAATTTCAACTCTCTAAGTGCACGCGGTCTCGAGTTATCGTGAGGACAGACGGACGTATATGCAAAAATCAAAATTACTTGTAATTTTATGAATGAGTGTCCAATTCATTTTGCTCTACTATCATTATTTCTAGGTGTTATAAAGGGAATGATACCCTTTAGATTACACACTATAATATTTAAACGATTTCCATATTTGATTGTTATAAAGTCTATAAATCAATAAGATGGATGTGCTTGATGATTCTTGGCAAGATAACCAATATTTGGTTAGAAGTTTGATAATTTCAACCTTAAATCGCCTCATAATTCTAAATTTAATTTATATGTTTGCTTTGTTAGAATAGAACTGACATGGACTGAAGCCAGATTTTACCACATATGAGCTTGGCAATGCAATTGAAAAGGGAAATGCTGCATTACTTTGAATATTTTTTCGTAATATTTATTAGTCCAAAGTTTACTCATAGTTAAGTTATTAAAAAGCGCCTTTACTTCAAGATCAACTAATAATTCAATAACTTCTTCTTGGATAGAACTGTGTCATTGTTTTCAACTTTCAGCTTTGTGAAAATATAATTAATTTAATTTCATCTTTATTAGGTACTTGCTAGCTGAGCCAAATGTAAAGAATGTTACTTTTGTCCCCGGTCGCGCCTATAGTAATAATTGATTTGATAATTCATAATTTTTCTCACATAGTTTAGAAAAGAGCCGTGATTTAAGAGGTTGGGCTTTAAATCATATTAAATTGACTTAATACACAACTGTAATGTTTTAAGAAGATCATTACTGGGATATTTTGTGCTACTTGATGGGTTCTGTGTAAGAAGCAATACATGGTAGTTAGCCGTCCAAAGAATTAGAATGCACTTACACCGTGGTTTAATATCCGTCACCTAACCAATAATTTTTCTGCATTAGAATATCTTGGAATTGCTTGATGATTGCAAAATTTTTTAACATGCTGCAAATTTCATTAGTTAAATTATTTACTAACTAAAATTTTAGCTTTGATTCAATATATAAAATTTCAAAAGCATTCATTGATATTTATCGATCCCCAATCGACGCTCTACTTTTTTTCCAAATTTAATTTACCAAGCACCAATTGTAATTGAGATTAGTCAATTGTAATTCAGAAGGAAGACACTATTCGTTAAATGTTTATTTTTATTTTATTATCTGCAATATAATTATTTTTAAATAAATCATCGATCGTTAATTGCCAAGGCTGTAGATTGGTGTAGTGTATAGTGTTGCACAGCATGAGCACAATCACCTCGGACTATGGTGTTCTTTGCGTTATCTATAATTTCCTCCAAGTAAACCAATCTCTGTTCCATAACGCCAGGCTCTGCAACGTTTGTGGAACACGAATGTGGCTCTTGGCATCTGCTTTAACCTTAGACCAAATATTCTCAATTGGATTTAGCATTAGATACTAGAGTCCTAGCTGCAACAGAGATGCTGTTGTCCCATTAATTATTGTTTCCAGTCTTGAATTAAAAGTGCGTTGTGTGCAATAATCACTAAATCTATCAGTAGATTTCCCATATATTGCCATTGTTCCATTTATCTTCTTACCCAATCATTTGCTAACTGTGCAGTAAATGAAATTCTTCTGCATTCCATAGATGTAAGTCCTGTAGTAGAAATTGCTCCAATTAAATGTATGTTAGGACCTCTTGGTGCTGCAAGGTCTTTGACCAGCTCTTGCACGGCCTCTTATTCGACGGCAAAACAAATTAAAATTAGTTTCATCCATCCAAACAATTTGTTTCCCCTGCTGTATGTAGTGGTTAAAAGATTGGACATATTCAGCTCGTTTCCTTTTATTAACTTCAGAATTCATGGTAACAGGTTCAATGTGCACCATTTTTGTAGTGAAGAGTCTGCCTTCTAAGTAGTTAGCTACGGTTGACACAGATACCACTTTGCGGAAATTGTTCATAATTTTATCTTTTAATTGCTTCAAATTAATATGATCCTCAGTAAGAATTTTTGGTTTAGTGCCTCCTTTGGTAAAATTTTTTCACGCTCAGATTGGATCCAGTGATATGCGGTTTTGAACTTGATCTCCAGCGTTGTAGCCAAAGCTATGCAGTCATCACCGCTATTCGCACAATTTACTAATCTTTCACGATCTTTTTCAGTATTTTTGTCGTACTTTTTTCTTTCAATGGCGTCAGTTCCAGTCGTAGGAGCACTGCAAATAGGACAAGCACTATCTGGAACATCGATTATAGATTGCGCTCACTTTGTATAAAATATATGTAGGCATGGTAGAAGTCGTATTATTGGATTTCTTGTCATTATAACTTGGTAAATTGCGCAATTGTCCTTAAGTTCAATTTTTAGAAAAAATGAAAAAAACTGAAAAAATAAAAAATTTGAAAAAACGAAAAAATTGAAAAAATTGAAAAAATGAAAAAAATTGAAAAAATGAAAAAATTAAAAAATTTGAAAAATGAAAAAATTGAAAAAATGAAAAAACTGAAAAAATAAAAAAATTGAAAAAATGAAAAAATTGAAAAAATAAAAAAAATAAAAAAAATGATAAAAAAATAAAAAAAATTAAAAATTTGAAAAAATGAAAAAATTGAAAAAATTTAAAAAATTGAAAAAATTGAAAAAATTTTAAAAATGAAAAAGGAGGAAGGAAGGAAAAAAGAAAAAAGAAAAGAGAAAAATTGAAAGCATACATTGGTAAACATAGCACTTAAAATCAAGAATAACAAAACTAATTATTCACTCAAAGTTAATAGAAACTGAGCCAATATTAGAGTAGCCGCGCACCATCAAATCACAATCCAATAACGGAAGACAGTAAACAAGAAAACCATAAATATAGACAGCAGATAAAACCAGCTGGATCAGCAAACAATTACCTATAAAGAAAGAAATATTACTAACAAAGTGTCAAATTTCAGAAGAGAAAATATAAAATCCACTTATCTAAAATTAATATTCCATGAAAAGAACAGACGCTAAAAACTAGCGCTATCCAAACAGCAAGACTTTATCCCTGCGCAACATCAAATAATTTAAATATCACACTTAAACTCAATATGAAAGAGAAACAAATTAACGCACTTAAAACACAATGCTAAATAAATTCATTTATAAATAATCTACGAAAAAAAAAGAAATGAACAGAAACCTTTTCACTATCAAAATGGCGTCAAACGATAAATATTCTTCTACCTAGAAAAATAGAAACTGCCAAATAAACTCTATCAGCAACAATCAAACTTGAAAGTAAGTAAAGTTCCACACAGAATAGGCAACTCACACACCTCAGGTTAAATCAAAACAATTGTGAAAAACACATTGTTAGACATGTCAGCACAGTTAGCCTAATTTATACATAAGAACAAAATATATAAACAAAAATAAAATCAAGCTTAACGAAGAAAGTAAAATTTATACAACCCAAAAGACTGGGTAATATCATAAACAGAAACAACCTGAATAAATGACAAATGCAAAGGTTCATGAAAATTCTGCGAACTGCATGGTTGGACATGACAACACAGAACACGGAATTCACAGGTAATAAGCCAAGCTGAATAATATAGAATCACTGAAGGCATACATAAAAGACCAAGGACTTTAATGGATGCAAAAAATGATGCTGAACGCATGCTTAGACATTGCAGCATGACAAAATATATGTAAAAAATACACGATAAAGTTTAGCAGGAGATATAGATAAAATAGAATTAAGTAAAAAAGATTAAGAATAGGGCAACCGAGAAAAAGAAAAAATAGAATTATCACAAGGAAGAATTACTTAGATGTAGGATCTGCAGATATCAGAAAATACATTCAAATGGATTTACGGACCTTAGCACGCAATAGGAACAATTAAACAGGTTCATATAATATCCTCACTATCAATTAAATATTTATACTAGGTTGTGACCATTCACTCAAAAAATTAGTTAAAAACCACTGATGACGCTCTGTGGCAGGTGCAGAAAACGTTATGGTATTGCCAATAAAGCGCCTACACGCCAGAATATGCAATATAATGTATTGGAAAAATAGGATATAATCGGCGGAGATATATTCGACTAATATGATACAAGTCCACTCAAGTTGGTGGCCACCATCGTTACATTTATCGGGACGTAACGAGGGTGACACCAACGCCACAAATAAATGAAAATAGTTAGTTCGGCGTTATTAAGGAGCAGTCACGAACGCACACATATATAAGTGAAATATATCTTGTATTTAAAACAATTTAGCATGATAAGAAAACCACGCAAATTAGCCATGACAACCTAATTAAAGTATGAATAACGGACAATAAAAATATACACATAAAATGGACCATTTTTGGTGTACTTAGATTTGAAGTTGTTCACAAGTTTAAAATAATTTTATATCCAATAAAGAGCATTCGTATAAATAAATAAATGAAAAAATTATTTATTCACATACATTACAGGAATCTGTATATAAAATTGAATAGAAAAATATACGCAAATAAATACATACCTGAGAACACTAATCCACAAACATTTAGTCAATAACACAACAGAGCTCACAGAAAATAGAAACAACATACAACACAAAAAATTGCAGAACACACCTAAATTATTAAAGACCTCCAAAATAGATCTATAAAAAAAATGATAGAGGTTAGCAGAGCTCTGTTCGAGTATAACATTACCATGGGATACCAAACAATAAAGTAGATTCAGTTCCCGCACAAAGCTCATGGTAAAGAAACCCTTTAGTAACGTGCAGGGGTTCACTGGTGGATAAACTCCAACAGGTGATGGTGGAGAATAGTGCACCACCTTATCACACAACACTGCCATTTGTAGGGTCGTAGATACATCTATGAATATATGTGGTGAGGGGCAAGACATCAAGCACTAATAATATTTTCATTTTTTCAATTTTTTCATTTTTCATTTTTTCACTTTTTCAATTTTTTCATTTTTTCAATTTTTCAATTTTTTCATTTTTTCAATTTTTTCATTTTTTTTCAATTTTTTTCATTTTTTCAATTTTTTTATCTTTTCAATTTTTTCATTTTTTCATTTTTTCATTTTTTCAATTTTTTCCTTTTCTCATTTTTTTCAATTTTTTCATTTTTTCATTTTTTTTCATTTTTTCAATTTTTTCACAATTTTTTTAATTTTTTCATTGTTTCAAATTTTTTCATTTTTTCACAAGGCAATTACGAATTCAATCATAGAGATAGTCTTTTACGGAAATAAGCAGCGTGAAGGAGCGAGTAAATGCTAATTTTTGTGAAATTATAATTGATTGAATTTTATATACTCAATACAATGTCTATGCAAAACTTCAAATCAATATTTCAAACGAAAAAAAAGGAAAAACTATAAATTGATTTTTGATCAGCAACTGACCCATATATTCCATAGTGTAGCGCTGTAACCGGAAAAGACCGTCATAGCCCAGTAAAATTGTAAAATTATTGACTGCAATATATGCAAACAATTTCTGGCAAATTTTTTTTATGTACCTACTTACATATATCAAGTCTACAAACGACTACAAACTGCAAATAATAAAAAAAATTATTTAATCGACCAACTGAATCTATGTACACATATGCAGCATTATTGCAGAATCACCACTATTCAAAACTTCCAAAATCTCCCAAAAGCCCAAAACCATGTACCTAAATTTTTCCATCCAAATCCTTGAAAAACTTCAGACTATGTAAAACGATTGTGGCGATGCGATATTGTGGTTGAGAAATGCACAAAACTTATTCATAAAACTAAAAATAGCCACACAGAATCACAGGTTCTTCCTTCACCCATAATCCTACTACACAAACCTCATTCAACCAAACCGCAAACAGTTTATCAAAAACGGAAAAAAATAAAAGGAAACATTTTTCAATCTCATAATCAATAAACAGGCAAAGTAGGTATAAGGACTAAGGAGGGAAAAATTGTTTGGCGAACCGATGCGATGATAGTCAGAGGAAGGAATCGGCGGAAGATGAATCACCAGCGCGCCACTACATATACACCACCCGATAGAAGAACCGCCGGCCTCCAAGCCGATTTCCCAAAGCTCAGCGAAATTGTTGTTGAATGAGTACCGTATACTTAAGAAGGAGGGGATTTCATCTGAAAATTCTCCAATAAGTGGTTATTTTGTGATCAAGTCCCCTCATGGGGGACATTTTTTAGGCGTCTTTTCGTCCTAATTGCTGCCTCATTAAAAATGTTTAATTGAAGCAGTTAAGAACGCCATTTTATACAAATTGATCTGAATTCTCCTTTGTGCGAGAAGTAAAGCTCCTTTTAATGAACTAATTGAAATCATTAGCGCAAGCGATTAGATCTCTTGGTGATGACATGTAACTTGCGGTAGTGTGTATGTAGGTTCACGTCTTGATTATTTATGACTGCGCTGATCTCCTTGATGATGATGATGCTGCTGCTGCTGCTGCAATCTGCAATTGCGATGACATTTAGCTGCGATTAATGGCAAGCACTTTCAAATTAACTTCGCTAATTGCATCTTAAGTGATACATAATATGTATGTGTGTATGTAATATATGTAGGCATGCATGCATGATGAAACTAAATGGTTTATGTCAGGTGTTTCAATCTATTTTGTACTCTGGTGTAACATTGATGAATTGGATGCAATCTAAGAGCTAGTGATATGCTTGTAGGGGATGTGAATTTCATTAAAAAAGTTTCCCTTGCATAAGTTAAGCGATTAAATTTGAATTTTTAAAGTTGATTTTAATTAAAAATGAATTTTAATGGAAAAAGTTTGAGGTGTTTTTGATTAAATGTATCTAGAAGCTTTTGAAGAAATCTGTTTAATTCAATATTCTAGGTAGGTACCTACTACATAAAGTTTGAGACAAAATTCCCTGCAAGAGTGAATTCCTGCTTGTCTTTTCTTTATTTTCCTCAAAAAAAAAACTTTAATCCTGTTTCTTTTTACAAGCCTGCATTTTCCTGTCTCGTTTTCTGTTTAATCACTCAAATATCCTTTTCTCTCCACAAAGCGAATTAGGCTTTATTTATAATGATGTTTTTTATTTCATTTTTAAGCAGAAGAGCTGATTCAACAATACGAGCGACTGAGACTTTTTCGTATTTTCAATCACTCTTCCATCAGCTTAAAACTAAATAAAGTTATTTGTAAGATTCAGTATCAGTTGGAGTTCAGTCAGAAGCAGCTTAAAATTTAATGTGACCTAAGGTAGCAAAAAATATGATCGAAGTATGTAGTCATTGATCCCAATAGTAAAGACCTGAAAGATTTTCAACAGTTGAACTGGTCCAGTAGATACAGTTTTGTCAAACTTTCGTATAAATCCTGCGACCCGTCATTAAAGTTAAAAAAAAAAAAAATAGTAGTAACCATGTCATATTAGCCAAAGGTAAAAACACCGGCATTTGGAATATCTATATATCAGTGGAAAAAGAAAGGTGAAACTGCTGAAAAACCAGAAGTGAGCTGACTTCACAACCACTCCTCATTACGACCGGCCTACAAACCTCTCAATAATGCTCAGATGCAGCGCCGGCTCTATCATATGAGCAGAGTGTGCACTTGAACAGGGCGCTGTAATCAGAGGGCGCCAAAAATACCGTATTGTAAAAAAAATTAAACTCCTGAAATTATAAATTCACACAACGCTTACAAACTTTACAAAAAAAAAAAACTCATGGAACAGTTTTTAAATGTGCTTTTACCGTAAACCTACATCAAATCAAACACAAAAATAATTTCATCCACAAATCAATTCAAAAATTCTTAATTCAGTCACTGCAACTTTCTTCACATTAAAAAAGCATTCCGTTCAAAATCCAACTTTGCTCCTTCTCATGAACGAATTATTAGAACCAACAGGGGCGACAGAGCTTTTTATATGAAAAAAATTATTTGAATTCTGTTCAAAATAGAAACATGCTCATATGGGTTTGAACGTAGATTTCATCCACTTCTCGTTCTCGGTTACTTGAACCATTTTGTATTGAGAAGTATAATGTAATTTTTAATACTTTTTAAATATGTTTAAACTGGAAGTTTCCGAAATTAGTTATAAAATTCAATAAAATGGACGCTAATTTGAAAATTATCACCAAAAAATTGCATTTTAATAGATAATATTAGACAAATTATTCATTTTAAATGTGTGCCATCAACATTTAACCCTTAAATGCATGATTTATCAAATTTACATGAAATAATTTTTTATGCATAGCAAATCGGATTTTAACTCACAAAAAAGTAGTTTGTGCCATATATGGCACAATATGCATTTAAGAGTTCTGAATATTGACATTTTAAATACCCATTGAAACGACAAAGTTTAAATGCATTATAAACATAAGTTTAGTTTTTTATTCGATTTCTTCGAAATAATGTATGTTATCACAAAAAAAAACATAAATAAAAAAAAACTCCCTTAAAATAAAATTAAAATAAAAGTAAATAAAAACGTTTTAGTTGAAGAATATTAGATATCTAATTGTTAAACTTTTAAACCTATTTTTTAATAATTTAACACTTATTTTTCGTGAAACTCCACAAAGCAATTGTTATTCTTATTGAAACATAGCGCTACACGACATTTGCGGCAAGTGATATACGTTTTGAATGTACATAGTGGTAGCTTGCACCATACACGGAAGATGATCAATTTGGTCATGTCGTACATCACGTGGTGGTATAGGAGCCGTGGGTCCCTTAGTTTTCTTTTCATTATGCTGTTGAGTAACTGATGATCCTGCTGAAGGTCTTCCGCGTTTTGTATAATTCGTGGTACCAATTTTACACAGGGTAGTAGCTAGCTCAACTCGATATTGATTCGCGGACATGGAGTTTGCTCCTGGAGTTCTTTTATAAAGAATCCATGAATTAATTGCTGACAATTCAATAAAATGGTAAAACAGCCTCATGTACCATTTCTTGGATTTCATAGATATTCTATTCCTTCCAATAAAACTGTCCATAAGGTCTACACCACCCATGTGACGATTATATTCACCTACAATAGCAGGGCATTTTATAATAATATTTGTTTTAGTTTTTCTATCATATCTTCTAACTGTTCCTTCAGGATCAGTCCCGACGAAATTAGATAGTTATCCTTCCATATCAAGTTGGCGATCGTAATATTCTCGAAGTTTGCCACATATTCACTCGAGGTCCCCCTTGGACTTTGTTTTAAATCTTCTTCCTTAGGCAACTTGCAGTTGGGGATGCGGTTCCGCCTCACCGTACCTAAACAACATATGCCTTGTTTGGCCAGGTAACGCACAATTTGGATAGATGTATAAAAATTATCACAATATATTTTATAGTTGCACCTACGGGGAACTTCGCGACACAATCTCACCACAATATTACTGCTAACTCCCAAATCTGGTTCTTCCGGAAAGCGTTTCAGGGGACTATTTTCCAATCCAGTATAAATTTCAATTTTATATGCAAAACCGGATACACCACATAGGACAAAAAGTTTATATCCCCATTTATGAGGCTTTAAAGGCAAGTACTGCTTCAAATGATGACTAGCTTTGGAAGCACAAATCTGTTCATCAACTGATAAATGCTCCTCCATAGGAATTGTCACAAATTTTCGTTGGAGCAAATCAATTACTGGGCGGAGTTTATAAAGCTTGTCAAAAGTTGGATTAGCCTTATCAGTAATAGCTTTGGAATTATCATTAAAATGAAGAACGGATCGAATTTTTTCGAAATAATTCAAAGGCATCGTGTTTTTGGCTAGTTCAAGACCTACATTTTTGTCCCAATAAAGTCTTATATTTGAAACATTGCTACAGATGACAATATCATAATTCCAATATATTTTAAAAGATCATATTTTGTAATAATAAATGGAACTGCAATGTCTTTTGTCACTGAATATAAATTGCTTTCTTCAACAATTTTATTCAATAGCTCGTCGTCAAAAAAATACCTGAAGAATTGGTACGGAGTTTCCAGTTCTTGTATGTGTGATGGCAATTCTGAAGAGCCAGTAAATTTTTTTTCCTGATCATCAACGTGGATCTTTCCTTTTTTCCAAAGTAGGTTTCTCTTTAAGTCCGTAATATCTGACTCGCTTATATTGTCTACATTACGGCTGGTTGTGGGAACAGACGATACTGAACTCTTTCCCACACTTACAGAATCCGAAACAGTTAGATCTGCATAAAAATTTTCTGTGGAAACTGGAATAAATTCTGTTAAGTCGTCTTCATCACTTTCCAATCCATCTTCACTGTCACTAGGCATATTCAACAGCAAATTAAGAATATCTTGTTCATTCGTCGCCGTCATGTTGCCTTGGAAATTTTCTAAATATCCTAGAAACTGGAAGATAAAATCTAATAAACGATATTACCCCTTTCTGCATGATGTACCATATATGGCACAAAGCGAATTTTCCGCATGAAAACGTGCCAAATTCGGTTAAAAGTTATTTATTATGATAATGTCAAATAAATAACCCTATAAATTGCAAAAAAAAAAAGTTTCAAAACTTACCTTCAAGTTTTAAATAGTTTAGTTCACTTTGGAATGAGCTGTTAGCGCACTGCTCAACTAGTCAGCAAACACTGTAAGAAAATACGTTATGTAGCTCGTACTACTTAGAAACAACAACGTAAAAGTATTCGCAGCCACGCACAATATTCCTTAGAAATTGTTCAGCATGAATTTCTAGGAAAATTTTCTGAGTAGACATATTTTCGGAAGGAAAACCAGATAGTGCCATATATGGCACAGTATGCATGGAAGGGTTAAGGGTGAACATCCTTCTGTTTTCACCATACTACGGACAAATATTTTTTGTTATTGTTGTTGCTATTTGTCTGTGTCTATACTTCTATATACCCAAGACTTGAACCTTGGTGAGTTGTAATGCGAAGGAAAAGCACATTATTGCAAATTTGATATTTCTACACACTGTTCAAATCAAAATCATGCTCATATCAGAGTGCTTCCATGTATGGACTTATTAAGAAATTTAAGGCGCGTTTACAATTTGGCTGTCATTGTAATTGCGCCTGCGTGGGTTGTGGGATTGGGATTTTTTGAAGCGAATATTTAGTGTTTTTTTTTTTAGAATAAATTCAGTTGAGATTATAGTTATTGTTTTGCCTAAAACAATATTCCATATAGATATTTTTGGTTTTGTTTTTGTTTTAAATGTTAGGCGCGGGTGTAAAAAGAGGTATCCTTACTTTTCTTCGAAAACTTTTCTTCGAAAAACTTTTCTTTGAAAAACTTTTCTTCGAAAAACTTTTCTTCGAAAATACATTTCTTCGAAAAACTTTTCTTCGAAAAACTTTTCTTCGAAACGACATTTCTTCGAAAAACTTTTCTTCGAAAATACATTTCTTCGAAAAACTTTTCTTCGAAACGACATTTCTTCGAAAAACTTTTCTTCGAAACGACATTTCTTCGAAAAACTTTTCATCGAAAATACTTTTCTTCAAAATACTCTTCTGCGAAACATTTCTACGAGAATTTCGTTTATTTGATAGCAAATTGTTCACTTTCACTTTTAGCGCTATCCGAGGCCAACGACGAGGACGTAGTGAAATTCTGGCCCCATTTTTTTACTTATTTTTTTTGTTTTTTTAAGTTTTTTTTGTTTTGTTTTTTTTTTGTTTTCTTTTGTTTTTTATTTTTTTTGTTTTGTTTTGTTTTTTTCTTGTTTATTTTTTGTTTTTTTTTTGGTTTTTTTCTTTTAATTTAAGATAAGATAAAAAAATAAATTCATTTCAGAAGAAAAGTTTAGGTAATCATAAAATAAAGTTAAATCAAAATAATACGAGCTTTAAATAATTATATTATCAGCAATACTTTCCAGATATTGTTTTCTATCAAAATCATTGTATTGTGCAACAATGCGACGGATCCTTTCCCACATACTAATATATATTTTTTTTGTGGAAGATCCTGGCTCTGTACCTGAAAATATTTGTTGTAGGATAACTTCATTCTTACCTTGCTCAATTTTTAAAAATTCTATAAATTTCCATATAGATGCATGATATTGACCTACCAATTCATTAAACCCTCGGTGCCAACCTTCAATGTGGTTATTTGTCTTTGGCAGGTCCAAACAATTGTAAAGATTCCATTGACTTACAGGAAATCTACCTTGTTTTTTCTTTCCTAACAAATCAAAATAACCAATAAATTCTTTGCAAAAGTATTCCATAAATTCTTCGAGTATTTGTGGTACGTTTTCTTGTAATAAAAGAAAAGAGTCTTCGACGTCTTTTTCCTTAACATAAGCTAGGGCTGCTAAGCATTTTATTTTACGAGCAAATTCTGGATCATTGTCGTAATTTGTCTTAAGTCCTGTGCTTTGCAAATGCCCATAAATGCATTGTTTGAAATGGAAGTTGCAAAGTCGAATAGCGACCCCCAAAAAAACATGTTGGTATGCATTAATTGCAGCTAGTTCGAGATCCGTCAAAACACTCGTAGGATTTAGGTTTGGTTCAAGTTCTTTCAACATGGAAAATAATTGAATGTAAGTCAATTGGGATTTATTAGGTAAGAGTGCCATTACAGTCGGAATAGTTACATTATTAATTATAATGTGTATGGTATAAAATTGTGCAAATAGCACTGGATACACTTTGAATGTTCCATCGGAGAACCAATTCCCGTATTGGGACATTAAGTGAAGATTTTTCTTTATGGAGAAAATTAAAATTCGATTTGGAACTTTACCACTATCAAAAAGCAAAAACATCTCACCTTTTGTAGTGACTTTAAAATCATCGCCGATTTCCATTTCAGAACAAGACTTTGGGTCTGATCTTAAGAAACCAATTTCTTTAGATCTTACTCGACGCACTGTTTGCTTCATAGTTGCAAGTCTTGGTAGCTTGCAAGCAACGGAATCAGGCACGTCTGCATACGCAGATGACACAAGTGGATGAGGTTTGATGCCTACATTTATGATTGCCTCAGTTTTGACCGAATCAACCACATTTTGGGCTACTATTTTTGCAGAATCTGAAGTGTGAACCCTTGCTCTGCAGTTGAATTTTTGGAAATCTACACATTTCCAATAAACAGTATTATTGTGTTTCTTATCTTTATAATACATATATCCTTCAATTAGAAGCCTAGGTTTACCTTTTGAACTATTTAAAAATTCCATACTTTGCGAAGTCATTATAAGACAAGATCAAAAATGATTTATAAAATAACAGCAAAAAGTAACAACTTTTAGATAACGATTAAATATTTTTTTTTTAAGATTTTCCGCTGTTTTCTAAATTTGAAATTTTTGCAATGTTTACTATGATTGAGACAACGGCACACTGAAAGTATTGTATCTGAAAAGAAGTCCACCAAAGTGATTAAAAATTCTGCCGAAACATTTTCTGTAAATTTCTAAGAAATGAATGCTTATTTCTCATCTACGCTCATAAAAATTGGTTAGTGGTCCAAGCACCCGTTGTCGGTCTCCAATAATGCATAACAATTCTAAGGAAAAAATTTCCAGTAAGTTTCTAAGAAAAAATTTAGTGCTTCCCTACATCAGGTCGAGGCGTATATATGTTACGTAAAAGTACTTTTGTGCCGAAAACAGAAGACGGTTTCAAGGATGCACGCTGAAATTGTAACCACAACTGCCTGCTGGCGTAGCTCCATATACTATAATCAAGCAACTGGTTGGTTTCATTTTCCACTGAATTTTGTACTGCACTCATTCATTCATAGCCGAAGCCTGGGGGCCTGGGTATCAGTTTCTGTTATTTTTCCATTATTGAAATCGAAAGATTATTTTAGTATTTTTTGCACTTTGCACTTTGCTACAATCAATGGTTACATGAAATTTAAAATGGGTTTTTTAGAAGAAACCGTTACATGGTTTTGAAAATAAATTTTCTTCGAAACGACATTTCTTCGAAAACATATTTCTTCGCGGCGAAGAAATATGTTTTCGAAGAAATGTCGTTTCGAAGAAAAGTTTTTCGAAGAAATGTATTTTCGAAGAAATGTCGTTTCGAAGAAAAGTTTTTCGAAGAAATGTATTTTCGAAGAAAAGTTTTCGAAGAAAAGTTTTTCGAAGAAAAGTAGGTGAATCGTAAAAAGATAATCTTCTGACGCAAAAAATGGAAAGCGTCGTAAGCTTTAAAATAGTTTTTTTATCTAAGCCAAGCGGTTGAGGAAATGAAATTTTAACTATAGCTCCCAAAGCTTCCCCGGTACCTAATACTTGCATAGATAAGGCTTTACAAAATACATCGCTTGACATAAATAGAACATTCACATGTCAGTTTATTGATCCGGGTAACTGGTCCTGTTTGACAAATAATATAGTTCAAATATTGGTAGAAACGGACCTATAGCAATTAGCAAAAAAAAAATCTGAATTAGCAAAAAAATAAAATAAAAATTAGCAAAAAAAAAATATGAATGAGCAAAAAAAAATCTGAATTAGCAAAAAAAAAAAAATATGAATTAGCAAAAAAAAAAAAAAAAAATCTGAATTAACAAAAAAAAAATAAAAATAAGCAAAAAAAAATCTGAATTAGCAAAAAAAAAAAAAAAATAAAAAAAAAAATTAGAAAAAACAAAAAAAAAAAAATCTGAATTAGCAAAAAAAAAAAAAATAAAAATTAGCAAAAAAAAAATTAATTAGCAAAAAACAAAATAAAAAAAATTTGAACTAGCAAAAAAAAAAATATGAATGAGCAAAAAAAAATCTGAATTAGCAAAAAAAAAAAAAATATGAATTAGCAAAAAAAAAAAAATATGTGAATTAGCAAAAAAAAAAAATCTGAATTAACAAAAAAAAAAAAAAAATCTGAATTAAAAAAAAAAAAAAATAAATCTGAATTATCAAAAAAAAAATAAATAAAAAAAAAAATTAGAAAAAACAAAAAAAAAAAAATCTGAATTAGCAAAAAAAAAGAAAATAAAAAATAGCAAAAAAAAAAAAATTAATTAGCAAAAAACAAAATAAAAAAAATTTGAACTAGCAAAAAAAAAATATGAATGAGCAAAAAAAAAATCTGAATTAGCAAAAAAAAAAAATATGAATTAGCAAAAAAAAAAAAATCTGAATTAGCAAAAAAATTTGCAAAAAAAAATTAGAAAAAAAAATCTGAATTAGCAAAAAAAAAAAATAAGAAAAAAATTAGAAAAAAAAATCTGAATTAGCAAAAAAAAAAAATATGAATTAGCAAAAAAAATAAATATGAATTAGCAAAAAAAAAAAATCTGAATTAGCAAAAAAAAAAAAATAAAAATTAGCAAAAAAAAAATTAGAAAACAAAAAAAAATTGAAACATTTGAAAAATGAAAACAAAAAAAAAATTAGAAAAAAAAAATCTGAATTAGCAAAAAAAAAAATCTGAATTAGCAAAAAAAATAAAATAAAAATTAGCAAAAAAAAATTAGAAAAAAAAATCTGAATTAGCAAAAAAAAAATCTGAATTAGCAAAAAAAAAAAAAAAATAAAAATTAGCAAAAAAATCTGAATTAGCAAAAAAAAAAAATATGAATTAGAAAAAAAAATATTAATTAGCAAAAAAAAAAATATTAATTAGCAAAAAAAAAAATATGAATTAAAAAAAAAAATTCTGAATTAGCAAAAAAAAAAATAAAAATTTGCAAAAAAAATTAGAAAAAAAAATCTGAATTAGCAAAAAAAACAAAAAAACCTGAATTAGCAAAAAAAAAAAAAAAAAAAATTAGCAAAAAAAAATTAGAACAAAAAATCTGAATTAGCAAAAAATTATAAAAAAAATCTGAATTAGCAAAAAAAAATTTTAATTTTGATTTTCCTAAAAAAGGTGGTAGAAAATTTAGTACATATTTCATCTTATACTAGGGTTATTGCGAATATAGATAGGATTCCTCGTTCGTGGTTGGGGTACTCTGTCAAAATATTAATAATAATAATATTCTGTTTTTGTTGTAAATTGTTTTCTAAAACTAGAAATAGTCAAGCCTTATCATGTACTGGATTTTCTGATTGGATTCATATTAGTCAAACTCTGAAAGGTCTTGAGAATAGTTCGATTCATATGGAAAGTTTTAGGACTTTGAAAACTTTAAAAATAGGTTCGAGCAAAAATGGAACTATTGATTCAATCTTATAAAGTGCTATGAAGAGTCAAGTTAACCATTGGAATAAGGTCCTTCGTAGATTGGTAGCACATGTACAGTTTTTAGGAACTCAATCTTTGGCATATAGGGGAGCATCTATAATAGTGTAAATGAGTTATACGGTGGAAACTGTTTGAATTTAGTTAAAGCGGTGGCAAAGTATGACCTTGTCATAAGGGGGTATCTTAGAAGAATTAGCAGTCAGGAAACTCAATACAGTTATATGAGCAAGAATATTCAAAATGAAATAATCAAGCTGATATCTAATGCCGCTCACAATCAAATATTGCTTATGACTAAAGAAGCAAATTAATTTTCGATAATAATTGATTCCACTCCTGATATAAGTCGGGAGGAGTAAGTTACATTAGTAAATAGGTTTTGCATAAAGTGGACAATACATTTATAATAACAGCACGCTTCTTAGGTTTTTTTCAAATGTACGGACAAAAGTGTCTTAGGGCTAACAGAAATAGTACTAGAAAAGATAAATAGTTTAGGATTATCAATTTCGAATTGCAGCGGTCAAGGTTATGATAACGGTTCAAATATGAAAAGAAAAAAATCATGAATGCAAGCAAGAATTAGGGAAATAGAACCTAGAGCATTTTATGTTCCATGCTTTTCTCATTCATTAAATTTAGTTATTAATGATGCGGCCCATTGTAGTTTAGATGCAGTTAATTTTTTCGATATTGTCGAAAGTTTATAAGTTTTTATCTCTAGCTCTACAAATAGGTGGGATATTTATATAAAGGAATGTTCCGAGTTTAACTTTGAAGCCTCTTTGTAAAACTAGGTGGGAAAGTAGAATAGAAGCAATACCATTAAAGAATAATTTAGGTGATATATATGAAACTCTTATAGAAATTTCTGAATCAGGTGATACAGTCATTAAAAGTAATGTCGAGTTAATAGCAGGCAAGATCTTACAATTTAAATTTATATGTTTACTATTAGTTTGTATTATATATTAGAAAATATTAATGTATCAAGTAAATATTTACAAAATAAGCAAATTAATATAAATATAAATTCTTAAAAACTCAAGAGAAACTTTAATAGAGATTAGATCTGATTAGAAATTTAATGACTTTATTAGAAAGGCAGAGCTGATTGCTATAAATTTAGAAAACCGTTGTCAATTTCCACATAAATCTATATTCCGGTCTAGAAAAAGATAAACTATGTCCGGAGAGAAAGCTCAAGATGAACCCATATTAGATCCGAAACAAGATTTTAAAGTTAATTTCTTCTTTAAAATATTAGATCAAGCAATAACTTCAATCAATGAACGATTTGAAGAGTTGCGTGATCACAATAACTTATTTTCCCTTTTATATAACATACATAAAGCTTCTGAATTAGAAATCATGAAAAAATTATTTTTAAATAATAACAGTAAAGATATAAATGCAGAGGAACTTTATCAGGAGTTATTAACGCTCTTTCCTATCGTGAACCAGCATATGTCTTGCTTAGATATACTTAATTTTATTTTTGTGTATTATTTAGATACAATTTATTCAAATGTTCTAATAAGCCTTAAAATTTTAAATACTTTACCAGTAACTGTGGCATCGGCCGAGCGTAGTTTTGCTAAATTTAAATTAATTAAAAATTACTTTATATCAACAATGACTCAAGATAGACTTATTGGATTAGCTAGTTTATCCATAGACAAAGACTTGGAAGCTTTACATTACGACAATCTGATAGGAGAATTCGATAAGATGAAAACAAGGCGTGTTTAGTTGATATGATTTGACGCCAATAGTGAATAGAAAAGATTCGTTCTGAGTTTAATTTTAAGAACAAATTCCTTACACGTTTTCGTTATTTTGGATTTATTTATAAAGTTAATTTTATTGAATTGCTATTTATTTTGTTGATTGTGTTAAGCGTTTTGGTTTGTTTTTATTTTTCGAGGAATAGGCCTATTAGGGAAACCTCTCTAAAAAATCGTATCGGGGGATGTACATTACCTCTCACCTCTTGTTTATTCAACCGACGTTTCCAATAATTAAATTAAAAAAAAATCTATTTGTTAATTGTAAAATCAGATAAATAGTTTACAGGAGGCATGAAATATTAATTAATTTAAAAACATTGGAAGCTTAAAGCCGTTTCTACGGAAAGTAACAAAGGTAAATATTTTGATTTTTTTTTTTTTTAAATGGAATACCAATTTTAAGTATCGATATTTGATGAATTTTTTCTGATGAAAGTTTGTGATGTACTTCATAAGTCTACCTCAAAGGTGATGTAGAATTGGCTTAAATGTATTACTAAGTCTTTGAATTCAAATTTGTTTAATTTTGCGAAACTTGTATACATGGAAATACAAGAACAATAATACAATTTCCTCTGATTAATAAATGCATGAGTAAGTACCTGTAAAATATAATGCCTATATAATATTATTACTACGCCAAAAAAGTTAAGGCCGCTGCTGCTCAGATGTATACTCAGGTAATTAGAACAGTAGCCTGATGTTAATGACTTAACGCTTAGTCAGTGCTGGAACAGGAGGACGACAAAAATTCATGGGAGCAAATCCGCGAGTTTTTTGTGCAGCTCAACAAATAAGTAAAATTTGGCCTTGAGGTGATTTTGATATTTTATTGTATATAAATGTCCGATGTAGCTCTTTCTTTAGAGTGTTTTACGAAATATTAAATTTAGGTATTCGTGACTACGTACCACTAACCATAAGAAAAAACAAAACAAACGTTTCCCACCCTTGTATACTCATCAACTCATTAAAGTTCTAAACATGATAGATAAATATCGTCGATTATATAGGGCTGGTAACCCTCCGGAAATTTACAAAACTTTTTCTTATCTTAGAAAATTATCTAAATCATTAATATCAGAATGTTATAATAAGTATGTGAATTCAACTGAATTTTCGCTACAAGAAAACCCTAAAGTCTTCTGGGCTTTTAGCCAAAACCTTAAAAACTCGAACACGTTCTCAAAAGAGATGGCATATAACGAAGTCAGTGCATCTTCTCCTGAACTTATTAGTAATTTATTTTCTGAATACTTTGGGTCAATTTTTTTTCTGACAGGGAATCAAATTTTGATTTGACATCCGTCAGTATTTTTAATAACTCACCTAACATTACCTTAGACTTTGTCTCATCAGAAAAGGTGCATGATATTCTTGATAAACTAAATTGTGATAAAAACCCAGGACCTGATGGAATTCCAAACATTGTAGGTATATAAGAGATGCTCTAGTAGCTTAGAAAATCCCCTAAGTATGATATTTAACGTATCCATCACGCACAAAGTTTTTCCACCTAAACTTATGTAAGCGTGGATTTCTTACTCCAATTTTTAAATCAGGTGATCCTAGTTTCGTCACAAATTATCGTCCCACATCTATTTCTTATGCGCTGGCTTTAATCTTTGAAAGACTTGTGTACAATCAGCTTTTCCATCAAACTTTACCTTATATATGTGACTAGCAACATGGTTTCCTTTCTGGAGGTTCTACAGTTACAAATATAGGTCAACCGACACCATCGTCTCTACTCTTGATGAAAACATGCAAGTGGACTCCATCCACACTGATTTTTCTAAGGCTTTTGATAGGATTCGTCACCAGCAATGTCTTTTAAAGATGTTGAAAATTGGTTTCAACAAGGACACTGTTCTTTGGTTCCTGTCCTATCTGGAGGGAAGAAATAGTGTCGTAGTTTTTAGTGGCTGCAAATCTAACCTCTTTGAACAAACCTCTGGCGTCCCTCAGGGTACAATACTTGGTCCTTTCATCTTTCTTATTTATATAAATGACTTGCCTATTGATATTACCTCGTCTTCATTGCCTTATGCTGACAACGCTAAATTTTTTAGAGTAATTCATGATGCAAACGATTGATTGATGATATTGTTAAGCTTGAAGATTGCTGTAGAGAAACTTATCTTGACCTCAATATCGATACATGTAGAACTAAAACGTTTTCTAGAAAGCGTGATACAATCTACTTCAACTACAAAGTTAATAATATCTCGATTTCACGTGTTAATGAAATCAAGGATGTAGGTATCACTATTGATCACAAACTACTTTTCGCTTCTCATATAAATCTTATTACTACTTAAGCTTATCGAATGCTAGGTTTCGTTTTTCGGGTGTGTAAATTCTTCAAGAACAGTGCTGCTTTCATTTGTCTTTTTACCTCATTGGTGAGAAGCATTCTGGAATATGCTTGTCAAATTTGCAGCCCTTTTTACTCATTTAATAACAAACAAGTTGAATCTGTCCAGGGAAAGTTTACCAGGATTCTTTTGTTCAAACGAGGTATTAATGAGATGGAGTACATTCAAAGATTATGTCTTTTTAACTTGCCATCTCTAGAATCTCTAGAACACCGTCACATGCATCTCGACTGCTTATTTTTATATAAACTCCTAAATGGGTTCGTACTTTGTCCAGATTTGCTCTCCAAAATATGCATAAATATTCCTACAAGATCCCAAAGGCTCCATGCTCCCCGTTTTAGAGTCCCCTTCTGTAGAACCAATATCCGCGTAAAGTCACCATTGGTAAGAATGTAGAAATTATTCAACTGTAAGTTTTGCAATATTGATGTCTTTTGTTCTAACCCCCAGACTTTCAAAAGATCAGTTTTAGCTGAGATTATGTAATTTCCCTTAACTTAATTTATATATAATAGTTTTTCTGTGTTTGCTTTGACTTTCCCTTGCCTTTATTTTTCATTTATCAATTTTTTTTCCTCATTATTAATTAATCTTCATTTTCCTTTCTTTCTTGAAGTATTTTTTCTTGTATTTTTAGAATTTTAGTTTTAGTTTAATTTTTAATTCAATTTTTTGTACTTGGATTCTCTCTTTTGTAGTTTAGTTATAGTTTAGTTCATAACTTTAATCTTTATATTATAATTTTATTTTATGTTTTTGGTTTTGGTTTTCATTTTGTAGACTTCGATTATATTCTGTCGTTCTTCTTTTTATAATTTTTTCTTTAGTATGACTTACCGTAGTAACTTATAAGGTATTACTTTATTGGACTTTGCCTGTATAATATCTTTTGAACTTCTTAAATAAATAAAATAAATAAAATAAATTAAAAATAAATAAAATATACGACAAAATCGAGTGTGAACATTTCTTCTGCTTATTTTGAGTATTGTCGTGAAACGCCTTTAACCTTTACGTATCGCACGTGAAAAATCAACTTAATTTTATGAGGATGGGTCTGATAGACCGATATACTTACAACCCCTACCCAGGCTATTAAACGAGTGATAAATCTTCAATTATTGGGAAATAATGAAATCATTAAAACACATTTATGAACAAATAATGCATTTTAATATATATTTTATCAAACAAAACAAGTTTCACAAAAAAATAACTGAAATTATATAATATTGTTACGTGCAACAGAAAGAGACAACTGGTGACATCTACTGGATATGGAGAGTAAACATCTTCAGGTTCGGAGAATCGATGATGGAGTTTTCGGAAAGGTTCAGGAATAGAATAGTCAAGAAAATTCTGGAATGGAACACTTCAGAATAATCTGCAAACTGCATGCTGGAATTTGACACATTGGTACCAAGTCTTTCTATCTTTTGCAGTTGGACAGAGATAACAACGCTTCCTTTTCGAAATTTTTGAATTCTGGACGGTTTCATTGGTTGTTCCGAACACATGCCGATAAATTTTCCTACGGTTGCCCCGAGCAGTATCTGGATTCCTTTAGAGTAGTATCCTTCGCATATTTGCATCAGTTAATTGGGATGCTATTACAGTTTAACAAAATCAAACCTTTTCATCTTCTTTGCATCTCTGTAGCTTTGATGCAAAATGTAGTAAATTACCGAGCTCATGTCAACTATACCGTAAAATATTGCGATGGGCCACCTATTTGTTCTACCCCTTAAAGAATAAACGGAGCATTTTAAGTTCAACAAGTCTACCCCACATTTTGTGGAGTTATAAAATGATATTATCTCCGGTTTGCCAGAGGTATTGGGTTTGCCGCTGTCGGAATGCATTTATCAGGAGAATTGCTTTCCCCTTTTTTGGCACTTAAGACAATAGAGTCATTCCTTGAGAATAGCCATATAAACAGGTTCCAATACTGCGATTACCAGCTGGTAAAAATTCATGTGGTATTTATCTTTTATTTTTTCTTAGCTTTCCTACATAAGTCAAACTAATTTTCCGGAGTTCATATCTCCTCTCTTCTTCCTTGTTTTTTCCTTGTCCGAGCTTGAGCGCATTTTATTAGTTAAAGGAGGAAAATTTTTAGTGCAAGAGGGTTCCACAATGCTTCGATCTTACGAAGAGCTCACAACTGACACTTGTTCCAATCCTTTTGTGGCTATCACTTATTTTATTTTGTAAGCAATCTTTAAAAATTCAGAAACAGCCATTAAATTTTCTTCTGTTAAGTTTGATTGACATGCCGCATATATTTTAGCCGTCAAATATGCCACAGTGATACAGAAAGTCTGGCATGGATAGGAATACGAGATAAAACCACTACTTTTGGTTTTACCACCTGAGAATATGGCCTACCGAACACCTAAGAATCAAAGACTTTGTCCATGTTATTAAGATACTCCGGTTGAGACATTCATCAAACATACTTAAATAGAATGATGATCTCGACCACCGGGGGCCAATTGCATTTTCTTAGTGGTCTGCAGTTTTTCTTTCGGCTAGGATTTCTATTCACTTTCTTCAGATGTTCGTTGATGGTGGAAAGCAAAGGAGCCCGCATCATCACAAGATTTTGGAAATCATTCAAAGATTGTGCCTTCTTATTGTAAGTGTTGCTCTCAAGACAACCAGCACCGAGGCTCTTGAGGTCATCCTCAACATACACCCCGTTACAATACACATCAAAAAGGGGGCGTCAATCGCAGCGTTCAGGCTGCATCTCAATCAGAATCACACTGGAAAAGAGTTTCGCACGAATCCATCTTTGAATTTGTCCCGTCTATCCCACCTGACATCGACAGGGCGAGTGATCACCTCCTCTAGACTACTTTAAATCACAAATTCCAAACAGGGCAGAATAGGAATTACATTCGGTGCTTCAGCTATTTACAAACACTATTAGATACACAGACGGTTCCAAATCTGAAGAATATACCGAAGAGGGTGTTTTTCGCGAGGAACCTCATATTGAAATTGCTATAAACCTTGAAAGGTATGTCACGGTCTTCCAGATGTAAGTCAAGGATATTCTTGAAGCGAAAAGCTATCTCCTCAACTCAGACACTGAGAACAAGGAGATCGCAATCTTCTCGGACAGCCAAGCAGCTATCAAAACGCTGCCAAAGCCTTCCACAACCTCCAACCAGATTCTGGAGTGTAAAACTTCCCTGAATTTCCTCTCTCGGAAGAGCATGGTACACGTTTTTTAGGTGCCAGCTTACAGCGATATTAGCGGGAATGAAAATGCGGACGATCTTGCTCGCCTTGGTACAGCCTCGGAAGCATCTCTTTCCATAATTGGGATCGCATCAAAACACCTTAATATTCCGGCTTGGGGTGACTGCGAGCACCGTTGTCTTTAGATAGATTACCCTACAGGTAGAACTGCAAAGGAACTGTGGGGAAAACCTAACCCAACTTTAACGAAAAATCTATTGGGACTTAACAAGCCAATCCTGAGAGCTCTAGTGTCTATACTCACTGGGCACTCTTTTTTCAGCCAGATCCAGTATGCCGAGGATGTGGTGAGGAGTCCGAAGCGGTAATTCGTTTTCTCTGTCACGTACCGGCTCTCTCAAGAAAACGCTGTAACGTCTGTTGTTGGTGTGCGGGTAGTCAGGAGATTGTTCAGGGCCATTTTCCGACGTTGCTAGTTTCAGAGCGCTGTTCTAGCTCTGCGGTTCGGGTGGTGTACGTAATGTACACTGCTTAGTCTGAACTCACTCATTCGCTTATAATATCTTATAACTACGCGGCGTAGGTGCGGGGTAGGAGCGTGCGCTCACTACTCTTCTGACCAACATGATGACGCGCGCTTGTCGCCAAAATAGCCAACACGGGAGGCACGGGACGGAGTGTGCGCTCACTATTCTTCTGACCAACACGATGATGTGCGTTTGTCGTCAGAATAGCCAACACGGGGGGAGGGGGTACGGGACGGAATGTATGTGTGCGCTTACTAATCTTCTGACCAGCACGATGAACGTGCGTTTCGTCATCAGAGTAACCAACACGGTACGGGGACGGAATTCATATTCGTGCGCTCGCTACTCTTCTGATCAACACGATTAACGTCCGCCTATCGGCAGAGTAGCCAATACAGAACGGTGTGCGTGCGCTTACTAATTCTCAGGGCAGCACGATTAACGTGCGCTTGCCATTGAACTAGTCAACACGACTTGCGGATAGGACTTGGACGGGAGATGTATCTAGTCGAGCTGCTGGGAGGCAACTGACTAATATTTCGGTGCCGACTGACTTTTATAGCTAGTCTTCTGGTAGTCCACTGGTGGGGGTCAACTCTTCGAACTTCTGAGTTGTCTTCTCGCGGTCGGATATTTCACTGAACGGTGGCTGTGCTTTCGACTTGTGTCTGCTTCGATGCTCGGTGATCAACTGAGTGATTTTACTACTGGCTGCCGGCTATTTATAGGCAGGCTGGCTGATGGCGTCGGGTGTAGAATCTTCCCTTCTACTATCACGCCACCAGCACGGGACACTACTGAGTTGCTGATCAGTAGTGCGGTCTCCTCTCGGCGGCTGGCTTACTTTGCTGCGGCTGCTAGACACTCGTTTTCGCTGGTGTCTAGCTGAAATGTATGTGACTTCGTTACAACGTTACAGATTCATTGGTTCATACCTCCTGGAACCACTGCATAAAGGGGGACAATTTTCAGCGATTGCTTATAAGCCGGGGAGGTGAACAATGGGCCTTATATGGCTTACGTTCCAAAAGGCCCCGGCGGGATCTCAACCTAGTTTTCAATGAAGCAATTAATCAAATGGTGGTTGAGGAGGAAGTATGGACCTACTAATTTGGTGGTTTACAATTTTAATTGAAAGAAAATTCAGATGTATCTTTTACCGCGAAGGTGAATGACACCAGCTGGTGATGTCTTACAGAAAGCAAAAATGACATTCCCAAAGTTATTGGTGCGGTGGCACTTTGTTCATCTAGCAGTGTTTTCAGCATCGCATCCTTACATATAGCTCAAGCGTTCGAAGGTTTGTGCGTACTTCTATAGAAGTGAATTATTTGAATTGAATTGAATGAATACTTCCCACGTTATCCATATTCTGCATGTGTGGAATTGACTTTCATTTCGATTAAGCTACTTTTAATGATGTTCTTCATTATTTTTATTATTAATAAAAGTTTGGGGGTCGACACTAACTAGAAAAATCTTAAACATATATAAATATCTTTCTATTTCTATTTCTACATACTTACGTACTCCATAAAATCTCTCAGCATCAGAACCGCCCTCATCAATCTATTTCCATCGCAAGTTTTTGATGGTTATTTAAAGCGAATTATTCTGAAAATGTTAACCATAATCCGCTTCAACAGTTATAATATAGTATCCACAAGATAAAACATCTTTAATTCACTCATCTGCACGTTTTTGGAGGAGCTTATATTCGGATAGAATTTCCCTACTCACTCTTGTGAGCATTCAACTCCGTTAATTATTCTCGAAATGAGTTTGGCTTTAGCCGAAAAGGGATTATATAAGAAGCAACATCAGTATTTCGCCTACTCATTTTTCTCTCGTTCCATTGTCTTGTATACAACAGACAACACAGAAGGACTCGTTTCAGTTTCAGCAATTCATTTCCGTAGCTGCTGCTCCTTAAGGTTTAAGGAAGTTTTTCTGGAGGAGTCTAGAACTATACAACAATGGCGGTACACGAATAGATTGTTCGGTGATTTTTCTCCATTTAGCTGCAAATATTACTTCCATTTGTTATCTTTATTTATCCTAGCCAAAGAAGGAGGTTTAGTCCAGAATATTATATGTATGTGTGGAAGTATGTGCATAAGTAAGTATCATCTGACTGTGGTGGTATAAATCTCAGCTTATAGCAAGTCAAGTGGTACTGAATTGGCATTTGTATAATATTTTTTTGCCATATTAACTTGGATTTTTGTGTTATCTGTACTTAGGCGGAGATCATAGAATCCAATGAAGAAGCATAATGACCAATTTGATAATGGTTTACATTATTTTAGAAATAATTTTGTAATGCAACAGCTTCTGCCATTGATGGAGCTTTTGATTTCATTATTTTTGTTAAGTATGCAACTACCAACGACGGATTGAATTTTGTAAGTAGAACATATTGTTCCATTTGAAATAATTCCGTTCAGAAGGTTGGGAGATAAGTTACATTATCTTTTGTAGTTTTGCCCATATGATGAAATTACTAACACCAAAAATTGATGAGTTATCGAAGAGTTTGTTTTAATTATAAAAGGTTTTTTTGTTTCTTTTTTTTTATATTATTAAGCCAAGCTCAGGGGATACCCAATGATGCAAAGCATAGCATAGCAGAAAGGAGATACGGAAAGGAATTAGGGAATATGAGGAGAGCGGCGGAGGTGCTGATGTATGTCACTCTTGAACTTTCGCAGATTGTGTGCCGGAGGAAAGACCGAAGACGGAAGACTGTTCCACATTCGCACTATTTGGGATGAAAAACCACCACGGAATTTTACTGTACGGCCGAAGGTAATGTTAAGGATAAACGGATGTGTGCGATTTGCAGCACGAGTATTGCGTGCAGGAATCATTCTACAAGGGTACAGATTAGATATTTCATTGGCATATTGACCATGTATGTATTAGTAAAGGAGCGAAAGGCATCCAACATTGCGACGGTGCTTGAGTGAGTCGATATGACAAGTTATTGCCAAATCGCAAATGAGCTTGAAGCATCTTCTTTGGACAATATCCAATGAAGCTAAGGCTGTGCGATCAGCCCCGGCTCAGATGTGAGAATTGTATTCCATTCTAGGTCTGATATAGGACTTGTAGATTTGCTAGATTTGACGGACTGAAATATTTCTTACACCTTTTCAGAAATCCAAGACATTTAGATGCTTCTTTGGCAACAGAGAAGATGTGATCTGTCCAGCTTAATTTACAGGAACTATTAATGCCAAGAATGCATAAAGACGGTGTATCGTAAATCAGTGCTCCATAAAAAGAACCGGGAGTGGATGAATTATGATCTTGTTTTAGTGGAATAAAACAGCTTTGGAACTTAGATGCATAGAATTCAACGCTTTGCCCCAAGCGAGGATATTGCCAAGATCGTTAATCAATGATCTAATCATCCAATCTCGTTTAACACATGCGGCATTCCCTCTGGAGTCCGCGAGAGTGTCAAAGGAGTAAGCGAAATCAAAGGAACTGTCATCTGCGAAACTATGGATGGGATTGAAGGTAAGGGAAAGCAGATCATTAATGAAAATTAAAAAGAGTATTGGAGAGATAGCAGAGCCTTGAGGAACACCGGCATTTATGGGATGAGGTTCAGATGTAACGCCATCTAATACAATACGTATTTGGCGACCAGATAGGAAACTTTCAATCCATAATAGAAGAGGAGAGGAGAGATCAAGTGCTTTAAGTTTAGCTAAAAGGCTTGGATGCCAGACTCTATTAAAGGCCTTTGAAATATCTAGGGATTGTGGGTTCATCAAAATTGCTAGGAATACGGTTCCAACGTTCCGTAAGAAAAGTCAGCAAGTCTCCAGATGAGCGTCCAGCTCGGAAGCCATATTGACGATCGTTAATTAGATGATGAGTTTTTAAATACTTCAGTAATTTGGAATTAATGATATATTTAAAAACCTTTGAAAGATTCGAAGTAACTGCAATTTGTCGATAATTTGAGGGATCGCTAGCCTGACCTTTTTTGGGAATAGGCTGAACGTGAGCTAGTTTCCAAGCAATTGGAAATTTTTGTGTTGAATAAGATAAGTAGAATAGTTTGCACAGAGGCTTCGCCAAGGTTGAGGCGCAGCTTTTAATTAACAGGGGCGAAAAACCATCAGGACCTGCGGCTTTGGAGAAGTCGATTCCCTTAAGGACCTTGAACACATCCCTCGTACGGACGTATATTGGCTCTTGTATATATCGAGACTGGAGATGTAAAACAGGTGTCTGTGAAGTGGGTGGAAGTCGAGAATTTGAATCTAACAGCCAAAATATTAGCTTTATCCAGGGAGTCCACAATCACTTCAGCATTATGAATAGAGGAACTGCTGAAGTTGTTCCTGATGGTTTTGACCAGAAACCGTTGTTGCCATTGTGGCTTGCCAAGATTCTTTGTCTGACACTCTGGTCAAAAAGAAATTTTTCTCTCTGGAAAATTGACTTACAGGTGTTCCGTGCAGTCTTGTAGACTTGTTTCAGTTCTGGACATGGATGCAGTTGATAGGCACGCAAGGCAGTCTCTTTCGCTTTTATTGTTTGGTTGCACTAATCGTTAAACCAAAAGCGATTTTGTTATTGAGATCTGCTGCAGTTGGAGTACGGAATGTATTCACGCATGCCAAGATTTAGAATTTTTCAAATATATTGTTCAGAAATATAATATCAAAGTGTAATATAATAGAAACCTACTATCGTCAATATCTGTGTAAGTTGTAGTATTAAATTTAGTAATAACTAGATTAGATTTAGATTGGCGGAGGGATGCGCAGGCTCTATCCTTGCACTCATTCTAGCTTGAAAGATATATTGCGCGTCTAGATTCTAGGTTAAGACTGTTACTCTAGTCTAGAATCATTCTCGGATTGATAATAATTCAAATGTACATTGATGTAGCAAAATCATGTTCGAGATGGATTTGCTCCTGGCTTATGTTTCGCAATTATAGAGTAAATGCTCTGAAGTTTCATGAGAATCATGGCAATAGCCGCAGAATGAAGTCTCAGCTAAGCCCATCTTTAAGTGGTACCTACCGTAAGAAGCAATTGCCTGCGAAGAGTGGGTATTTTAAGCTCTGTTCTCCTAAGGATTAGGAATTCTTTTGTTTTTTCTGCCAGAGGTGGCGATAAACTTTTTTTGCCTGACGAAGTCCTTCTAGCCTAACCCAAAGAAAAGGAATTTTTTTCCCCAGCTATTTAGGGTAGCTCTGAGCTGAGGTAACACTTAAAAGCGCCTCAAAATGCCTCTGATTCGACAAAGGTAGTTTCCGCTCTACTCTTGGCTAGGCCGTTAGCAATTTTATTGGATTTATGGCCCTCATATCCCGGCACCTGCACGAGGATAACTTTGTTTCTTCTCGATAAATTTTTCAGGGTTTCCAGATAATAATAATAATAATTTATTCTTCACTGGATGATATACACAAGACTTACAATCTTTTGTAGTATAATTAAGAAGTGGCGCTAGATAAAATAATAAAAGCAAAAAAAAAGAATACAAACTAAAAATATTAATATTTAGTAGGGGAAAAAAAAGATTATCCTGGATTTAATAGTGAAGGACTTTAAGGCCTAGAACAAGGGAAAAGCACAGCTGTAAACAAATGGAGTTGTCAATCTAATGAAAATGGCATGCTGAATGCCGCTGGATGAGTGCGTTCATTAATTAACACATGATTTTGCATGCAATTTCATCCAAATTACATCGAAATTAATTGATTTTTAAATGACGTCAATGTATGGGAAATTACGTAATTTCGAAATTGATTTCAGAAAATAATTCAAAATTACGTAATTTCGGCACAGTCTGAACGTCATATAAAATACAACTGTAGGCAATACTAAGGTATATAGAAGACAAGGTATTCCCATTAAAATGTTGACACATTGTAGCTGATAGCCTGTGACTTAATTCTGTGACTTATGTATATGTCGTAGACATTTGACGTAACTCAAGACTTCATGAAAAGTCACTTCATCAAATGTAATCAGATAATGTAACAGTTTTCGCATTCATGAAATGCTATAAGCATAAAGGCATAAAGGTAGTGTAATACCGCCCGAAATAACTAAAGACTAGGGAAGGGAAATGAGTGGTGAATGGGTAGGTCGCACCCAGTCCTGCGATACAAACACACATACACGCGCGCGCACTGTCATCAAGAGATCGCTCAAGATCTTGATGACGGGAGTTGCTAAGCATTTCACGCTAATAGGACTGGAGCAAAATATTAAAATATCAAATTTTTCGATTGTCTCCGTTTTCAACGGTATTTAAAAAAAAAAACGCTAATGTTTACAAACATTTATATATAATTGTTTTATTACACAACCGGCTCTAACCTTATATCCATCATGGACAACATAGTAAATCGCCTGGAAACATGACCCAAATCTTATAAATGTTTTAACGTCTTATTATTTAACAAACATTACCCAATTTGAAAATAATACTGCTTATTTAAACTATTTAGAATTCGACTGATGCCAGTACTGTTTTGAAAAGAAAAAACTAATAACAGGCAAGGACCAGACGGAAAATTTAGTTAAAGTTATTATTAAAAGCAAAAACAAAAATTAAACACGAGATAAAGTAAAATCACGAGGGGGGGTGTTAAGGGGTTGAAAGTGTTTTTTTGCGATTTTTGGTAAAATTGAAATGTGACTTCTGAGCGGAGAACGTTCTTCGCGAAAGATATGGATAATAAAAATATCTAAAACTTTGATAGAATGCATTTTTCAACATAACCTCCAATTTTTCGATAAAATGGCGGCAAATCGATTTTTATTTTTCATTTTTTTATTTTGTTCTCTCGCAAAAATAATTCAAATTAAGTACATGAAATTTTGTGAAAGTATACCTCTTCTTGCATTGCATAACCACAATTTTTTTGGAATCTGGGAAACATGTAGGTAGTTTCCGATATATTTACAATTTTCGAAAAAAAGACCAAAATTTTCCACGGAAAACTTTATTGATTTTTTTTTATATAAATATTCTATCCAGGCTCATTTTACACGTTGAAATATCTACGGGGGAGGGGAGATTAACAGGGTCCGAGACAAGAGAGCAGCCGGGCTGATTTTAGAGTATTACATCTAGTTGTTTAAAAAAATATAACAGAAGAACTGCTTATCAATAAGAATCAGCTATCGTCATAAAATAGCAAGGCAAAAAAATTATTTTAAAGTAGTACCTATTCCTTTTTAGCTCCCGTAGGCATTAATTATAATTAATTGAACTAGCAAAACACGATGATAAAACTATCATCGTTGTGGGTCATTATATTGATTTACTAGTACTTCTGCATCAACTAAATTCATATGATGTCAGTATTTTTTTCCACAAACTAGGGTTAGGCAAGCCTAGCTAGTATTTATTTTTAAATTTTTTTTTATTTGGTCTGCATTACCACTGCGAAATATGGATCTCAACTTATAGCTGGTATTCGGGTATTTACAAATGTAAAAAAATGGACATGTAATTAAATCAACAACTGCCAACTAATAAATTTACTTTCAAATTGGAAGAACTACCCCCAAATGAAGGAGCAGCTTGGTTATTTGGATAACGACCCCGATAACAAAAAAGTTATGTATTGGGGCTGGAACGAACATCTAGGTAGACTCGTGAGCATATTTATTCCAGAGAGTTCAGACTCAATACCCGAAAAATTATTAAAAAGTATTACCTGCAACTGTGAAAGGGGTTTTAATTGCTGAAAACACGACTCAAAATGTACCAATTTATGCAGTAATTGTCATAATAACTACTGAAATAGAAGTGAAAAAATATTTGAAGACGTAAATAATTCAGACGAGATTATTGATGAAGAGCAAGCAAAGAATCTTGTTATTGAAATTGTAAAGCTTGAAGAATATTTCATTGATGACGTAGCACAACAACCATAATGGAAAAGATGTAAAATTCATTAGAATTTCATAAATTCCCATAAATTCCTCACTTTTATAAAAAATATCAATAAATTAATTGTTTTACTTAAGTATTATTATATTCAAATATACCTAAAACAGATTACTCATCGTTATACTATTTTGTTTAGTGAAAAAATAGTAAAATATACGTTAATAAAATTGCCAACTGGCCCAATGAGTCTTAATTTTACCTTACGACTTTCAGTGCCATGAAAAACTTAAGTTTCAGGATGATTTCCGCCACTTTCTTCAATTAAATTGGTTCAACTTTAGTAATATTACATTAAAGTAAATTCTGTCATTGAAACTTAATCCATTACTTACATAAATAATAAAAAAAAAGTGAAAATCATAAAAAAAATTAAAAAATCGAGATCCGAAAAGCCATTCTTTTGCTTTTTCTCAAATTTAAGCGGTTTCTTCAAAAATAAACCGTCAACGTATATAGACCATTTTAAAGTAGACATTTCAACGGTTAAAATGAGCCTGGATAGTAGAATATATAAATCGAAAAACACACCAATAAAGTTTTCCTTGGAAGATTTTTGTTTTTGTTTTTTTTTTCGAAAATTATAAATATATCGGAACCTCTATGTTTTCCAAAATCCAAAAAAATTGTGCTTATTCAGTGCAAGAAAAGGTATACTTTCACAAAATTTCATGTACATGTAATACGAGAGAACAAAATAAAAAACTGAAAAATCGATTGTCCGCCATTTTATCGAAAAATTGGAAAAATGCATTATATCATCAAACTTTCAGGAAGAATGTTTTCCGCTAGGAAGTCACATTTCACCGAAAATCGCAGAAAAACACTTTCAATAATAATAATAATACCCCCCCCCCCGCCCTCCCCCACCCTAGTTTCGTAATTTTACTTTATCTAGTATTTTATTTTAAATTTGTTTTTTCTCTTAATTATAGCAATAACTAAATTTTCCGTCTGGTCCTTGCGCCTGTTATTATTTTTTTTCGTTTTAGCCTTCACAATACGTTATAGCACCAGCCTATTCAGACACTTTGTAAAAGTAAATTTTTATAGAAAGTACAAATCGGCGTCTGAATACTGCTTTGCCCCATATGCAAATATGCAGTTTTGAGATAAATTTAGTTAAAGTTGAGGCCCTTATTATAAAAAAAAAACTGTTCCATATTTTTTTTTTAATTTACATAAAACTCAGTTGTTTTCCGTCTATTTATATCTTGAAATATTTTTGTTTCAATAGATGAAACTTTAGGTAAAAATTTCATTAACTCGAAAATTCTCCATTGAAATTTTGCCATTACTCCATTACTTATCACCAGGTAAAGAAAATTAGGGACCGCTGGTAAGACTGCATTATTAAAAGATGTCCACTTATAAATGCAGCCATTAAATGCATAATTCGTATGCAGTAAAAATGGACGTCAGCCAAGACAAATGCCGCAAATTAATTCTTTCCACCCATATGGAAAATCCGAATTTGTTTCAAAGAAGCTTAGCCAAAAAATTGAAAATTCCGTAGACCATTCAAAAATTATCAGTAAATTTCGAGAATCTTATAGTGTCCAGAGAAAGTCCGGGTCAGAAAGGAAAGTTCTATAGACCAAAAATTGGTCAAAGAAGTGGCAGACAACTTTAAACGAAATGCCAACATGGTCCATCGAAGACAAGCTTCCATATTCAGAAAACACCGAACCGAACACCAGAAAAGAACCAAGTTTCAAAATCTAGGAGCCGAAATACGGCTTAGTGTTATGGTCGTAGCATACTGCATATAGCAATATGCTACATGACGGCTAGCAGCAGCACCCTCGCGTGAGCCACACGACGAACGTGCGATTATCGAGACTCGACCACACGTTTCGAGTCTGACTTGGACCGAGCACCGAAATCGAGTTTCGGAAAAAAGAAGAAGAACCGGAGAGATTTTTTGTATTTTTTGGGGGCAAGAGGTGAACAAAAAAGGAAAAAAAGACGTAGGGGAACAACTTCCAGGCGAAAAAAAAGGGAATTGAAAATCAGGAATTTGCGGATCATCGCGAAGTGCATCGAGTTTTGATTTTTTTCCAGCTCTAGCCAGAGCAGATTACGAAATCCTGTCTAAGGTATTGTTCCTCGTGATAACTAAGTATTGTACGAAGCACAGGGAATTAGTACCGAATCTCGGTGATCACCTCCTAACGTGCTGTTGGCCCCACAGAAGACCCGATAGACTTCCAAGCCGCTCAATTGTTGCCAGTCGCATAATTGGACATTGCAGTCCCTAAGGACCGAGAAACTTCAAATCCCGCCTGACTTTGTAGTCAGTGCTAGCACAAGTCATTAAACGTCCACTCAGCTGCATCGTTCATCCGATTCAGAAGGACACAGAAAGGAGGTCCGCCGTATTCAGAGTGATGGTATATGTACTGAATTATAATTTAAAAGTTAGATTTTCATACCCCTTAGATTCATACCCGTCGATTGTAAAAGAGATTGTCAGTTGAAGAAGAGATTTGCACGGTTCGTAGTGGACAAAAATTGAGATATTGGTTAAACAAGAGGGATCCAGAACCCAATAAGGAAAGTTTTAAGGAAAGCAGTCTTATAAGCCTATAGCATGGCACCGCCATTAGACACCCGCCTGGTTGTGTAAGTCGCTATGAACGGAAGATAAGTAAAGGAGTCTAAATCAGTAATTAGTTCAGTAATTAGTTCAGCAAAAACAAACTAAATAAGGTGTAGCAAACCCGGATGATTAACTTAATCTTAACTTCAGGGTAATTGAGCCAGTATAGCTTTTCAGCTTTAAAAGAAGGCGCTGCTCCTGCGAGGGATCCACAGCATCATGTAAGTCGAAATTTTATGTTTGTTATTCCGTTTTTGCTAACATACTTTAGAATTGTTCGAATAGCCTAATAATTTGTACCATTTAAATAGAACTGACCAAATTAGAAATAATAAATAATCCTCGTAGTAGTGGATCGAACTAATCAGTTTGCATCCGTAACGAATAACAGAAGACTCATAGCAATTATCAAATTAACTTTAGCATTTTGAGTCGACGCTAATCACCCTTTACAAATTGCGTATAAAACAAGCAACGTATTGAATTTTTTTTACAAATTTTTGGCATCACGGGTTCAGAATCGAATAGTCAAACTTAATAGTTATACGCGAATGAAATACTTAGTGAATTAGTCCACCAGATTTAAATACCATAGAACTACATGTTAACAATCGATTATGTAGTTACCTAAAAAGAAAAACGGGAATTTATTGAAATTATTGAACAAACTCTTAGTTACTAGATTGAAATCTGATCAACGTTCATAGCTACTTAAGAAAAATTATATTTAATACAGAGAGTAGAGAAATATGTTGCGACGTTATTAATTCGGCATCCATCCGTCGTGAATTACATAATATTGTGTGATATGCTTGAAATATGCAAGATTGGTTCCATTTCCTGTGTTGGTTGCAAATGAAGATAATCCCTCAATTTATCGCTCGAATGGTGCAGGAGCTTTCTCCAACAGTTAATTAGTAATAGTAATTTTAACCTTTGCAAGTTTTGAATTCCTTAGTATGTTTCCACTGAAAAGAAAAACTGTAATATAAGAAGAAGTACTCTTGAGCCGGATGAAATCATTTAATAAAATAAAATATCATTATAACGTAATGACGTAGGTACTAGAATTTATTCTTTCTCCTTCACACTCCTGGAGCCCTCTTGATGTAGGGGTTGAAAAGGTCCGCTCCTCAGTCTGGACTTCACGTCCAAGCCAATCACTCAACATAGTTCCATAACATTAGGTGAAAACGAACTTCAACTAGTGTCTTCAGAAGCATTTTCTTTCATTCTTTAGAATGCATGAGGCATCAGCTTTGTTTTGGTCGGATTTAACAGCTTACCACTATGGCAGAAAAGCGAGAAATTTCTACGATGCCCAATGCATACCCGTAGTACCCAAGGAAGCGAATCCTCTAAGTTGTCCAAAACTGAGACCAACATTCATTTGGAAATCGTGATCGAAATCCTTCAACACAATTTTATTAAGAAAACTTACTGCGTTCTATACTTACCGAAAACTTCAAAGAACCAGAATGGAAGACATCACTGAATGAATTAACATGATCAGGGTCAGTATTGTGGTCGATCGGAGTGCCCCTGATTGGAGGCCGTTGCAATGAACTTGTTAAAGGAAATTAGATTGCACTCCATGCCAGATAGATTTGCTATGAAATAAAGAAAGAAGCCATATTTGATGCGCCTGGAATACAAACTAAATACATATAAGACGAGAAGTTTAGTTGTGAAAAGATTAAATGATTATCCATCAGAATAGACAATAAAGGAACTAGATAGAGTTGCTCCCATTTAGCCCTGAACTGAAGTCCTAGCTATTAGCTAGCACATATTTCTCATACATGGACAAAAGCTAAGGTGATATTTATTCTAAAGTTTGGAGAGCGAAATGCATAGAATCTCAGACATATCGTCCAATCACCGAACTATATTCCCCTGTAAGCCAAAAAAAAAGGAACTAGCTGAGCATACTAGTAGTAGGCTCCTTAGTGACAAATTCTTCTTTAAAAAAATTGTCTGTAATTTCTCCAAAATTTCCTGGGGAAATAAAAATAAGTCAAGGATCTCTTCCAGATTTTTTCTCTGTGAAATGATATTGTCGAAACATTATAAAACACTTAACTAAAAGCAAAAAAGCTGAATGCCAAAAATCCGAGAGAGAATTAAAATGAAATCCCAGCCATAGAAGAATGTCAACCAACCCCGAGGGCATATTTTTCCAGGGTCGAATGTTTTTTTTTTATGTATTTTTATTGTTTTATTTTTTCGCCTTTCTAATCTTACATCTGTTTACACTTTTCTCAAATTACAAGTCCATTACGGCTTTCTGCAAGTTCTTGTTGTTAACTTTTAATTTTCTTTTTCCATCTCTTGGTCCCAGGTGAAATTTATTACTCCTATCCGGAAATATGCCTGTACCTATACCAATGAAAATTCCATCCGATACCCAAACCAGAAAGTATACGTATAGCCGGGTTTGGGTAGATGTATAAGAAAGGGCTGGAAAAAGAGCACTTCCGTGACAAATGATTTTTGCCTGATGATAATTTACGGCAAATAAATTCGAAGCGCCCTCCATGGTTTTAGCTTTTTACTCTACCCAATATAGCTCCTTTCCCCTATTTCATCCAGCCCTTCTGCCATACCCATTCAGTTCTACAGCTGACACATTATTTCTTTGAGCTTTTTGTTGGCATTGCCCAGACCTGGTTCATTCTCCCCTGGTTTTCCCCCGTATTTTATTCAAAATCCCTCGAGCAACATTTTGATTTATTCGGTAAAAAGTTTGTGTATGTGTGTCTGTATATATACAAGTGTATGTATGCAAATTGTTGGGAGATCCTGTCGAATTATTATTTTTTGATTTCTAACATCTAAGGTGGGCTTATTAAGCTTCAGCTCGTTATATAAGACCCGCAGAAACCATGACAAAAATTTCCTTTTATGCTCCTCTCATATTTTCTTAAAAGCAGCAAATTAAAATTGGACGAAACAGAAGTGACATGAATGGCAAAAACAAAATCCTTATCCTCTGCTTCATTTTAACACGTTTCAGCGACCCATATACAGGACCTAATGTTTGGCCCACTCTTTTACGCTTCCCCAAAACTCCAGGATTTTCGGTCAACGATATTTAAAAACACAAAAAACAAAAAATCTAAAAAAAAAAAAGAAAGGAAAAACTCAAGTAGGTACACGGTTTTCCATTTAACGGCACGAACAAAGTGAGATGGAAATGAACGACGAACGAAGGAGGATGATTGTCCGTCTAACAGCCCTTCTGGCCCCTTTTAGCCCTTCTGGTTATTTGAGGTGGAATAAAATATTCTGTCTGGGTTTCATAAATTTTTTTCGTCCTTTGTGTTGCGGGCACGGCCTCTCCAACCTCTTCAAATGGAAATGTAACTTAAAGCAAAAAAAAAAAAATCGTTTGTAGAAGGAAAACGCTAGAAGTTATAGGAAAAAACAAAAAAAAAGATAAGTAAATCTGGGGAAAATCTGTAAGGCGATTTTGTGAGAGATTTTTATTTGATTACTTTTTCGGAATTACCGCGCTGCTGTAAGAGGTATTCAAGTGATAATTACAGGAAAATAAAAATTGAGGTGAAAACGTAAATTAGTCTTAACAGCAGAAGTTTTCCAGGAAATTTAGGTCGCTTTGTATTTTCGATGAAGAATTTGTTTACAATTATTTAGAGCGTGAGAAGGAAAGAAAGTGATTTAAAAGTCAAGGATAATAAAGTTGTAAATGATAGCGGGGATTTTTAGTTTTGAAGATTTTCCAGAAAGGATTATTTGTTTTCTTTAATTAATTATTTAATTTTTAAATTTTTTTTTTTACTGAGTGGGGGACTTTGTAGTTACGAATTTACTGAAACAATGTTTAATAGATATATTCGACTCAGGAAGAATATACATTCTGTGTTGGAATGTGCTCTCATGGATGTGTGTTTGAAAAAAAAAAATTATAATAATTTATTTGACAGAATTTCGCAAAAAAATAGTAATTGAACTTTAAAAAAAACTTATTCACACCTTCTGACGCTAATAACACATTGATTTTCGAATTAATAAAGCGGTAGGCAAGTCGATTGCGCACGGATTTCATTAAAGTTCTTGACCGAATCAATCACAAAATTTTTATTCATAAGTTGACTGTTTTGGTTTTCCTACTGTCTTTGTCGATTGGTTTCGTTTTTATTTATCTGATCATACGCAGCTAGTTATATTCCGAGCAGTTCTTTCTGCCAAAATAGATAATACTGCTGGTGTTCCTCAAGGTACTCATCTTGGACCACTCTTTTTTATAATTTACATCAATGATGTATCTCTGATTTTGACTAATTAAAAAATATTTTGCTATGCTGACGATGACAAATCGTCCGCATTGTTTCTGATGAAAACGAGTGTGGAATTTTCAACACGGACTTAGACACCTTTCATAAATGGTGTGCCATTAACTGTCTTCCTCTTAATATCAGCAAATGTACTGCAATGTCATTTGCTCGTAAAAGGAGGGCTTTGGACTTTAGTTTTATTTTAGATATATGGTTATTAACTTGACGTGACAAAACCAAAAATGTGGGTGTTTTACTTGCTTCCCGTGTTTCCTTCGAGGATGATATTAATACAAGCGTTGCCAGGAATAATGCTTCTCTAGGGTTTGTAAAGAGATGGTCAAAGGAGTTATAATGATCCATTCATAACAAAAGTCCCTTACTTCACTCTCTTCTATGCTATTATTCTACCTCCATATGTTGACAGGATTAAACTCGTTTCATTAGATTCTCTTGTGAATAGACGAAAAACTTCCAGAGCTCTTTTTGCTGTTTGAGGAATTAGGACTTCCTCAGCGTGCACAAACCATGGCATGCACGTGCCTATTTCTCAATGTCTTGTATCTTTAACCACAAATTTAATTGCATTGACTTTCAGCTTTTGAAAAATCAAATAAGAGATCAGCTTAGTTGAAGTGACTTTTTTTTCATTATTATACTTACGAAACGTTTATTTTTTCTTCTTTTCTCTTCGTTTTAGTTGTTACGCCGGAGAATCCCTGATATCTTGAACAATAATAAAATTTTACCCGGTAATAAGTCATAATAATCTTATTGTTATTGTTATGAATACTACTTTTTGCTATTATTATTGTTATATTTAATTTTTATAAACTCAATAATCAGATCTTTGATGAAGTTCTAAATAACTCAATAAACAAGTGAACAACTTTTAAAGTTTTTGAAATCTCTGATAATACTTCAAAACTCTTTTGAAATTTCGGAGTCAATGAAAGATACTAAAGATAGCTGGAAATCCATGATGACATCTAAAATCTTAAAACTCTCAGCTCTAGCAATTACAGTATTATTCAAACAGTATTCAAACTATATTGGATTAGACTTGCAATGTTACATGCGTACATTACAAGTTTACATTTTTTATATACATTTTCACAAGAAAAATACTTACAAGAGCACCGAATTTGAGTTCCTTGAGGAACGCCAGATTTGCCGAATATTATCTTCGGAGTAATGTGTTACCAATATATTGTTGTCTGTTAGAAAATTCAGTGAAACCTCTTACAGCGGACATTTCCGTACAATGGACTTATCTTCAGAACAGACATAGAAATCATTCAAGTTCAGCCAAAACTTATAATTCTTAATTTTTTCTTTCAATAACTGTACCAGTGCTGTCGTAAAAGTACTCCGCTTTTCATTTCTTCATACTTAAAACTCCTATATTACTACATGTTATTATATCCGGCAATTAAACGCTGTGATGATGATTGATGATTATGAAATGAATAAGGATCTCAGAACTGCAGAGCTCCAGAAAAAGTTTTATTTGAAACGCTTCTCTCCTTTTTTGAGGCCAGCCCCTCCCTTTAACTCTGTACACGAATTTGTCTGTCTGTATATTTATTTATATTTCTTTATTACTATTTTCGACACTCTCGTTGGCACACAAGTTCATGACGCGTGACAATTGAATCTGTCAAAATTTGAACCGGAAATTTCCATGGAAAACCCGGAAAACCGGGAAAAATCATTTGAAAATTTGGTACAAATTTGATTAGTGATAAATCCGTTTCAGGAAAAATGCATAGTTTTCCGATTTTTCTGGAAATTTCCGACTTATCCGGAAAATTTTCCGGTAAAAAAGTTTTCTAAATTATGCTGGATCAAGTTCCCTATCAACTGGCATGATTACTTTCTCTCCGACAATGGTGAAAACTTGCAGAAAAAATCGAGGAAAATTCATGTAAAACGCTTTTCCGGAATTTTTCCGACCAAGGAAGCGTTTAAGCGTTTTGCAACCTAAGACAAAGTTGTAGAGCGAAATGAGTTGCATAAAGTTGATTTTGTGGAAAACTCCGTGTTTCAGGAAAAATGCTGAATTTTCCAATTTTTCTGAAAATTTTTCCTAAAATTTCCGGAATTTTCCGACAAAAAAGTTTTATAAACTATGCGAATTCACTTTTTCCCGCCCTACTGGCATTAATACTTTCTCTTCAACAATCATGAAAACTTGCATGAAAAATCGAAGAAAAGTCATGTAAATTTTTAAAAAAATTCATAGTAATAGGAAAAGTCTGTGGAAAACATGGAAAATCGGGAAAATTCATGTTATATGGGATCAAGTTGTAATACAGCTAAAAAGCGCTGTTTAAATCATAGTTTGAATTTCAGAAAACCGTTGCAATACTTCAACGATTTGATACTCGAAAAATTTTTGTTTTCGGATCGGCACCAAACATGACTTAAAAATTGTTTTAAAATATCTCCATGCAGCACGTAATAACAATTTAGTTAACGTGAGAAAGACAGAAAATAAAATAAGTAAAAAAACGACTTTTCAAACAAAACTGAGGCCAAGCCGCATGAAAAAGAAGAAAATAAACTTTTCTTCACACACAGACCTCTGTGACCTCAGATTTTATTCGCTGACAATCACCGATATATTTCAGTACGATCAATCAGAGGTAATAAGTGATTTGATTCATGAAGAGAAAGAATATTCAAGAGAAATGTCCCAATCAAAAACTCTGAGTCCACCTCTGTGTGTGAAGAAAAGTTTATTTTCTACTTTTTCATGCGGCTTTGCCTCAGTTTTGCTTGAAAACTCGTTTTTTACTTATTTTATCTTTCCTTTAGATTTCGTATTTTCTTCTTCTTTCCTTCTCACAAAATAACTACGACCGTATCGCTTTCCGTTCGCCCTTAAAATCCAATTAACAGTAAATTTTTTATGAAAGGTTGGCAATTAGTGATATAATTTAACTATATCAGTTGTTTACTTTATTTCAAGTGTTGTAAAAACATTGAATAATGTTTGTAAGAAAACAATATAAAATTTGTGAATTGTGTGTAAGGAAAAAAAACTTGGCAAAAGTTCTCAATTTGGAAAATACGAAATTCAAGGAACTTACAGCTTACACAATCTCTTTTAAATTATTGCTCATAATGTTGTTAGTAAATAGTTAAATTTTCAAGTAGAGATCTCAATGGGTTTGGGGACTTGATTCCGTAAAATTTTTTCACCAAGGACATAATTTCTTCTCTTCTGAAACGTGACCTTTAAAATAAAATAAATCTCGTCCCACAAATATATCCGAAAACCAAAGGCAATCTAGAATAATTGCTGAAAATTCAATAAATATAAATAATATAGAAAACAGAATTTCTAGTATAACGATAAATTTAGAGCATGACGACTGGACACATCAAGAATCCATTTTTGGAAATTCTATGGAAACTGTTCTGTGGCCATCAGAAGTTAATGCTAATAATAAACAAACTGAACATTGTCAAAAATTTCACTCCATATTGAGAGGCATACTGATACGAAATTTCATAAGCGCGCTAAAATATCTCTAAAAAACCGGCCACAAATAAATAATGCTGATAAGGTTAAAGAATTTCAATTCAAGATAAAAACAAGTAAAAAAGCTAGAATTGGTCTAAGACCAATTCTTATGATACCCTCTAGATGAATGCACGTATGAAATTTCGTATGGTCACCCATTTGAGCAATTTTGATTTTTGCAGTGGATTTTTGCATATATTTCTAGAACGGTTCGTCGGTTCGTCATATTCTGAAGAAGTTTTTAGTACAATAAAAATGTCTTGGACTGATCGTTTTCACAGTATACGTAAAAAACCTAACTTTTTATATGGCAACACCAAAAAGTAGTTGCCCGATTTAGTCCGTTTTTAAAATGTTATTTGCTAGTACAATGAAAACACCATGGACTAAATTTCAGCTCTCGACGTCGACGCGTTCTCAGGCAGGTTTCAAATATATAGCGGAAAACGAAATTTTTGTATGGCAACCCCACGAAGGAGTTGCCCGATTTGTCTCATTTTCGAACTTAATTTTACTTAAAAGTCCGTGTACAAAATTTCAGCTTCCTACGTGTACGCGTTCTCGAGTTATCGTGCGCACAGACAGACGGACGGACAGACGGACATGCAGAATCCAAAATAAATTTTAATATTATGCGTGGGTGTCCAATACATTTTACTCTACCATCATTATTTCGAGGTGTTACAAACGGAATGACAAACTTAATATACCCCTATAGATTTCATCTAGGGTATAAAAATCAAGATTGCTGACATTAAAATTATTGTTTTCCTCATTTTTCATAACCTTGCGAATATGAGTTTTTGTAGATTTCGTTAAAAGTGTTGCAACTGATTCAATGATTGTAAAAACTTGATATCTAAACTAGAGCGAATGAAGTTGTCAATACAGTTTTGCGTGATGACTGTATCGAAAAACCTTACAAATATTTTGACAATCCAAAAATTTCAATAGTTAAACTAATTAATGACAGAATTTATGTATTTTAATAATATACACCTGCATTAATTTGCTTTATGCAGGTATGCTTTTCATGACAGAACCAGGTATGATTACCTGAATCAAAGCTATTTATTTATAAATCTTTTAAACAGTTGTCAACAATAAATTTAAAACTTAAGAAAGTGTAATTGCTGGAAAAAAAAATTCGTGGGAAAATCTAAAAACTACATAGTTGTTTCTATATACAAAAAAAAATTAAATTAATGTAATAATAAGGGTAACTTCAAGCAAAATAATGCATAAAACATAAATTATGAAATTTTGTATTAAATATTTCTCTAAAATATTAATTTTTTGCTTGAAGTTCAGGCTTCATAATTTTTTTTTGGTACATTCGACACATACTGTCAGGTAATTAATAAAGATGGATATTGTATTGCAGCAAGTCTCAACCAGGATATTCCGTAGGTGATGGTTATTACACACTTTCTGAATATTTTCCTTTTCAATATTTAATATTCTCCAAAATGAAGTTGGGCACACCGTTTTTAATTTGGCATGATGATCTCTTATGTGATAAAAAAAGCACATGCTCTAGCTTTTTCTCCTTTATGCCTATCGAAAGCGGTTCGACTCGGTTTTTTGATGAAGTTAACAAAACGGAATTTTGAGCGACTCTATTACGCGGTTCACAAAAGCTTTGTGAAAGTTTTAACACCTCACCTCCTCTTATTGGACTACATTTTAATTTATCTTGGAGATGTTAGCATTTGGTCATCTTTGGCATTGTTTTTCAGAATATCTGAATAATTTCAAATAACTTTTCATGAAAATGACTTTGCAATCGAAAAAAAAGCGGTGCAAAATCATAATTGATTTTTAACATGATGTACCGTGGTACTGTCTCTGTCAGTTTACTGGCTTAAAGACGAAAACGAAAATTTGATTAAGAAATTTCAGAGTATACCATGTATTTCGATCAGCACCACAGGGCGTTGCCTACAACTGTCTACAACTGTGGACTAAGTTACCAAGCCAGTTAGTAGTAGCCATATAAAGATTTATTTAAAAATCGACATATGAATAATTTTAAGAAAAATGGGTTTTATTCATGTTTAAATGATTTCTGGACATCCTTCTAATTCATTTGAATTTATTTAATTTCGTCAGTCGTGTACTCCGTTTTTTCCAAAAGTACTCCGCTTTGGCAGCAAATTGTACTACTCTTTAAATTTTCTAAACGACAGCGCTGAACTGTACCCTTTCAAAATCCGATGTGAAAAGAAATGTTCATGTATTTTTGAAAATGTGAACCTGTTTTATAAGGACAATAAGTTTGGCAAAATTGGTTGCTAAGCTGGGAGCTGGAGCTCTTCAAAAAACAAAGATTTTATTGGAATCCGTAAAAAACTGTAAAAATCCTTGGTAGTTCTTTGAAATATAACAATAAATTTGGCGTTTCGTTTCAGCAGGAACCAATACTCTTCAGTACGGCTAGTCTCTGCCTGACGTAGATGCCAGAAAAAAAAGCCAACCTGCCCTTATATATAATATCAGTTTAAATTCTGAGTGTGAATCATATGAGGCGAAATACTTAAGTATTTATTTTAGCGCTTAACCAATTAGACTGGTCCCGCTGGTCCCGCCTATGGTCCAAATAGCTAAGCGCTAAAATAAATACTTAAGTATTTCGCTTCATATGATTCATACTCAGAATTTAAATTGAGATTATATATGAGGTCAGTTTGGCATTTTCCTTCTGTCGTTGGCAGCAAGCAAGAACTAGCCGTACTGATGAGAATTCATTCCTGATGATATCAAACATCTTATTTGTTTCTATTTCTGTCAGCTGCAAGTTTTTGAGCAAATGAGTTATAATTATTGTTTTTTTTTGGTTAAAGTGATAATATTGTCATAAAAGTCTTCATGACTTTTACTCTTGATCTTTCAAATATATTTGTGATTGTAACTGCGGTGAACGCAATCGAGTGAATGAAACGCTTATTCCTTGCGCCATTCCAAAATGTAGTGTTCTTCGGTTTTTTTTTTTAGTTTCCTATTTATAACCTACACTTTAAAGTGAAAAATTTCCTAAACGAATATGACTCTAAAGAGAATAGTTCATTTTTTAAAAGAAAAAAGTTGATTAAATTCGCGAGAAAAACATCCAATAAAATTAATTGTACAGATTAGAATTTTACTATTTTGCATGTTAGCTTAAACTTAATAAGTGTTTCCATTTAAATGCTCGCCAGCTTGTTGGCTTAAGTTCTTACATTCTTTACTTCAGAATCGGATCGCAATGGATGAGCAGGTATTATTAGAATCTTCAACGTTTGTTCTTTGTGCCGGAAGTAATTTGGGTTTAAATAAAATGAAGTGCAACGTAAATACACTCTTTAATGGCAGATTTGCGACTTCAAAGTGGATTTGAAAAGTATTTCCGAATATCAGCAACGGGCTTTGAAAACTTATTACAGCTGGTTGCGCCTATTATCAGGGCGAGCAGATGGCTACAACTTTACGATTCTTAGTTGAGGAATCATTACGATACCTTCGAATTCCGTTCAGTGTTTTCATACAAAATAGTCAAAATGCTTGTTTAAATATTTTCGTCTAAAACTATTCGGGACAGCCAAGGTAAATAATTTCTTAAATATCTAACGTCCTAACTTCAATTGAGGCTGATAGAGAATTATGCATTGTTTTGGTAGTTGAATGCTCCGAAAAATTGTGCATGCTTATATAGATATTTACCACATTCATCGTACTATTGTGCTTCAAAGGTTCCACACAAGCAGAAAGAAACCCTAATACCTCAAATCCATACCAACAAGGTTGGTAAATATTATCTGCTGCATTTCCACTACACTTACTCTTCTTTATTTTTACCAATTCTCGGAAATATTGAGAACGCAATGAAGTAATTTTTTTTTCAACTGAAATTAAATCCGAATTCAACACTGAAGCAATTTCATTCAACGCGTTATTTCGATTATTTGTATTTTTATGTTCACTACTCTTAACATCTCACAAGACCGAATATTTTTCATATTCCTTAATTAGTTTTATTGTAGAATAACAAGTTTAGCCAACACAACAAATGAGAGTTTCCACTTAAATAAAAAAATCCACCCAACAAATTCTGAGTTTTTACAGCTGACATCGAACAAGTTGCCAACATGTGTCTGAATTTTCATATAGCGTTTCCACTTATACAGAATGTTGCCAACTTGTTACAAAACTTGTCGGGTAAGAAAACTTGTATTAGTGGAAACGAGTCTACACCACAACACCAGGAATTTCATTTGTCAACAAACTGACTTAGGTTGTAATGGGCTTCATCACTCAAAATGATTTCCTAATAAAAATTTGGATCATCCTTAAATCTGGTAGGATAAAATTACTAATGTTGTGGGGGTGTTTATAGTCAGTCACGAGGTTCAAGTTTTTATAAGCGTACAAATTCAAATCTTTTTTTCAGAATATTCTGTAGAGAGGTTCTCTTAAAATTTTTCAATTATTTAAATCGTCGCCAAGGAAACAATGTCTTCTGGCGCTATGAGAAACTGAACTACAATAGAAGTAAATAACTTTACGAAATGAAACGAGACTGAGATTCACTTATAAAAAATTGATACTTTTAGCCTAAATAAATATCTCATTCCGTAAGAGTTATTACCTTGATATTTAACGTGTTAAATTTTAAAAAATGGTAATATTGAAAAAAAATTAACAATGGGAAATTGATTTAATTGAAGATTTGTGCTTTCTATTAATTCACAGTACCATTTTTATTCTATTTTAAGTTTTACATTTCAATTTTAATAATTTAATAATAATTTAACTGTTTGACACATCGCGTTCTTACGGAATGTGCGATTCTTACCGCACTATACTTACTGAAAATTGGATATTTAAACTTAACGAAAGTTCCCCTCACACGAGTTTAATTTAATCTGTGTTCGCCTGTTAAATTAAAGGGTGCGTTCGCTTTACGTAAGTAAATGTACTTTACGTATATTTCTATTGTAGTTCAGCCTTTATTTTGTATGTCAAATTAGCATAGCCGTATTACTCGAATTTTTTTACTAAATTCCAGATAGCAAACGGGTGTTGTTTCTACCGAAAATAGAACGAAATTTGTCCGCAACTGAAGACAGATTTTGATAGGATGTTTTCATAATTAAAAAAGTATTGTTGGTGAGGTCTATTTTAGAATAAGCATGTGTCGTTTGATGCCCCTACTACAAGGTTCATATTGATCGTCTTGAATCAGTACAGAAAAGCTACACTAGATTGGCGCTTTACAAATGTAGTTACCTTCATATTCTGTAAGATATTTACTTTTGGGTTTATTTCAATTTGAATTACGACGGGAGGTTAACTGTGCGACTTTTGTTAAAGATATTTTGGATTACAGAATTAACTCGCCCGAGTTATTATCATTGATAGGAATATATGCTCCGAAAAGGACAATTCAATCTAGATGCTTGCTGTATATTCCTCATCATAGAACGAATTGTGGTAATTTTGATTTTTTTTTTATTATGGTTATTTTAATTTTTGGTTTACTGAGAAAATTGTACGACAAACCAAGTCTAAAACATTTTTCTATTTTATTCTCGTTTGTTGATAGTCTTTTCATACTGTTATATGCGCCAGTGACTAAACAAAACTGAATAAAAATTTCCTTTAACGTATGTCTCTTGCTTATATTCGTAAGACGAACCAATATTCGGCCGACGAAATGAAATCTTTAAATCTTTCACTTGTGACTTTAATATTCTCTACCAACATTTTCCTTGTAGTAATAAATGAACCTAAATTCAACATTAATTTCCATACAAATATTAGCTCAAAATTTAATTTTTCTAAGCTGAAAATGTTACACAAATTCCACAAATGATAAATGTAAAAAATTGTAATAGAACTGAGCTTCAAGATTGTAATTCAGAGAAGTGATAAGGTTTGATTATTACTCAGGAAAATTATGTATAGAAAAAACTGCTATCAGCTGATAGCAGAGGTCTAGAATAAAAAAATAAATAAATAAATATGTTAAGTCAGTTTAAAGTGTGTAGTATTCGTGTACAGTTGAAGTCGATTAGTCAACTTAAGAAATTCTTTTGCATGATTTTATATTTGTTGGCAACAAATACAGAATTAAGTGAAAAAAGTGAATTTACGGTCTGAGGTTCATTTTGATAGAATTTTGAAATTTTTTTGAAAGGTTGAAGTGAATTAGTGTAACTAACTAGTATACATTATTAAATATCACATCTACAGCAGTGCAGAGTTATTTTGATTATTATTCTTAAATAATACAATTGCCAGCTATGACAGTAACCCATCGCTTTACATTTATTATAAACAGTAATTTAATCACGTACATTTGTTGTATAATTTTTAAAGAGCGTTTTGAGTTAATGTGTGGCCTCTGTTACAACTGGAAAAGTTTGATGTTCAGTAATATTGGAGTATGTTATCTTTGTCAGTATTACTGTAAATAATAAAGAAATCTGTACATTGCTACATATTCTAATCAATATTACAATTGCTCTCAATTCACGTAAAAATAAACTAATTTCATAACTCTTAATCTTAACCCTAATAGGTGCACTAGAAAAATCACACAAGTGGGAGCAAGGGGTTGGCAGTGACCCAAATTTCTGACCCAAATTTCTTTCTAGAAATTTAAGTAAACCACAAAATATTCAAAAACAAAAACAGTGAAGCTCGATAACGATTGCTTTTTCTTATACAAAATATCAACTCACTTCAACTACATAGATGCTCCTTAGTCCTTATGTTGGTCTTTCGTATAGCAGGAATTGTAAATCCTGTTTACTTTGACTTTGCATTTTACAACCATAAATTCAGTTTCAAGGTTAGTATCTATAGAAACGTGGTTACATAGTGCAACTCTTTAGTTGCATCTGTTGTACAACCCGGTGTTAAACACGCATTTGAAAAAAAAAAGGAATGTACAGCTCGCAGTTGATGGTTGGTACTGACAAGGCCCAATCTTTTCAAGAATGTCCAGAAATGCAGTTTATGTAACGTCCACCTCAAATGTAACTCTTATTTTAAATAAGTGTTTAAAGGCGTTTGGTTGACAAAATTGTGTGTAAGTGCAATTAAAACAATTTAAGCTTAGATATGTACTTTTATGAGTGGTAGATGTCGCTCCTCCTTTGGGGAATTAAAAATGGCAGTAATAATAAGGAAAAAATGAGATGTTGTACTTCATAATAAAAAAAAGTAATAAAAATAATAAACTAATTTATGTAAGAATTAGATATGAAGAAGTTGTGGGCAGTCGAACTGCAATGCAAGAGCAATTCTCTTCGGTGCTAGATCAACTTTTTATCCTGGACTGTACCAAAAATTGCCGGATGTGCAATCAAAGTCTACGCGACATTGGTATTATAGATAAACTCACCAGTCTTAGATTCAATCAATTTTGATAAGTTGATGCCTCAAAATTGTTTCGATCAGGGTTTTCCTAGTTTGACTTGAAGACCGAAGTTGTTATAGGTGAACTAAAATTGAAAAATATAAAATATGGAAATTTAGAGACTTATCTATGGAGGCTTTGATTATATACTTCCAGCTTAGTCTTCATGAAAACCCCGAAGTAAGATACACTGATAATCGAGAAGAGGCTACTAATCTGAAATAGTAGAAATTGCCGAAATGATGGAAGATAAATAGTGTGAAAATCTTCTGTTTGAATATATAAGTTAAAGAAATGGAGAGATGGGTATACTTTGATTTGTATACCGAAGGTATAAAGTGATGTGAAGATGGTGATAACCTGTTACAGGGACTATAACATCAGAATCGGAATAATTAAAAAATCACCATTTTATCCACATCTGCATGCTTGCCAAATAGCTAGATGTAACTAGTACCAAAGACGCTTTCTGTTTTCAAGACTGGAATAAACGATAGTTTCACACATGTCGAGGTGAACTTATGAGCTTTCTTTGGCATGGAAATGGGGATAAACAATAGCCCTATGGGAAATGCCAAAGCTGTCAGTTTTATGGATACATCTGTGCTTACATAAACTGTAACGTCTGATCGAGAATCGCGATGAGTAGTCAGGAGAATGCCCAAGGTTGCAATCCTGAGACGTTTGGTAAAACGAGAACCGCGTGAATACTCTTATTGATATTCAACGTTATCCCTTCTATTCTTTTTACAAGAGTCACCTTACTGTAATACTTACTAATTATACGAACTTTTACCTTAGCTATACTATTTGCAAATACATATAGTAGAGCTTATTCGATGAATTTGATATTATCCTACGCAATGCAATAGGGTGTGTACCTGATACCACATAAGAAGCGTGAACACGTTTCTGCGCTATGACAAGAAGTTATGTGTACCGTTGAGCTGCTGGAAGGCAACTGAACAATTCTGCGAGTCGAAGTGCTGCTAGTGCATTGTATCCTTTAGATCTTATGTCATTGTCCCACGATGAATAGGTCTCCCTATTGATGTCATCTGAGTCTTTGGAGCTTTTCTTTGGCCCTCAGCTCGATAATGTCGTAGTTTCCACCCTCGTTGGTTGTTGTCCTCTTGATTTGGAAACGTTTTGTTACTTTGGCTTCTATTTTATTATTTCATGGCTGTTGGAACGTCAGCCATAACTTTTGATCGTAGTTAGTTGCCGCTTTACCATATTGCGGCAAGTATTTTTCTGCAATTGTTATTTATTTTAATCTTGCCCAATACGGGACTCGAATTCATGATTTTTAGAATTGTTCACAGATGAAATACAAGGATGTTAGGAATTTTTTACAATTCTAAATCAAAATTTTAAATACAAGAGAATAAAATAAGTAAAAAACGAGTTTCCAGACAAAACTGAGGCTAAGCCGCATGAAAAAGTAGAAAATAAACTTTTCTTCACACACAGAGGTGGACTCAGATTTTTTGATTTGTACATTTCTTATTACCTTATTACCTCTGATTGATCATACTGAAATATATCGGTGATTGTCAGCGAATAAAATCTGAGTCCACCTCTGTGTGTGAAGAAAATTTTACTTTCTACTTTTTCATGCGGCTTGGCCTCAGTTTTGTTTGAAAACTCGTTTTTTACTTATTTTATTTTCTGCCTTTTTCACGTTAACTAAATTTTTATTACGTGCTGCATGGAGATATTTTAAAACAATTTTATGACGGCGGAAAAGACACTGATTTACAGAATTTTCCCGATTTTCCATGTTTTTCCACAGACTTTTCCTATTACTATGATTTTTTTTTTTAAATTTACATGAATTTTGCTCGATTTATCAAGTTTTCATGAATGTTGAAGAGAAAGTATTGATGGCAGTTGGACGGAAAAAAACATGATTCCGCATAGCTTATAAAACTTTTTTGTCGGAAAATTTTCCGGAAAAGTCGGAAATTTTCGGAATAGTTTCCATAAAAACTGGAAAATTCTGCATTTTTCCTGAAACAGATTTATCACTAATAATATTTATGAAAATTTGTCCGATGATTTTCCCGCTTTTCCAGGTTTTCCACGGAGTTTTCTACAAAAGCAAACTTTATGCAACTCATTTCGCTCTACAACTTTGTCTTAGGTTGCAAAACGCTCAAACGCTTCTTTGGTCTGAAAAACTCCGGAAAAGCGTTTTACATGAATTTTCCTCGATTTTTTCTGCAAGTTTTCACCACTGTCGGAGAGAAAATAATGATGCCAGTTGATAGGGAACTTGATCCTGCATAATTTAGAAAACTTTTTTACTGGAAAAGTCGGAAAATTCCGGACAATTTTTTCGAAAAATCAGAAAACTCTGCATTTTTCCTGAAACGAATTTTGCACTAATCAAATTTGTACCAAATTTTCAAATGATTTTTCCCGTTTTTCCGGGTTTTCGATGGAAATTTCCGGATCATATTTTCATAGATTCAATTGTCACGCGACATGAACCTGTGTGCCAAATTTCAGCTCGCTGCGATGACGAAAAGTAGATCTACGAGAGTGTCGAAAATAGTAAAAAAGAAATATATAAATAAATAGACAGACAACTTCGTGTACGAGTTAAAGGGAATGGTCTCAAAAAAAGAACCACTTCGTCTGTGGTTTCGGTTCTATGGAAACATTTTGGTTGATGACAGAAGGGAGATTAGTTAGGTAGGCGATTAATTTAAAATATTGTAAAAAGCAGAAATGTAAAGAGTGTTACAAAGTTTTTCATATCAGAGACAGATAAAGAATAAAAAACCAAAGAAATTTGTAAGATTATAAAACCAAACAACTATAAAAGAATAATAAAAAATTCAAGGAAGGAAAAACCGATTCCGCTGCATAAGAAGAATGGATGTTTCCTTTTATATTAATTCAAGGGAATAGGTATCCTTTTCGTCAATCGTCCAAATGCCAAGATCAAGAAGACCCAATGTCCACTGGAGAGCATCATATGAGGAGCAGTAGTCTTGTAATACTGTCGCCCTAGGAGGGGCACTTACTCGACTCTTACAGTCAACCGGTAAGGGCACGCTATGTAGAGCAGACTCTGTAATTAAAAATTTATCTATTTCACATAAAAGACATCGGGGAGAATCAACTTCTTGTGACTGCTTAATGTTGTCTTGATTTCACTTTATTCGCTGTAGGTACATTAAATACTTTGATACTTTTATAAGGATAATTATTGGCTACAAATTGATTATTTAGTTATGTATTTTTACCAGGATTTAAATCGATTACAGTGCTTTTTGCAAAATATTGAATGTGCAGTCCGGAAGGAAAGTGTCGCCACAGATGTACCATGTTCATCCTATACTTGAACTGATGATTGATGCTCATAAAAATTTTCAACCGTCCTGGGCCCATGATTAGGTACATACTTACATACATGAGTGTCAACGTAAAATATTTAGTAGATAAAAATTCTGAAGAAAAATGATCGAATAAATTCCTCAGAAAACATTTTTTTCCCATCCACATTACTAAAATTCTTTTGGTAGTAAATCAAATGTATGCCAAAATTTAATTTAACTCTGCTCATTTAACTCTGCTCGTAAGCCGATAATGTCTGAATATTACCAATTCTTTGCCAAAATGGCAAGATATCATAAATCAGATAAATTCTAGGTAAAAGATACAGTTTTGTTTGCTAAATTTTAAGTTCAACTTTCTTACACAAACTTGTGAACTTGTTAAGTATAGAAGTTTAAAATTAGCCTCTTTTGGTCGAAGCCCATCGTAACAACCATTTTGACTATTAAGGCGAATTTCCAGAATTCATCGAATATAATGAAAAAAAAAAAATAATTGAAAAAATCTCACTTTGAGGCTTGTCTTTTAGTGTTTAGTAAGTCCCTCTAAAGTTTAAACACCCCACCAAAAAAAGATACTTTTTTCCACATCTAAAATATTTCCATCACCAACACTGTTTTGATAGCGAGTTGTTTTTCTGTTTGTTGTTGTAGTGAAATATTGGTTACAAAATTGAATTTTCTCAAAAACAAAAAAAGAAAAAAACAAAAAAAACGTCCAAAACATTTTATTCCCCAAAAAGTATTCAAACATTCAGAGAATATTATTTACTGCTGCATCTCCAATCCAAACACATCAAAAAATTTTCTATTATGAAAATCACCAGCACTGTTTCAATCCCATGGGAATACGAAAATTTCCAGGACTCAACAACAACAACAACAACAACAACAACAATATAAACGAAAAACGAAAGTAGAATATCCAAAAATTCTTGTTCCTGTCACTTCTCTCTATAAAATGCAGACATTAACTGAGTGAAAATTTGGAAAATTTATTCGACAGAAATCACATTTTCTATAGACATTTAAGAGATCACGTCTCCCTAAAATATAAAGGACGAATGTCTCTCTTAACTATCTTTCGTCATATATATCCTGCTAAAAAGGATTCTACTAACATAGAGAAGCGCAGTAACCTACGATATTATATGAATTCGATAGAATTTTTCAAATTATGCGCAGGTTTTTCGATTCAATACCATCCTCTCAGAGCTCTGAAGTCCTTCTCTTCCCAAATAGAAACATAGCTGTCTACATGCATGAATACCCACCCACACAATCAACCCAATGCTCTAAGGATGAGAACATATTTTCCCAATCTCAGTGTGGAAATTTATTTGTTGTTCGTATTCGGCATTTGTTGTTGTTATTTGTGGCAGCCAGCAGCAGCAGCAGCACCAGCAGCCAGAGCTAGAGCTAGAGCATACCGTTGCATCCACCCCCTATATCCCCGCCGATCCTGATGGTGTATAAAATTTTTTGGTTTTACGGAAAAAAGGATTTTCCTCTGGAGTACATTTCAGTACGTCGATGGGTTTTCCATGTTGTAGAAGTCGTCGTGTGTCCTGGTTATAATTTGATTAGGATCGTCGACATAAAGTGGACAACGATACTAATTTTCCTTTCCTGTACTTCGGGATCCTTTTATTTTTGTTGTTGCTGTTGCTGTTGCTATTGTTGTTGCTGTTGCTGTTGCTGTTTTTTTTAATGTCAAGTGCAATATCGGATTGTTGGGGATTTGCTTCGTGTAATATCTCTGATTATGGGATGAGTATAGATTTCTTCCAGTTTTGAGTGGTTCTGTTTTTTTTTTTTTTTGGTTTTTGCTTCTTGATTTTTGTCTTATATCCGGTTTTCGCGGAGAAAATTTGTTTCATCCTTTTTCTCAATTTGCATATTTTAGTGAAATACAAAAGTAACCTACATAATAGAACATCACAGGATAGCTCCGTATATCCTTAGTTATAGTAGGTAGTAGTAGTAGTAGTAGTAGTAGGATGAGTTATAAAGTGTTTCGTTTACATGTGTAATCGACATTGATGAATATTAAGGATTCGAGGATTATAGTGAAAGATTGATTGATTGATGCTATCTAAATTGGTTCAATTTTGCGGTGTCACGTGTTTTTTACTCCGCAATTGTCTATGTGTGTGTGTGTTTTTGTGTGTGTTACTGATTTATAAATATACCACACAATATTTTTGTATAGGTATAATAAATATAATCTCAGCATAGCAGGATATGATGTTGCCGGTTAATATTGTGCCAGAGGAAATAATATATTATTGTGGTTAAGTCACTCACGTACATATATACACACGTAGTAGCTAGATAGAGATATGTAGGAGGTACAGTGGTAATATTAAAGGTGGCGTGCTGATGTACTAAGTACAACAACCGGTGTAATGCTAATGCTAATAATAATAATAATGTAAAGCGATGGAGGAAATTCGATAAAAAGCTGATATGATGATGATAATGATTATAATGTGTACTACTGGTTGAAACCGATAATATAATTGATCCCTTTCACATTATGCTTATGTCATTAGTGCACCGATTATTATTATTATTACTGTTGAAATTTATGTGAATATTGGTGTCAATCATGCTGGATATATTATGGACAGCTATTTGGATTCTTGCCATTATGTCAGCTGCAGCACTGCCCGAAATTCCAACAAAAGGTAAATTTTTAAATTTTTGATGATAATGATGATGATATTATTTAAGATGTGGTTTTAGAGGAGGATTTTGATAATTATTATTGTTGATGCGGTTCTAATTTGGCATATTTAAGTGATTTTAAGGAGAGATTTTTTACTTTTAAATGTATATAGATAAGAATAACTGATTTGTACTGTAGCTGGTTTATTTTAATTCGGAGTGAAGACTTAGATTAAGTAGAGCATTTGAAGGATCGCTGGAAGAAGTTATCTCAGCGTTTATCTCAATTATCTCCCGCTCAATAGCTGGAGATATATTTACAAATCTATGCAAATCTATATATTTTTTTAACTCTATCCCTTCTTTCAGGCAGCTTTTGCTGGTATAAGAAAGAGGTTGAGAATACACAATATACACATAAAATACAAAAATCATATTAATCTGTTGCTCACCAGGATTAGACAAAATTCCAAATATTTGCCTAAAAAATCTTCCACACACTGGTATCGTCTACCTAGCGCATATTATAAATTCGTGTCTTAAATTATCATCCTTTCCTAAGAAGTGAAAAACAGCAAAATTAATTCCAATTCCAAAGCCAAAAAAGCCCCCAGACGACCCATCTAGCTACAGACCTAGCTCGGTAGGTAAAATACTGGAAAAAGATCTCAAATTAAAAATTGTGAAATTTGCATCGGATAAAAAAAAACCTACTCCTCGATGAACAATTTGGTTTTAGAGAAGAACATAATACTTTGCACGCTATAGTCTAACTGTTAAAAAGTCAACTGGTATAGTTCTCCTAGATGTTCAAGCAGCCTTTGACTCAGTATGGCATGACGGTCTGTTATACAAGATGCACAAAATGAATTTTCCGCTATATCTCACTCGAATTATATAAAATTTCCTATATGATAGACATTTTAAAGTATATATCCAAAGCACAGCCTCTGAACTGCAGAAAATTATGGCGGGTGTTCCCCAAAGTTCGGTACTGGGTCCGATACTTTATATCTTATTCACTGCGGACTTCCCGACTTTTGAAAACTGCCACTCATGCATCTTTGCTGACGACACAGCAATCTTCTCGTCTTAGGAAAGTACAGGTGAAATTATACGTTCCTTACAGGACTCATTAAATACAATATCTGACTACTTTATACGATGGAAAATCAAAATAAACTGTAGCAAAACACAAGCTATGCTGTTCACACGCAAGAGGAAAGCATGCTACTTACCTAGATCCCGTCTTATATTGAATGGTGAAAATATTGAATGGGTTGAAAATGTTAAATACCTCGGAATAGTACTCGACAAGTCATTGACTTTTAAGCTACATGTAGCACAAACTATTCACAAGTTAAATATCTATAATAAGAATGTTCTATCCTTTAATCAACAGAAGATCAACTCTAAATCAAAAAAATAAACTCTTGATCTATAAAGCTATATTCAACGCCATTATTATGTACGGTGTTCCAGTTTGGTTCAATTGTGCTCACTGTCATATTAAAAAATACCAAATCATGCAAAATAAGATACTAAAAATTATATACAACCTACCGTGGTACTTTCCAACAAGTGAATTGCATAAGCTTTCTAATATAAGTTTAGTTAAACATTTTGCACAAACAACCGATTTAACCTTTTTCGAGAAGTGCCAGCAATCTTCCAATCCCTTGATTCGGTAATTAGGCCTAAATAGTTATTAAGTTATGTGTAGTTAGATGTAGTTTATAAGTAGGGTTAAGAGTCAATGGGATTTTGCTAACTTTTTCCTCTTTTATTGTCATGTTTACGCTAATTTTAAATACTACTAATATATTTTTAAGATGCAAAAACAGATAGCATAAAGTCTAAACTCTTCATAAACCACAAGTTCCACTCTGTTTATTTTATAATTTTGTAAGTTTATATAAAATAAAATTCAAAATTCAATTCAATTTTAATCTGTTGATAGTAAAAATTTTATAACTTAAGTTCAATGATGATTACAGACATGTCCTTATTTTCCTTGAAAAGATGTATAAACTATGTGAATTTCTGATCCCAGATGGTTAAATTTAAAATGCTTGGGCATTCATGGGAAAAACTCCCGAACTTTTGATTTTGATCTGAATAATCTAAATGAGTATTTTATTTCATCTTCAACTGTGGTATTACCAACTGCTTCTAACTTTGTACGTGCAACTCTTCAATCACCAACAGGAGATGGTTTTAGCTTCCGCTGCGTAGAACTATTAGAGGCTTGTAAAGTAACATCCCTCCGCCTTGCCTGCTATATTACTTGTTGTCAGGCATATCATCAATACTATTTTAACTACGGCAAAATCTTCCAGCAAGGTGGAAAAGAGCAGTTGTTTTAGCCATTGCTAAAAATAACTCCCCAAGTACCATGTCTGACTGCCGATCTATCAGCCTATTATGGTTTTTAGCGAAAACCCTGGAGGAGTCCCTATCAACACTAAGGTGTTCGATTATCTTCAGAATCGTTCGTTATCTGGTTTTGAGTCTGTCTAGCGTCGCAGTCACACCCGCTAAACAGCTTTACTGAAAGCTACCACCGATATTCATGAATCACTTGATAAGGATGACATTGAAATTCCAGAACTATTTTATTTTTCCATGGCTTTTGACAGTTTAACAAATAATCAAATAATTGCAAAAATTAGCTTTGAATTTTAAATTCACTTCGTCCGCACTTTCAGTTATTAATATTATCTAGGAGGCGAACACAGGAAGTGAAAATTACTAACTACCTTTCTTGTAATAATTTTGATAGTTGGAATGTCCCAAGGCTCTATTCTAGGGCCGATTTTATTCAACCTTTATATTAATGACTTATTGGATGTTCTACATTATGCTAATATACAATTATATGCGGATGATGTTTAGATTTTTATGAGCTATCCAATTGCATTCTCAAAGTCAATAGTGATCTTGAGCGGATAGATGGACGGTCGCAGTCGGCCTTGCATTGCATGCTAAAAAGTCTAATTATATGCTAGAGTAGACCGAAGAGATCTATTATTTTTTTTACATATTGTTCTTGGAATGAGCTCGTTACCCCACTTAGAGCGTGTAAGGAATCTTGAAGTAATCCCACACTTTCGAATGTACTGCTGTGATTATGCTAAAATCGTGGTGAGAAAAGTATGTGGTGGACTTCATCGCCTTTAACTTTACTTTCTGTAAGTGTGAAAATTAAAATTGTCATACTATTAGTACCGTTATTTTACTTATAGAAGTTTAGTCTTTACCGCCCTAGATTCTAACTGTACGCGTAAATTGAAGATCGCAATTAGCAATAAATATATGAATAAGCCCAGACTCTCTCTGAAACGCAAAGAATCTCACCATGCTTTTGTTTATAATGAACAAAAATATTTAAAAAATTTAAGAAAAGCTTAGACTGTCTGTAGTGACTTCGAATTCCAGCATGCATTTTTTAATGAAAAATGTAAAAAAAAAAATAAATAAATAAACAAATATCGTAAAAATAAAAAAATAATTAAAAAACAGTTAAAAAATCATTAAAAAGCCCAGACTCTGTATACAATCCGAACGAATTCCAGTGTGCTTTTGTTTTTATTGAAAATGTGTTTATAAAATAAATAAAAAAATTAAGAAAAAGTTAAGAAAATAAAACAAATAAAAAAATTAAAAACCTAAGAGAGAATTCCGTTTTAAGGTCGGGCAACTTTAGTTTGTTCTATGAAATTCGTATATGCATTTCGACTTCCCGTACGAGGTCGGTCGTCATGTTTAAGAGGCTTTTTTTTAATTTTTATTGAACGAGACGAGAATTAGGCATTCGTCCGATGAGATTGAAAATTCTGTAGTGCATTTTGGGTATGTCTGCCAGTATAGCAGTAACTAATATAGGTTAGTATTAATATTTTATTTTATTTACATAATGCATCCAACCATTTCTTAGTTTTGATTTTTTCGTAATTTTTTTATATTATCATTATTTTTTTTATTGTTCTTTTATTTTATTTTACTGTTGTTTTTTTTTTTTTTGAAAAAAACTCGTTACAATCGAAAAATATTTGAAAAAGAAATTTCTTTTCCAAAAGAGCGCATTTCGTATCAGCAGAAACAGTATACTCATCACCACAGCTTGGTTCCTGCCCGCCGTATACGACAAAGTAACAGCCATGCTGACATCATATATGCACTTAAAATAATTTTCAATTGGGAATTATATTTGAGGCGAAATACTAATAAATATTTATATGAATGCCAATGCGGCTAGCATTTCACAGAGAGCTTTGCTATGAAATAAATTCATAGCGAGTTTCGTCAATATGCAAATTGATCGAGTTTGCTTCTAAATCTGCAGCTCGAGAATTGAGTGGAAGAAAACTGTTTACAAACAAAAAATCTTTGAAAATGACGCGTATATGGCAGGCACGAACCAAGCCATACTGATGAGTATACGGTTTCTGCTGATTCGAAATGCCCTCTTTTGCAAAATAAATTTCTTTTTCAAAGATTTTTCTCGAGCTGCGAATTTGGCAGCAAACTCCGTCAATTTTCATATTGACTAAATTCGCTATGGTTTTATTTCATAGCAAAACTCTGCTTTTTTTTCTTTCTTCTTATCTTATTAGTAGCATTTCCTGATAACATTTTTAGATGTGAATACTGAAAGACTAATATATATGATTGAATATAATTCACTTGGAGTCTATTTTAAAAATCCTATAAGATTTGTGTTTTGTTTTTCCTGTTTCTGTCCTTGTTTCATTTTTTTTTGTCTTATGTTGTGTGTATGAAGTTCAGCGGGAGTAGTAAATTTCATTGTTATATTTTGCATTCTTTAGCTTATACATGAACTTTGCTTTCTACACAAGAATTATTTGTTTTAAATTAAGTTTGTTTGTTCTTCTTAGTATTTAATTCTTTTGTTGACGTTAGCCATGGGATGTTATACAGCATATTAATTGCTCTAGGTATTAATAGTTATTTGTATTCAATTTATTAAATATACATATGTATATGGGGCATTGGGACCATATCTGAATGTAATAATTTATATCCGTTTGCACATCGGCATTATATATTAGATTTACTATTTCATCCATTAATGTATAACTCATCAGTATAATCTTATTCAATAGACAATTCATATGATTGCTCCACTTTAGCTTCTCATCTTAAATAAGCCCAATATATTTAATTTCATTTATACTCTGCAAATTCACGGAAACAACCATAATTTAAACGTCAATATCCGCCTTACTAAATTCACGTAATATTATGATTTTTTTTTCTTCATTAAATGATAATTTATTGATACTACATGAATAATAATTATGCGATATCTATTACATAATTATTTGCTACTGCCTTGTATGCCTTTTATATTAAAAAAAAAGTTTATTTAAGTGATATCGCAAAGGTAGTATTTATTTGCAAGTAATATTTCAAGAATATGAACCGCCATATAGTGGAAAAACCGGCGACTATTGAAGAGAACCACTTTCTTCATAAAAGCAAGTTTTTCTATTAATCAAATTGACAAGGAATTACATTTTTCGTTGGGTTTAGTGTGGCATACATCATAAGTTAGATGTTTTAGTGCAGAATGTAGAATTCTACCTAAAAAAAATTGAATTTAATTACTTTAATTAATTTAATAACAGGAGGACACAATATAATAGTGACCATATTTTTACGTAATAATTCGTCATTTTAACACAACACGAATTGCGTCAAAATATTCGTAGTCCTGGAGCAACCCCCATTGCACAAATAATTCAAAATTTAGCGATCCAACTTGAGAGAGAGAGACTGAAACAACATAAAGATAGACAAAACCCTGCAAGGCCACAAATTATCTATTCACTCAGCAATTTGAAATTTGGACACGATAGTCGGACTACATAATATACTGAAGTATTAAAAGGTGCAAGGTTCCCCACAGGACCTGCAGAGCTAGAACTACCGGACGCTACGTTTGAAGGTAGTTTAAGGAAGTTTGATTTGGCAAGTTAGCTGTTGTTGGCTGTCTTACTATTGAATGTGGGTTTTGAATGCTGAGAAAAGTTAGAATCAGCATGTCGAACTGAGCTACCTGGAGTCAGATGGTTGTACTACATTAAGGTTGGGCTTCTGAATAACATATTGTTAACGCATATCAGCAAGACTACAAACAGGAATAGTTTGACCGTTATAAGATGGCTCGGAATCCATCAACCTATCCAGCTTATAGAAGATGATTTGAGTATGACCATAGATGGAACAAAAGCTAGATGTCGCATGCAGTACCAAAAAAGTATACACATTTTATATGGCTGGGTGCTCAATTCCGGATTGTACCACAACATTTGAAATGATGTATACGTCGAGGGATTCATATATTTTCGTATCTGAAGTGTTGAGGAAATCGATTAAATGTATACAAAACTGCTATTATAAAAACACTTGCTTTCAGCATGCTCTAAAACATGTTATGGTCCATTCCAGAATGCACTACTCATTTCACAATCTGTAGGTATACTCTGCTCTAGTATGCCATGGGACATCTAGTTCTTGTGCCATCTATGGTATGACATACGAAGCCAGTTAAATTTATTACCTGCACCAGATGCAGTTTGAAGCATGTAAATGAACGGCTGGCTACTTTGAGGAAAATATTGAGCAGGAAAAGGTTCAGGAATAGCTGTAGAAAATGTTAGAAAAGAACAAGCAGATGTAGCCACAGAACTCGAACTAACTGTTTCACTTGTGTTAACGGGAAGTGAAACCCACTGCAGTGGTTGATGTAAGGGGGTACCTACTTGTTGGGGATGAAGTACACACTGGTGGATAAAAATCATCAAGCGTACGATTAACAAACGTTTTATTTAAATCATCCACCATCTTTTATTATTTGGCTACCTGCTCTGCTTTTCCGGATTTTATTATTGCTATGGAGCGTGTTGATCTTCTTTTGATTTATCCTTCAATTCGTTTACAAGAACGTTAACACAGGAAGTCGCTGTGGCATTCACCTCCTCCTGCAAATCTTTATTTGGTCAACATCAATTTTTATACCCTCTAGATAATGAAATCATAGGGGGTATACTAGAATTGTCATTCCATTTGTAACACATAGAAATAATGATGGTAGAGCAAAATGAATTCGACACACACGCATGAAATTAAAAGTCCGTTCGCACGATATCTCGAGAACGCGTTCACTTAGAAAGCTGAAATTATGTACATGGACTTTAAAAAAAAAAGGAAAATTAGGCTCGAAAATGGGATCAATCGGGTAACTCTTCCATTCCCATTGCCATAAAATATCTCGTTTTCACTATATATTTAGGCACTGCCTGAGAACGCGCCATTGTAAGGAGCTGAAATTTCTTACACAGCGTTTTTACAAAAATAATAAATAGTGATCTACAAAAAATCGCAGATGATCGGGGTATCCCTGGGGGTGCTGTACCTCTGAACTTCGGCTTAACACTATTTCTTGGGGCACACTGTATATAATATATTAAACAAGACTTGCTAAGGGGAAAAAAAACCAGCAGACTACACTGAAAAAAAAGATTAGTTGCTTTACGCCAATGAATTTGTTTCACCAACAAATAATATCAGTTGATTTTCAGCTTACGAATCATATTCGTTAAGAAAACTTATTGGCATTAATCTTGTTTAGTCATAACAAATTTGTGAATTCAACTATTTGTTTAGTTAGCTTTGATAATCTGTCGGAATTTCGCATCCAAGCATCTTTTGTTTTCATTTTGTTGAATTAACGATTTTTTATATATTGACTTACGAAAAAATAGGAATATCAGCTAAAACAGTCGTTGTTTATTCCAGTCTTTAGAAGCAACTATTAGAACAATCGACTAATTAATATTGCTCTTTCAGCAAAATCAATTCCCAAAATTGGTTGGTTAATTTTGAATATAGGATTATTTAAAACAACTGAAATATTAGCTTGAATACATTGGTAATCAACTAATCGAATTTATTAAAATATACAGTAAAATTGAAAAGTTTAACTAATTTTTTGTTGATCATAGATAATAATAAAATGTTATGAATTTAATTATTTTTGAGGCCAGCCCTTTAACTCGTACATGAATTTGTCTGTCTGTATATTTCTTTATTACTATTTTCGACACTCTCGTAGACCCACTTTTCGTCATCACAGCGAGCTGAAATTTGGCACACAGGTTCATGTCGCGTGACAATTGAATCCATCAAAATGTGAACCGGAAATTTCCATGGAAAACCCGGAAAATCGGGAAAAATCATTTGAAAATTTGGCACAAATTTGATTAGTGATAAATCCATTTCAGGAAAAATGCAGAGTTTCCGATTTTTCCGAGTTTTCTGAATTATGCAGGATCAAGTTCCCTATCAACTGGGATCATTACTTTCTCTACGACAATTGTGAAACCTTGCAGAAGAAATCGAGGAAAATTCATGTAAAACGCTTTTCCGAACTTTTTCAGACCAAGGAAACGTTTGAGCGTTTTGCAACCTAAGACAATGTTCTAGAGCGAAATGAGTTGCATACAGTTGGTTTTGTGGAAAACTCCGTGGAAAACCCGGAAAAGCGGGAAAATCATGGGACAAATTTTCATCGATATGATTAGTGATTAGTGATTTTTCGACTTATCCGGAAAATTTTCCGACAAAAAATTTTTATAAGCTATGCGGAATAATTTTTTTTCCGTCCTACTGGCATCAATACTTTCTCTTCAACAATCATGAAAACTTGCATGAAAAATGGAGGAAAATTCATGTAAATTTTTAAAAAAATTCATAGTAATAGGAAAAGTCTGTGGAAAACATGGAAAATCGGGAAAATTCATGTTATATGGGATCAAGTTGGAATACAGCTAAAAAGCGCTGTTTAAAACATAATTTGAATTTCAGAAAACCGTGGCAGTACTTCAACGATTTGATGCTCGAAAATTTTTGTTTTCGGATCGGCACCAAACATGACTTAAAAATTGTTTTAAAATATCTCCATGCAGCACGTAATAACAATTTAGTTAACGTGAGAAAGGCAGAAAATAAAATAAGTAAAAAACGAGTTTTCAAACAAAACTGAGGCCAAGCCGCATGAAAAAGTAGAAAATAAACTTTTCTTCACACACAGAGGTGGACTCAGATTTTATTCGCTGACAATCACCGATATATTTCAGTATGATCAATCAGAGGTAATAAGTGATTTGATTCATGAAGAATATTCTTTTCAAGAGAAATGTCCCAATCAAAAACTCTGAGTCCACCTCTGTGTGAAAAAAAGTTTATTTTCTACTTTTTCATGCGGCTTGGCCTCAGTTTTGTTTGAAAACTCGTTTTTTACTTATTTTATTATTTGTATATGACTTATCAGCCCGTAGTAGGCTAACAATATTTTTAAAAAAGAAGAACAAAAGCGTTGCGTATGGCCAGAAACTCTATGTATAGATACTCATCAGTACGATTGAGAGTTTTTGCCTGCTGTAGACGCTAAAGAAAATATTAAGCAAACCCCATATACAGGGTGTTTCCCACTAGGAGGTCAATAGAGCGGAAGGTGATAGTACTTACCTAGAGGAACCAAAAATTGTACGGCGGGAGGGGGGGCGTAATATCAACCGTTTAGGAGTTACAGGGTGATTAAGAAAAAAAGCTAGTTTTTCACAAAATACCCTGTATCTCTAAAACTATAGGGCGTATGATCAGAGCTCGTTGTATGCAGAACTTCATGATTTTTCCAACGACTGCTCAATCAGCCCCATCACTTCTCTCCCATCAAGAATTATGGTTGCCTAGTCCAAACTAAAAATTTCGGATTTTCTTAACATTTTTTTTTTACTTAACCTCTATTATTTTTGCAAAAAGGTCGTTAACATAACTTTTCTTTATAAAAACTGTGAACTGTAGACACTCCTCTCTAAGTTGATCTTTTACACCCTATGTGTTAACTGTAGCCGTTAAACAGTTATTAACTCATAACTTATTCAGATCACAGACGTTTTTTGTTTTAAATGACGTGCTAAGGGAACAAATTATCGTTTAGAATAGGTGTGAAAACAGGTTTGAGAACAAGTTTAGAGCTAATAACTCTTAAAGGGCTTCAGATAACACATCAACTTAAATAGGAGAGTCTACAGTTTACAGTTTTTATAAAAAAAAAAGTTATGTTAATGACCATTTTGAAATACCAGAAGTTAAATATAAAAAAAAAAGGTAAGAAAATCCGAAATTTTTAGTTTAGAGAACCATAATTCTGGATGGGAGAGGGGTATGGGGCTGATTGAGGAGTCGTTGGAAAGTTCTGCATACAACAAGCTCTTAACTGTGACCGTACGCCATAGAGCTTTTAAGATACAGGGTGTTTTTCTAAATCACCCTGTAATTCCTAAACGGTTGATACCCCCCCCCCCCCCCCCCCCCGCCCTTCACTTTTTGGTTCGTCTAGGTAAGTACTATCACCTCCCTCTTTATTGTCCTCCTAGTGGGAAATACCCTGTATACACTTAGTATAAGTTGTAAGTGTGAATTATATAAGGGAAAATTTTATGATTTGTCGATTTCACGAATATATAAGGCGAAATTACGAATTGAGTTTTAACCCAAGATAACTAAACATTCGTCTTTGCGACGATCCACCTACTCGCGATTCGCATGTTCGTATACTTCTTGGTGGCCCCTCCCCGCCCTTCTTTTTTTACCTTCCTAAAACACTTAAATAGTGCACCGTGTGACGCGAAAGTAATGCTTCAGTTCCTTCTGCGTCAAATGTGTTTAAAATTTGCTAAGGCCCACAAAATGAACAAATACCGCTGCATCAAAAGCAAGCGATACATTTGTGGACCTCATAACATCGGTACCAATGTCAGAAGTTCCTGTGATGGTTTTACGTATAAGCTTCTGGAGCTTTACTTCAGTAAATAATGGTAAACGACAGTAAAAATGGTTATAATTATTTTTTGTTTAACTGTTTTGATTAATTTCGCAGGTAATTTCTCAATACAAGAGCAAATTGGTGCTCAACGTTTTCACAGGACACTTAAAATATTGTAAATTGTTTATGATGGATTTTTAGGTATTTTTTCAGGAACATTTTGTATGACAGCAGCTCGGGTTTCAATATTTATTCCAATTTTAAAATTAGATTTATTATTTTCGAAAATACCATACGCAGAATTTTAACTCTTTAAGTCAAAACGTTCTCGAGTTATCGACAGACGGAAAAATCTTAATAACTTTTAGTACATAAATATTATGCGTGGGTGTCCAATCCAATTTTTTTTTATTAGCAATAAGCGTTACCAACGAAATGATAAACTCAGTAAGACTTATGGACGAATTATATTATTTATATCAACTAATGTAATTTGTTAATTTAGAAAATTGTTTTGTTACATTATATTGAAAAAAAAAATCCATCAATTTATTTGTTGAAATTATTAATTGCATAAATTCGCTAATATAACACATTAAATTCTTAAAAACAAGCAAATAGTTTCTTTGTTCCTGCGAAAAAATTAATAATTTTACATGTTTATTTAACTAATACTAATCTTCTGAAATATGATTAGTTCATTTATCATCACACATAACTAATTGAATTAGAAGCTACATCTACAGTATTTTCCAAAACAACTAAGGGCAAATCACCGCTGCACCCAAATCAACATGCTTACCAAGCAGGAAAGTCTATCACAACTGCCCTATATAGTCTTGTCCTAGGACTAGAAAAGGCAGTAGAGGATAAAGAGACTGCCCTATGCGCATTCCTAGACATCGAAGGAGCATTTGACAATACCTCCTTTGAAGCCATTGAGAATGCAGCTACCAAAAAAGGAATTGAACCTTCCTTGATAAAATGGGTAAAAGCTATGCTTGAAAGCCGGAGAATCACAGCTAACCTGGGGGAGGACTCGATAACAGTAGTGGCTGCCAAAGGATGTCCCCAAGGTGGGGTACTGTCGCCTCTAGTATGGTCTCTGGTTGTAGATGATCTCCTACATAAGCTAACAAACTCCGGCTATGACAATCAGGGATATGCGGATGACCTGGTCATCACAATTAGGGCCAAACATGATCAGATAATCTCTGATCTATTGCAAAATGCCCTAAACATAGTGTGCAACTGGTGCCAAATAATGGGACTTCGAGCCAATCCTGGTAAGACAACAGTTGTTCCCTTCACGAGAAAATCGAAGCTTTACCTACAAGCACCACCCCTTGAGGGAACAGTAGTGGAATTCTCAAAGGAAGTCATATATCTAGGTATTACCCTGGATAGCAGACTAACCTGGAACTCTCACTTAAAAAGAATTCTGGATAAAGTTACAGTGGCAACATGGACATGCCGCACAGTTTTGGCAAAACTTCGGGTCTTAAACCAAAAATGACTCTGTGGTCATACACATCAATTATAAGACCCGAGGTCACATACGCCTCACTCGTTTGATGGACAAAAACAAAACAAAAGACAGCTCAAGCTAGTTTGCAAAAACTACAACAGCTTGCATGTCTAGGAGTAGCCGGTGCCATCCGTACCTGCCCAACTGCGGCCCTAGAGGCTATGTTGGACTTGCTACCCTTACATTTGCATGGTAGGGAGCAGGCCATACTTAGTGAAATTAGGTTACAAAGGGCAAACCTCCTAAGTTCAAATAATCTGGTAGGCCACCTGAAAGTCCTCCAAGATTTCATAGAGGACCCGATGGCTAACCCAATTTCAGACGTTATGCTGAAACGCCATAACTTTGAAACACCATTTAAGGTGACCGTGGGAACCGTCAACAGTGACACACTGGGGACCTACCCTTTGAAAAAGGATCTCTTAAATGGTACACGGATGGATCCAAAATGGAAGGTAAAGCAGGCTTGGGCATATATCGGCCAAGGTGCAATCTCGCAAAGGCACTGCGGGCCTCACCAACCATTTTTCAAGCAGAAATACACGCAATAGAACTCTGCGCTCGCGAAATAATCCATAAGAATATGCGTGGAGCAAAAATATACATAATATCACACAGCCAAGCAGCACTTAAAGCGTTAAACTTTGAGTCAAAGTTGGTTTGGGACTGTCTTATTGTCTTAAAGCAACTGGCCGAGACAAATAGGGTGACACTGATCTGGGTACCAGGACATGAAGGCATTATGGGAAACGTTAATTCGGACCGCCTTGCAAAGAAAGGAGCCAAATCTCCGTTTATTGGCCCTGAGCCAGTCTTTGGACACCCGAAAAGTCACCTCTCAGCTCAGATCAGGCTTTGGGAGGACAGAACTAAGAAGGAATACTGGGAAAATACCCCGGGGCTGAGACAAGCGAAGAAGTTTATAAAGTACTCGCAACAGAGGACAAAAGAATTCCTAACACTCAGCAGGAAAGAACTAAGGCTCATAACGGGCCTACTTACTGGGCATTGCCCACTTAGATACCATCTTAAGAAGATGAGTAAGGTCAATGATGAGACCTGTCGATTCTGTATGGAAGACGACGAATCCGCCGAACATGTCCTATGTGACTGTGAAGCTCTATGCCGCATAAGGCTAAGACATCTAGGAAAGGTATATCCACTGCCAGAGGATGTCGAAAAAATGGTCCTAAAAAATATTATAAGCTTCATCAAAGACCTTAAGTTCGAATGGGCGCCCTAGAGCATCCACGAGTAATGTCACAATAGATCTTATAGGTCACAGTGACAAGATGAGACGCAGAAACCCTGTCTGCATCCACCGTAACTAATAAAAATAAATAATAATAAGGGCAAATCAACTAATTCCAATTAGAAATTGCAACTAATTAGCAGCTACAATTTCACTTAATCACTTAATTGTTTTTCCAAATTAATTTACAGGAATTACTAATGTGCAATCAACTAATCGTGATTTGTCGTTTTAACTAATAATTTTTTTTTAAGTGTACTCCAAGAATAAATGTTTTTTTTTTGTATTTATAAGGAGAATGCTATGTAGGAAATAAGAAAAGTAATCAACTTAATTTTTAAATTTTAGAATCTTAAATTAAGTTATAAAAAAAATGTAATTATAAAGAGAAAACACTGAAAAAAAAATTTAATAGTTCATATAAATTTCACAAGAAAAATTATGTAATCTTCGTGGTAAAATTGTTTTATGCAATATTATTCAAGGACCCCTCTATGTAAGGAGCTTTTCTTTTAATGTATGTCCAAAGATTTTTATCAAGTGAAAGCAGTAGCATTATTGTGGAAGAAATATCGTTTGAGATATTTATTTGTCATAATACCTACCCCCCCCCCCCCCCGCCCATAATGCCAATTGTTACGTAATTTTTTATTCTTTATTTGAAATAAAAATTCTTTGAATGAGCGGTTTTGCTCGAGCAGATTTATTTAAGTAATTTTCGACAATAATTCAAATTACTTGTTGCAAGTGGTAAGCAAACAGCCCGTGGGGAAGATCTTTGGAGTACGTTATAAGATTTGTCGTTATTTCTTATAACATTGAAAAATATACAGAAGGGGCTTTCAAAAATTTATTACACTTTGTTAGGGTATGTCCTCTTCAGCACGTATACGTCTAGTTCAGGAGATTGGGGGCCATGTGGTTTTTCTCGAGAGAAAGATAATACCACTTTCCAAGTAACGGATATTTAGTTACACTCGATGCACTTTAATGCATTCGTTTATAGCATAAAATGCCAGGAGCAAACTAGTGCTGAACGCAGAGATGGAAAAGTTGTATACAAAAAAAAAAAAAGTTAAATTACAAAATTTACTTATCTTGTGATCTCTCTTTTGGATCACGTCAGGTTCTCGCGATCTGATCCGAAATCTTCTTTTTCCTTATACTTTTTATTTTTATTCCCTTTTTTTACACATTCCACATTATTTTGTCCCGTTAATCTTTTATTTTATTTTTTAAGAAAACGAAAATCGGCCCACAAACATATGGGATGAAAAGAGAGTAATTCAATTTGCGGCTTTTTGTTTTTACATGCGTATCACTTCGGATGGTAGTTCCATCTAATCAGATTTTGGTAAACGCGTTCGATAATTTTTAAAGCTGCGTTCACAGAACTTTTGTGCTAAGGAACCATAGATCATACTTCAGCACTCGTATAATTATGTGGCCGACAATTATTTTCTCAGCATCGATATGGATGCGGTTGACATTCAAACTCTTCATGACCCTCCTTTAAACATGGGTCTTATCAGTACAGTTGGGAAACCATGGCTAGATATATTTCAGCATAGAATTTAAAATTAATAACGATAACTTATAATTAGTGTGGATATTGTAGTTGTAGGAAAGAATAGCGTGGAGAACTAGACAGGTGATAGCCTCTGCAGTTCACTACCAGCGGAAAATATGATCAGCGCTTGCCACGGGAAGCGCTTTCGCACCATAGCCAGAAAATAACTTTTCCGATTCGCTCTCTTAACATACCCAAAAGAAATCTTTCCGAAAGAATACCTCTTCACTGAGTTTAGGTTTATTCCTGAAAAGATGACTCATATGCATATGAAGTGTGTGGTTTCGTTTAATTAAAAAATTGTTGACAATACTGTTTTTGCCTTTTTGTTGAGCCCTTGCACTTCGTATAGGTTTATGTACAATCAAGGGCAGCGCGTTCAGAACACACAAAAAAAACTGAAGTTTTGAATAAAGCTTTCTCTTGATTCCCTCTGCATTACCAATTAGCGCTCCAAGATTGCTTCCATAGAATCTTCAAACGAGCGCTGTCCTCTGCGGACATACACACATTCAAAAGATAAGAACGAGTATGCGGTGGGGAAGTTCTCAAAGCTTCCGACGCAGTGCTCTTGCGTTCATCTTTTAGCGCTTTTATTTCCTGTTGGGACAATTTTGATACAACGAAAATAATACGTACATATACCTGCATAAAAAGAGAAGAATCTCAGTAGCATCGACAACTCAAAAGAGAAAACACACACAAACTCGGACTCCCACAACATTTACTGTACACAAACTGTGGGTATGTCAGCTTCCTAAAACATTGTGACGTCATTTGATCGGGCGTCAGTAGTTTGGCCGGTGGCAAAGTGTGGAAATTTTGACTCTGGGTAGCTTCAGTGTAGAAAGGGGTCTAAATGACAACAGCTGGTTTGAGTCCCTAATATAAGTGTAAAATATTTCATTCAAGTAATTATTGGAATGACTGAACTAGCTGAATTTATGATGGGATAGATTGCCGTTGCACACGAACTAACCAGTGGGTTCCAGTGTTCACGTACTACTACTAGTTCTCCGTTATTCACGTACTGGCGATAGGACATGCGGAGACGGATTTCTAGGTTTCCCGGACAAGCCACTTCAAACCAAGTGGGAAGTTGACGGTTGGATGACGGCCGGTAGTGAATCTCTTTTGCTCTACTTATAATATAGATTCAAAAAGTAACTATGAAATATAAGTGACGAAAACTTTCATATGGAAAATCTTCAGAAAGAGTTCTACACAGGTCTGGCTACATACAGGTTCGTTACAGCATAGAATAAGTTTTATAAATTTCAGTAGAAAATGCTTTCGACTCTCACAGAAGCGGCCAAAATGGCCATACATACCCATATATATATACTACCATACAGGGCCGGACTGGGTCTTCGAACCGACCCGGGCAAATGGCTTCAAACCAGCCCCCTTGGGCCTTCAAAAATGACTTTTTGCTAATGCAAACAACCCAAATAATTAAATTAATGTCCCACTGAACCGATAGCCGGGAGTAGAGGAAGATAGAGTTTTCTGTTTGCAAATCGTTTTTGCACTCAATATAGTACATACATACGTGTGGCTCAAATTGGATTTTTCTTACTCAACCGAGCAAAGCAAAGTTACAATCTTTGCGATCGAAGGGAAGTCGCCCGACAAACGAATAGTGATAAATTTCAAACAAGGAACGCTAGGTCCCATGCTTAATACTGACCCACTAATAATTATATATTTGTTCTACAATTTGCAAGATTTATGGACAAAAACATAACAACTAAAATATTGTTTTTCTGTGAAAACAGTATCCGATTGACCAAAAATTTTGCTCATGTAGGAAGGAAATTACAAAAGAAGTGAACTCTTTGTCCACCACTCCTTGTATTTGTTAATTTTTTGTAACACCTTAGAAATTTTTATTTCTCTTTCATATACTCATATAGTAACAAAAACAATGACACTGCTTCACCGAATATAGAAAAAGTCAGACTTCCTAATATTTGGGTACTTTCTTTAATTATGCTAGCCTTCATCCTGACTTACATCAATTTATTGTTAACATACTGGCGGACGGACGTGGTGCTGCCAATGCCAATTTTAATGAAAAAATTAAAAGTATTTTGATTTCTGCCAATCAGAATTGTACTTTTGTGGCTGCGTATTGTATAAGAAACATGGGAAATTTGGCGTAAGTAAGTTCTACTTCAAGATTTATTTAAAAATAAAAACTATTTGTTTTTAAAGAAAAAATCGCGATAACGCAAATAATTGGATAGTGCATATGTCCATAAATATCATCAAAACATCAAATATATTATTTAGCATAATAAGAAATTACTACAAGCCTTGAAAGTACACATAGGTATGGTAACGCTTTGAAACCTCTTTAAACCCTCTTGATAAAAAATAATAATTCTGTTAGAAGCGAGTCGGGCTTGAGCAATTTCGGTTACGTAGCAGAATTTCTCAACGCACAGTCGATGAACCGAATTCAAGTAAATCCAAATCCAATCCAAATTTGTTTATGATAACTGAATAATATTCAAACAGACGGACGCAAAAATAATTGTATAAGAGTTGGACTTATTAGTAAGAGTAGTCTTATAAATAAACGCAAAAAATCTTTTTTTCCAGAAACTATGAGAAAGACGAAAAATGTGGCAGTTTTCCTGTTATCTACAAGGTTCCCATATGTGCTCTAAGACCCAAAGTAAAGTCTATCGATAGGTCATTCTTAGCCAAGCAAAAAATTGTACAAGTTGGGGGGGGGGGGGGGTTGTACTTTTTCTTAAGCATATCCAACAAAAAAGTTAAATAAGTGCCAGAAAGTAGGAAATTATCGTTAACTTTAATAATACAGGGTGGGCCAAAAGTCACCATGGGGTTTAAAAATTTAATAACTTTTTCGTTTATATATTTTTTTATTTCTTTTAGATTATATAAATAACATCTGGAGAATAAATAATGGAGAGATTCACAACTGAACAAAGAACCAGAATAATAGAATTTTATTACTTAAATCAGCGATCAATTATTCTAACGCAAAGAGCATATCGTCGCCATTTTAACGTCAGAATTTCGCCCTCTGAAGCCATGATTCGTTGCTTAGTTGATCGTCACCACCAACATGGCACCGTAAGTGATTTGCCTCGAACCGGTAGACCGCGTATAATTCACACTGCGGAAAATATTGAACGTGTAGAGCAAAGTGTTAACGAAACACCAGAAACATCTACCAGAAGGCGTTCTGCTCAGCTAGGGATGTCTCGTACGTCACTACGGCGCATTTTAAAAAAAGATTTACTGTTATTCCCATATAAGGTGCAATTGGTGCAAGAATTGAAACCCGCAGATCATCGGCAACGTCTAAATTTTGCAGTTAAATTTCAACAGGTGGCCAGAAATGAAATCAACTTTATTGAAAATCTGATTATGAGTGATGAAGCTCATTTTCATCTGAATGGCTTTGTTAATAAGCAGAACTGTAGGTTCTGGGGTTCTGAAAATCCAAGAGCCATTCATCAACGCCAATTGCACCCCATTAGGTGTACAGTATGGTGTGGCATTACATCTGAAAATATCATTGGGCCTTACTTCTTCGAAAATGAATATGGAAGTGCTGTAACCGTAAATGGAGAGCGGTATCGGTTTATGATAGAAAATTTCTTACGTCCTGCTCTTGAAAACAGACGTGAGATGTGGTTTCAGCAGGATGGAGCCACTGCCCACACTGCCCGAGACACAATGACACTTTTAAGGCAAATTTTTGGATAGCGAATAATTTCAAGAAATTCGGAAATTAATTGGCCAGCGCGTTCGCCAGATTTGTCAGCACCCGACTATTTTCTTTGGGGTTATTTGAAGGAGCGAGTATATGTGAACAAGCCCGAGACAATCCTTGAACTCAAGGCCAACATTGTTGCAGAAATTCGAGCGCTACAGCCACAAATGTTGAAAGATGTTATGGAAAATGCTCTAAAAAGAGCCCATCATTGCGAAGCTAATAACGGCGGTCATTTAAATGACATTATTTTCCATACTTAGCGTAAAAAAATTTCCATTTTGTATGTTTTATAATCTAAAAAAAAAAAAAATAAAAAAAATATATAAACGAAAAAGTTATTAATTTTTTAAACCTCATGGTGACTTTTGGCCCACCCTGTATAAAAATTTTAGCTTATGGGAGGGTACGGAGGGGGCACATTTTGGGTTATATCTTTATAAGCAATTCATTAAAAATTGTGAATTTTTTTTTGGAATCCTTGGAAGTAGCTCTTTCAAACGACACCCCACAAGAAAATCTTCATATAAACCCGGATCACTTTTTGAAAGCTCTTTAACTTTTTTTTCAACCAAAGAAAGCTTTGCGCAGAATTTATGTGGCATACTACAGCAAGAGAGAGAAAGAGAATGTGTAGAGCTTTCTATTAGAGGGCGATCAACTCGTTTTAGTTGGACTGCGTTTTTGTGAGGTTTTGCACATCTAGATATAAGTTGTCTCAGGTCCAACCAACCACCATAAAAAGTTAGAATTTTTTTTTTTATAATCTTTTCCTGTCGATATATGTGCGCGTTATGAAGATCTAACATTTTGCCAAATTTCAGATTCATACGTCGCGCCGTTTTCGAGAAAAACATCTGTGCGATCCGTTTTTTCCTTTGTTGTACGGAACCTTAAAAACACATTTTTCCATGTGTTTTTCTAAATAAAATCCCAAATGCCTTAAAAAATTAATACTTTTGAAGCCACGAGATTTTCCAAATATAATAATATGTTGGCAGCATCCACCAGCTATCTTGCCTTCATACCCTGTCATTTGGGACATTTCTGAGTAGTTTTAACTCAGAGCTCGCCTTTTACCGCAACCGCAGCGGCGGCGTCCAGAGTTATATATGGACCTCCCAGTCCGGCTCTACTACCATATATCTATCGATGTCTATCATTTTTGCTGTTTTATTTTGATTCCCTCAATAATGGACAGAATTTTTTACCGTTCAGTGGGAACGGCTAAAATTGCTTTGTCACCTACCTGTTCTCCTTAGAGAGGCACTGCACTGCATATGTAACTGCGACGACTTTCTTTCCTCAGTTAAATTTGAACTTATACTCAGTCTGAATTTTAGCTGTAACAAGCGAGATATAGAATTTTCATAAAAAAAAAACAAGTGATATACAACCATAGATTATCTAGAAAAAGGGATAGGCTACAAGGATCTTACGCACTTTTCTTCATGTAGTAGAGCCGCATCGATGTGTTTGTTTTAGTCATGGAAGTAGTCAACGACGATATATTTTCAGAGCTTGTACATAATTTAGTGGTTGCTTGCAACTTTATTAAGTATTGAAGAAATTTAGTAGAATCGATTCCATTATACCGCAAAATTTTTAAATTAATTTTTAAATTTATAATTTTTTTGAAAATTGTAAAAACTTTTCCTGTGCCCATTTATTTTCTGACGATATTTCTTGGATTTGGCTGACATCGTTTGAACACCCGAAGACAATTTAAATAACAATAACAATATTACTTTACTACGGTCAACTGTATAAAGATTTCAAATCTTATTGGATACAGATCTATAGGTAAGAGAAGTGATACAAAATTATTGTTTTAAATGGAAAACAAGAAAAACAAGATTAAGCAAATTCAATGAAATCAGAAAAAGAGAGGAAGAAATAAAAATTTAAAAAGATAAAACCATATGAATTCTAGGAAAAAAGATGAAAATATACTAAATAAAGATTAAGATTAGGAAAAGCCATGATGTGTACCTAATAAGGCTCCAAAGAGCTTAAAAATTCAAGAAAGTCTCTGCCTGAGTTCGTGCTACTTATTTTGGTTTGTAAACTCTTCCACTTACGTGAAGTTTGGACAAAATAAGAGCGCTCTCCGAAATGAGAATGACAGCGTGGTAAAAGAATTTTTAAACTTCTTTGAGAGCGCAAGAATTGCAGCTTATTGTAGAGATATTGTGGCCTCTTTTTATGAATTAATTTATGTAAAAAATACTAGTCGCGATGATCAAAATGGGTATCAAAAGTATGTCCAAGGGCTGCATTAACTTGCATTGAGATGTGGGCACTGCGTATTAAGTTGAAAACATATCTAGTACAATCATTGAATACAAGTGTCAATCTTCGACGGAAAACTGAGTCTAACTTGGGAAATACTATTGTGCCATACATAAAGTGGGGTAGAATCAAACTACGTACCAGTTTCAATCGCATATCTGTAGACAATAAATATCCACAGACTCTCAACTGCCGTAAGGAGCCATATACTTTGCCTAAAATATTGGTAACGTGGCTGCAACAAGTAAATTCAGTCTTCAGAACTACACCTAAATTTTTCACAGAGCTAGAGAATGATAAGGTAAAGTTATTTAAAATAACTCGTGGTAGGTCTAATGTTTCGAGGTGGTTTCTATAGATCGGCATACACACAGGCTTGCTAGAATTCAGTTGGAGCTTATTAGCTATCGATCAGTCGTAAATTCTCGATAAATCTTCATTTCCACGAGCAACAAAATCTTCTTGTAATCCAATTGGTCTGCTCAAGTAAATTTGTACGTCATCAGCATACAGATGAACGTTCACATTCTTAATCACCTCAGGCAAATCATTGATGTATAGACTGAATAAGAGAGGACCTAGGATTGATCCTTGGGGTACTCCACAGTATGAGTTTCGAAAGTTCGACATAGAGTCTAGAATTTTGACTGCTTGTAGTCTACAGGTGAGAAACCATTTAATCAGCTTGATGGCTGAAGAGGAAACATTGAAGCAATTCGAAAGTTTGTAAAGGAGCAAATTATGATCAACTGAATCAAAAGCCTTACCAAAATCCAATAAGACAAGGATAGTTAAATCGTATAGATCTAGGGATTCAATTATATTCGTAGAAACCTTCAGAAGGGCAGTTTCACAGCTGTGTCCACTTCGAAAGCCTGACTGGAAGAATGATAGATGCTGATGCTGGTCAAGATATTTGGTGAGCTGATTGTACATTACTTTTTTAAAGACTTTGGCTGAAGCAACACAACAAGCTAATAGGCCTATAATCATTAATTCCATTAGCGCGCGGTTTTTTAGGAACAGAGACAATGAGGGCTTTTTTTCATAACGACGGAAATTGAGAAGTTGCAAGACAATTATTATAAATATGTACTAGAATATCAGAAATAGCGGGGGAAATCATCTTGATGAATCTTGGGGGGAGAAGATCATGCCCAAGCGCAGTAGATTTTACAGCAGATATTGCAAAGAGAACATCAGTATCATCAATGCAATTAAACGCAAAACCCTCAAAACAATTGTCACCCACCACTAGATGACTATTAGGGGCTAAACGGGTAGAAGAAGCAAAAAACTTACTTAGGGTCTCAGCATCAATACTGCATTGTGGAGTTTCTCTCTCAGCAACGCCCAATGGTCGGATGTTGCTCCAAAGTTTTTTAGTTGGAAGATCAGGATTTAATTGAGTGCTATAGAAAGCCTTTTTGGAAGATCACAGTTTACAAGTCACAAGGTTACGAATGTAAGCAAAAAAAATCGGCATTGGAAAATGTAAAATTTTTTACTACGGCTGTTTATTTTTATAACTATTTCGATTCTATTTTATTTAAAACACTATAATTTATTATTTAAACAATTAAACTTGCCTGGAAAATGAATTCCTTCGACAATAACTCCGGTTCTTTCAGAATGATAGCACGGCGCAATTCTTCACCATAATTCAAGACTCCGGAGTCTCGATTATATTAAATCTCTTGCAAAGACACTTCGATACTGTTTGTCACTGTTATTAAGTATATGTAAATAACCTTTCATTCATTTTTTTATTATAAAAGCACTAAAAAAACACCGGACTCTTGTCACTTCCTAATCGTTTCTACAACAACAAAAAATCATATCACACGGTCACGAAATTTACACAGGATAGCCTATCCTTTTTGCTATATAATCTAAGTATGCAATAAATCAGCTGTTTAAATTAACACATTTTTCAGTTAGGCTGCAAACAAATAATATAACAGGAAAAATGTTGGGTGGCTTATCAGTTTTACTATGCTATTATTATTTCTGTTCATTAAAGAATAGAAAGACAAACTTAACATATTTTTATCGTATGAATTTTCACTTAGAGTATATTGATTGATTGATTGATTGAATAACTAGGTATGGGATCCCAAGGGAACCCTCGAACGTAGGCTAATTCCAGGCCCATTGTTCACCCTTCTAACCCGCGAGTAGACGCTCATATGTTCCAGCCGGACAGTCTCATAAATTTAAGTATTGGCCCCAACCCTCTTTGCCGGCGTCCTGCAAACTCATCCAGGAGGTGTGAGCCAAGGAGTGTGTATCGTTTTCCTGACAGTGCCGGACTGTCTCACCGTTTCGGATTCCCATCCGCAACGCCTGCATGTAGGATCGTCAACAAGTCTCAGCCTGTGCAGGTGACCCCTGCGAGAAGAATTCCCAGTGAGAATAGATTTCTCAGGGTTTGTTGTTCTACTCGACGCGTCCTCTAACCCAAGACGACTGTGTTGGGGGTCCGCCCATCTTGAAATCATTGAGATAAGGTGTTTTGGTGCAATCCCGACTGTGGAGGTAGGATCCTCCGAGGCTGCACCAAGACGAACAAGTTCGTCCGCCCTTTTGTTCCCGCTAATGTTACTGTACCCTGGCACCCACTGCACAAATACCTTGTCATTCCGAGAGAGGGAGTTCAGGTGGTCTTACTTTCCATTACTAGCTTGGAGGTTGTAAAGATTTTAGACAAAGACTTGAGAGCCGCTTTGCTGTCTGAGCAGATGGCGATCTTCTTATTCTCAGTGTCTGAGTTAAGGAGATACCTTCCCGCTTCAAAAATGGAATTGACTTCTGCCTGAAAAACCGTGGCGTGGTTTTCGAGGTACAAGGTGATTTCAATCTAAGGCTCCTCGCAGAAAACTGCTTCTTTCTCCGGTGTTTTCATCGGATTTGGAACCATCAGTGTAGATTGTAATAGGGTTTGTCAATGGTTGAAGCACAGAATGTGATTCCCATTCTGCCCTGGATGGAATTCTAGATTCAAAATTGCTTTTCAGCATAGTCTCAAGGAAGTGTTCACTGCCCCTTTCGATGCCAGCTGCGATAGATTGCACAAATGTGGACCTCTTGTTCCCGTGTGAAGCCAGCCAAGATTAAGAAGCAGTCTTATCTATGTAGTCGACGCCCCCCGCTTAATATGTATTTGCACCGGGTATATGTTGAGGATAACCTCCAGGGCCTGGGTACTAGTTGACTTAAGAGCGCCACTTGCGCTGAGGAGGCACTGTCTCTGAATCTTCTTCAATATCTTACAATGATTGGCGAAGTCCATTGCTTTCCACCATACCACAGAGCCGTAGCTTAACATGGGTCGGATGACGCTAGTGTATATCCGTAGCATCTTCCGCGGCTTGAGTCCCCATTTCCCCCCTACCGTTCTGCGGGACAGTGAAAAGACTGTAAGAACCTTGTTCGCTCTGTTTTCTTGGTGTGGTATAATAGCTAGACATTTTATTCTGTCCTTTAGTTCCAAATGCGTGGAGCCAATCGAGGGCAGGTTTAAACTTAGCCCAGCAAACATTTGGATGAAAAATCTTCCGGACGATATGTGGATAATATTGCCAAAAACTCTTCCACGCGGAATTAAAGCAAATACTGTGAAATGATTTCTTCCTTTTCTTGCGTAGACGAAAAGAAGATGATATTACAAACAATGTTGTTTTCGGATTTTAAATGTGCAGCAGGAAGACAATACTTTCGCTTATTTGTCATCTCTATGATACACGAGTTTATCATTTGGAAGAACGTATCATTAAACTCCATGACAGTAATTAATTTGTGAGTTCACTAGTGATTTTAATTCCACCAATTCAATAAAAAAAAATTAATTAAATAAATATATACCTACTTTAAAGAAATATCTCCTTAATTCCTTTACTACAAATTCCAAAGGATTTATTTCGAGGATTTTTGAACGATTTGCTTAGACTATAAGAAAGCGAATCATCTTGAAGAAACGAATACGTTTCTTATTCATGATAGGAAAATAACTCGCCAGGAAGGGATGTTGGCAAATTACTTTAACGTATCGCGTAGAAGATACGTATTCGAATATGATTATCATCCGCGCGATATTTCATCGCCCAGGTAATAAGAAAGCGAATCTTCTGCGTTTCGCCATGTTTGCGGGGTAGGGTATATAAAAACATTGATTTTTTATATATAGGTGTATGCTTTGACCAATCAAATTCCTCTCAAAAATAACTTATTTCACTTACTGTCAGTCAATGTAGGTAAGACCTTTTCCTCATTGAGTATTTCTTAGAAAATCTTAAATCTTTCATTCCATATATATCGCTTCTTTACTATTTATAAAATGTTCAGCTTATTTCAAAAATATATTTTCAAAAAGGTAATCAATATAAAAGCTTCATTGGAATTTTCTGTAGAGAAGTATTTCATGTTGAGGGGATCGAATCATTCTATGAAGTTTCTATTTTTATCAAATTGCCTAGCTTTTTGATGTTTTAGTTAAAAGCTGGGGAGAAGAGGGGAGAGATCTAGTACTCTTATTTTGAGACAAAACTATTGAAGTTCAGAGCTTTGATGTTTCTTTAATTACACAAATTAATTCTTTGACTATACATTATATGTATATACACATGAATTAGTCTTAATAATTTTAGCTTTTTCAGAAGGTAATTGAGATTTGTGTAATGAAATGAAACTATTTTCTGGGAGGCACATTAAAGGAAATATTTATCATAAATTACGGAAACAATATTGCCATGATTTATTACCGTATTACCGGGTAAACTTTAATCTTGTTCAACAACGCATTTTGTTTTATTCTCCAGCACAAGAGCAAAAGCGAAGAAAGAATTTTATTTGTTATTCCATCAAATAGCTCATTTGATTTTGGATGACAAGTTTCAATTCTTGGTTTTGACTCATTAACAGATCTCAAATAGCGAAATTGATAAAACAACTGAAAAATAGAAAAATGGAAAGAAAAAAAAAGGAAATGAAAAATAGAAGAAAAAATAATTAGTTAAAAAAATTGCAAAAATCAGATTAACTCGAAACGAATCGAATCTGTGTACGCCCGCAGTGGATTAAAAAAAGAAGAAGGAAAAATAAGCGTTTCGCATTAGCAGAAACCTTATACTCCTCTGTATGACTTGGCTTCCGCCATCTGTAGTCCCTTGAAACAGATCTAATTTGACCTCATCATCGCATATAAACTCAGAATAAATTCTGACTTTGAATTATATGAAGCAAATCTCCTATATTCCACCAAGGAGGAAAAAAAACAAAATTACTATGATTTATTACCGGGTAAACTTTATACTTGTTCAAGAAGGCATTGTCGGACACAACAGCAAAAGATAAAAAAAAATTACTTATTATTCCATCAAATAACCCATTTGATTATGGGTGACAAGTTTCAAAACATGGTTATAGTAATCTTATTTCCTGCTGCTTTGATAAAATAAGAGAGTTTTGCCTCATATAATTCACACTGAGAATTTTTCCAAATTTATATGAGATGATCTGTTCTCAAATTTGATGTTTTTCAAGAGTCTATAGCAGGCAGAAACCAATGCGTACTGAAGAGTATAAAGTTTCTGCCGATACGAAACGCTTATTTTTCTTCTTTTTTCTCCTGATTACTGCAACCTTATACAGAGATACGATTCGTTTCGAGTTAATCTGATTTTAAAATCTTTTTAAATAATTATTTTTTTCTTCTATTTTTCTCAATTTTTTCCTTTTTTTCATTTTTCTATTTTTCATTTGTTTTTTCAATTTCGCTATTTTGGAACTGTTGCGATGAGTCAAAACCAAGACTTGAAACATGCCACCTAAAATCAAATGGGTTATGTGATGGAATAACAAATAAATTATTTTCCCGCTTTTGCTGTTGTGCCAGAGAATCCCACCTTCTGGAACAAGTATTAATTATGGAACCTCTTTTAGTTTTTTTTTTTTTTATAATGGGCGAACTTAACTTAAAATGCAGGAATTATGTAAATTTTCTAAAATCTAGAAAAATAATAATAGTATTATCGCCTACATACATATATCCCTATTACGAGAGAAATTCATTATAGTTTAAACAAGATATATTATCTATTATGGATGCACCAACTACATATAGGATTCTATGGACTGGACTGATTTGATTTTAATTCTTGGGAGTCTTTTCGCCATAAAAAACAGTAAATCTGTGACAAATAATTGGCACCTATAACGAATAAAATATCTATACCCAACTAACGAGCACCCTTCAGAATACGGAATAAAATAAAAATAAATCAATCGTGAATAACAATACACTGCAGATCAACATAAATATTCACGGAGTGTATTTTGATCCAATTCACGTAAATCAAACCAAAAGTTTATAAAGGAAGACAAACGATTATGCAAAATAGCAAATCAACCCCCTTTAGCCGCATATGTATATACGAACTTTTATACATATAAAAATTCCAAAAAAAAATGAAGCTTTTGACAGCAGCCGTATACATACATATACGAACACATTTACCTTTCGCAAACTTTCACACACACACACACATGTACATAAAAAAAAACAGAAGGGAAATAAATCAAAAATGAAATTGTTATAAAATGATGATTACAAAATAATTATCTACAAAATTCAGGTGAATCGGATTTTCAAAGTGCCCACTCATCACTTCCACGGCTGCAATCGCATGCAAAGATGTAATTTGGAAGCCGCGCCATAATATTCGGCACATACAGCCCCACATATTTGGGTGTTTCTGCATTTATTTTCCTCCGCCTGCATCGCACTCTAAAGAAAAATTCCATTGCGAAAAAAGGAAACCAAAAAAAAAAGGATTAAGAAAACAGGAAGAAAGGAAGAATTTTTGCTGGCTTGTGCAGAAAAGTTTTTTTTTCGGGGTACTTGACCCGGCTCTGCCATTACCTGGGTGGTGCACTGGAAAACATACCGCGCTAAAGATGTACAGGAACACAAACTATATGTACACCACCTGAAAATAATGTTTATGTTCGCTGGTAAGAAGAGGAAAATTATTATGATTCACCTCAAGCGGGAAGACGTATGTAGGTACACTGAACATAGTGTCGGCTACGGAAACTGAATTTTGGCTTGTGTGGACTTTTCTACTACAAACAAATGCAATTGGGAAATCTGTTTTCATAAGAGAAATATGTCATCAGAGTGACAGAAAAGGTGGGGTGGGTGGAGTGGTGACTCCCAATTATTTATCTTTTGAATTATGAGGTTAGTTGAAGTAAAGAAAACAAAAAAACAAAAAGGGTAATTGGAAATAAATATAGAATACATAACCGTGACAGGTGAGGGAATAATTTTTAAATTAGGCTGGAATTGTAGAAATAAAAGAACTACGTTCTAAAAATTGCTGTGTGTTCTCTCTCATTTAAGCTAGTTGCGAAAAACACCCATTCTAAAGGCGAATTCTCATTTTAGGCCTGGACACCAAGAGACATGAGAAATATCTTAAACGATGCATTATGATACTCTGAACATATTTTATTAACAATTTTTATTTCAATTCAGCAGGGCAAAGCTTGAGGACAAGGTCAAATTTTGATTTAGTACATTTTAGAAAATCTAGTACAGAATCAAATTCCTTAGGTCCTGCGAAGAAGTTTGAGTACCCACATTCCTATACTCGGAGGCTTAAATAGCCATCGTCATACTCACTTTTTAGTATTTCCCTAATTTTTATTCAAACTGAGGTACTAGATTTTTCGCACATTAGATCGGATCTAACTCGGTAGAGTTATGTTCGAATGGAAAACGGGTTTCACTGTTCGCTTCAGCTCATTACCAGCTACAATTCGTAGAAGAAAATTTTTCTCTGCATTCTTTTAGGGTAGGGGATAGGAATCCCCGGTGGGGGAGGGTGTTCCAATACTGCATGCAGCATATCGAATTAAAGGTCTGACCGAGTTCTACCGGGTGGTGTATATTTGTTCCGATTCAGAAACCTTTCTCGGGATGGTTTTACCGCCGGAAAACCCATTTTCATGCACTTGGGTCACATACACTCCAGTGGTTCTTAACCTTTTCAAGGTCGCGGAGCACATTAAATTACACGAAACTTTATCGGAGTATCACAACTAATTATTATTAATTAACTAATTCTAGGCGAGTTTTGCATATGAGATATTGCTACTCTCATTTCTTCTTCTAGATCTGTAAGTCTTTCTCGTTTTTTATTTTTTTTAATTGGTTAATATTGACAAATAATGTTCACAAAGATATGAGGTAGAAAATTGTAATAAAATCGTAAGTGCCTTCTTAGATCGAAATTGATATTCTTCTTGGACAAAAATCCAACTCGATTTTTAGTGAGCGATCTGTTGACAATGAAATAATTTTTTCATCTTCTTGCAAAGATAATTCTATATTTCAAGATTTAAATGAGCCAAATGGTTTTCGTATCCATTCATTCATATGATTCTAATTTTAGAGATGGAAAGTAATACGCGCTTTTTTCATCCAATATTGTTAGATATTCTATTATAGCAAGAATAATATCTGCACAATTTTCCGTTGGAATTGAAGGAAACATATCAAGCACCAACGCGAATTCCTGATGCAGCTGGAGATAAAGCTAATTTACTCGACTTGTTTCTAACATCTCATCCTGACAAATATTCCATCTCAGTCGGTTCCCCTCTCGGAAATTCGGACCATTGTTTAATCACGGCTCAATTTACCACCTCAAACATGTGCCGCCCTACCTCTCCACCAACAAGTAGGCTTCTTTGGCACTAAAGAATGCTGATTGGGAAAGTCTCAATAAGTATCTTAGAGAAATTGATTGGTCGATCTGTTTTGCTTCGAGGGATGTTGATGAATGCACATTAGAATTTAGTAACATACTAAATTTTGGCATGCGTGAATACATTCCGTATTCTTACAGCAGATCTCAACAACAGCATGATCGCTCCTGGTTTAACGATAAGTGCAACCAAGCTATAAAATCGAAAGAGTCTGCTTTTCGTGCCTATCAATTGCATCCATGTCCGGAAATGAAACAAGTCTACAAGACAGCACGGAACACCTGCAAGTCCATTATCCAGAGAGAAAAATTTCTTTTTGACCAGAATATTAGACAAAGAATCTTGGCAAGCCGCAAAGGTAGCAAAGGTTTCTGATCTCTGGTCAAAACCATCAGGAGCAACTTCACCAGTTCCTCTATACCTTCACTACTTAATAATGGTGAAGTGATTGTTGACTCCCTGGATAAAGCAAATATTTTAGCTGCTAGATTCGCTTCAAATTCTTGTCTTCCACCCACCTCACACACACCTGTTTTGCATCGCCCGTGTGAATGTGTATAAGAGCCAATACACATTCGTACGAGGGATGTGTTCAGGGTCCTTAAGGGGATCAACGTCTCCAAAGCCGCAGGTCCTGATGGTTTTTCGCCCCTGTTAATTAAAAGCTGTGCCTCATCCTTGCCTAAACCTTCTACTTGTCTTATTCGACAGGAAAATTCCCAACTGCTTGGAAACTAGCTCACGTTCAGCCTATTCCCAAAAAAGGAGAGGGTAGCGATCCCTCAAATTATCGACCAATTGCGATCACTTCGATTCTTTCAAAGGTTTTTGAATCTATCATTAACTCAAAATTAATGAAGTATCTAGAAACTTATCATCTCATCAACGATCGCCAATATGGCTTCCGAGCTGGACGCTCATCTGGAGACTTGCTGACATTTCTGACGGAGCGTTGGAACAGTAGTCTTCACAATTTTGGTGAGTCTAAAATCGTTGCCCTGGATATTTCAAAGGCCTTTGATAGAGTCTGGCATCCAGCCCTTTTAGCCAAACTGAAAGCACTTGGTCTCTCTCCTCCTCTTCTATTATGGATTGAAAGTTTCCTATCTAGTCGCCAAATACGTGTTGTATTAGATGGCGTTACATCTGAACCGCATCCCATAAATGCCGGTGTGCCTCAAGGCTCTGTTATCGCTCCAACTATCTTCTTAATTTTCATTAATGATCTGCTTTCCCTTACTTTCAATCCCATCCATAGTTTCGCAGATGACAGTACTCTTGATTTCGCTTACTCCTTTGACACTCTTGCGGACTCTAGGGGGAACGCCGCATGTGTTAAAAGAGATTGCATGACTAGATCATTGAGTAACGATCTTAACAATATCCTCGCTTGGGGCAAAGCGAATCGCGTCGAATTCAATGCATCTAAGACCCAAAGCTGTCTCATCTCATTAAAACAAGATCATAACTTAACCACACCCGTTTCTTTTGATGGAGCATTAATTTCTGATTCACCCTCACTAAGAATTCTTGGCATTAATATTTCCAGTAAGTTAAGCTGGACAGATCACCTCTTCTCGGTTGCCAAAGAAGCATCAAAATGTCTTGGTTTTTTGAAAAGTTGTAAGAAATATTTCAGCCCATCAAATATAGCGCTCCTCTACAAGTCCTACATCAGACCTAGAATGGAATACAACTCCCATATATGGGCCGGGGCTGGTCGCACAGCCTTAGCTTCATTAGATATTGTCCAAAAGAGAGCCTTCAAGCTCATTGGCGATTTGGCAATAACTTGTCATATCGCTCACTCGAGCACCGCCGCAATGTTGGATGCCTTTCGCTCCTTTATCGCTATATGCATGGTCAATGTTCTGATGAAATCTCTAGTCTAATCCCTTGTAGAATGATTGCTGCACGCAATACTCGCGCTGCAAACCGCGCACATCCCTTAACCCTTCAAATTACTTTCGGCCGTACAGTAAAATTCCGAGATGCTTTTTTATCCCGAACAGTGCGAATGTGGAACAGCTTACCATCTTCTGTTTTTCCCCCGGCATACAATCTGCGGAAGTTTAAGGGTGACATACATCGGCACCTCCGCCATTCTCCTCATATCCCCTAATCCTTTCCCTATCTCCTTCCTGCCATGCTGTGCTTTGCATCATAGGGTATCCCCTGAGCTTGGCTTAATAATATAAAAAAAAAAGCGTATTTCATTTTTTTTTTTTTGTTATTCAAGTTTTACAAACCAATTTTTGTTTTTATTGAATGCCAGCATTTTTTCCGTGGCTGTTAAAATATTTTCATTTTTTTACTTGAATTCTTGTATTCACTGAATTTATGTATTTAAAAATATCAGCTAAATATGCCAATTTAACACACTAAATATCATTTTCAAGATATTTAACAAATTTATCCATAAGTACATTTTGGAAATATCACAGCAGTTCACCTTTTTGCTCCAATAGAACGGCATAGAACTTTGCCTTATTTCAGTTTGCAAAAGTAAATTTTCATATCTATCTTTCATAGATATATAAAGTTGTTTAGAACTGAAGTCAGTTCTGACAAGATTAAGACAATACTGACAAGTCAGTAAACACGGAAAAAAAACATATTGGTCAAATTGTAAGAATTTTTAAAGTGAACTGATATTCCCAACCCAAAAAGCAAAAGATGAATAAAGAAAATTTCTACAGCCTTGAGAATGAACAAACATTTCTAACCTTAGAAATAAAATTACAGGAAATAAATAATAATGTTTATTATAAATAGAAAGATTGAAATAAATTGTGACATGTACTAGGAACAAAAGTGAATGAACACATTTTAACTGACATTAAAAATAAAAACAGCTAAGATGAATTTTGACAACTGTATAAAGTAGAATTAGGTAAAAACCTGTGTTAAAAGCAATTAAGACGAATTTTGATAAATGTGAAATAAAATTAAATAAAAGCCTGTTTAAAAAATAAGAAACAATTAAAATAAATTAAAAGTAAATAAAGAGCTCGTAGTAGTGACAGAAAATTATTAATATTAATTCTTGGCCAATGTAGACTAAGAGTAGTAGAAAACCTTGAAAAAACAATAGCAGAATGGACGTCTAGAGCCCCGCCAAAAGTTTTTGCTCTGGTCCATTTTTGTTTTTTTTTTCTTTGTAAGAGAAATTAGTTTGAATTCGGTCAAGGAAGACGGTTGTACGCTGTTGACCTAAAAAATTAGTTTTTCTAAAAATAAAATAGTAAAAAATTGAACTAAAGCCAAATAAGTGTGGTTTTTGTTTTGTTCATGATAACCCAAAACTGCATCAAACTAACGCTAGTTACCACATGGAAGATTTGCAGCCCCCGTAAGTAGGATATCCCAATAAAGGAAGGAAAGTAAACAACCGCATTTTCCCAGAAGGCCGGAGCTCTTTTCCGAAAGGCCCCAGGAAAAATTTTCCTCTACTTCTTGTTGGTAAGTATCTGCGGAACGCCCCACGTTGAGCTCCGTTTCTAACTTTCCCTGGGGACCGCTCGGACAGGTGGCACTTTTAACGGATTCCGCAACGGAGAACCGTTTGTGTTTCTTGCTGACAAAACCACACAGATCTTGATACACATGAGTAAATCGCACAGGCTGATCAACAATATTTTCGAAGCTAGTTTTGAACCATTTTTTTTTAGTTTGGCCCCGACACAGGTCCTCATTGAGTCCTAAGAATAAATTTTTCCAACACTATGAACATTGTTTTAACGTTGATTATATGGTGGATATGAGTGCGGTTGCTTACAATTTCAGTTTTACCTAGATGACAAAATGGCATTAAACATACAAAACAAATTAGGTGTTTTCCTCCAGATGAAAAGAGGACGATAATCAAGGGCGAAGTTTTCTCAGCAGAATGTATTGACGAAAAACCGGTTTCTGTTCAATTTTATTGAAGAATTAAAGAAATGATGTGTTACCTGAAAATTTAGGTCTGCGCATTCTGATTTAATAAAATTTGTTATGTTCGTAGCATATTGCATATATCAATATGCTGCACTGAGAAATACTGTAGCATGTATGCCAGCCTTTGGTTAAACCGACTGCTGAACACACCCCAAACTCGACGAACGAACTCAGTGTGGCATGCTGATTGTGACAAGGAAGAAGAAGAGTTTTGACTTCCTTCTTTTGCAAAAGGCAAAGTGCAAAGTAAAAAAGACACTAATGTGATCCACAAATATCGGAAGAGATTTAACCAATAAAGGACAAACTATCACTGGAGAATAATCACGATAAAGAGCTTAATCGTTCAGGTAAAGTTTTGGAAATATTTACAATTGTATATTCCGGGAAGTATAAAGATCGATTAAGAGTAGGTATATCAATTTTTAGTGATTGACACTTGATTGTGAACCAGCGGAACTTTTATAGGACGCCGAAAATACCCCCTTGAATGTCCTCAAGGAATTGCTGCATTGGAAACAAGAGAACAGGCGGATGAACATTTTCCCATCAATTTCTACTCGTCCGGCAACCGCAAATAGCTTAATATTGGCGAGAATCTCGCTGTATAGGAGGCAGAATTGGCCCCCAAAGAGTTTAGTCTAGTCCTAAAGGACCCCTTTTGACGCGCAATACAAACATACAGATTTTCCAATGATAAGAGGGCCATTGCAAAGGCCATCAGGATCGGGCACATTTTCTGGAATATGAAACGTCCTCAAAAGCGACATGGAATTTTCAACATTGTATCTGCGGAGGATAACTGTTTTGATTAGTACCACATTTTATTATTAGTACATTTTACTCAGAGTTTTTCTTTTTGTAAGTTCCTAGGCGAACTAATCCAATTTAAATTAAATAGATATCGATGGAAATTATTCAATTGAACATAATTAGAGATTAGATTAGTCACATGGAATTTACTTAGATTGTTTTTGGAGTAGTCATAACCTAAGTTTTTTGCAATTTCATGAAATTAAATATTCATTTGAACATAACTACAAATTATGTGAAATTAGTCACAGGAAATTTACATTAATTATAGCAAAGTTTTTTTTGCAATTGCCTACGGGAAGATATTCAGTGCTAACTTAACTAAGTATTATGTGAAAGACTCTCATAAGGCTAATTCAGTACTAGATTACAACATTCAGAAAGATAGTAAGACTATATTCCAATGCACTATAATAGCGATTTAGGTTTGTTCGAGTACTTTCCTATTTGAAAACGAAAAGAAAGAATCCAATAATACTAAAACATATACAAGTCGCCATCTCGCACATACGTCATGTTCCTTCAAATTCGAATTTTAAGGAACATCCCTTAGCTCTGTAGACGAGCGACGTTCAAAAAGAGCAATAAAACTCAAGAAAAAGAAAACGTAATAGTGAAACCAAAAAGAAAGGACTTGTCAGCGGAACATCCTAAATTTTCTTATATTGGAATCACCATTTGATTTACTTGTACAGGGTTGGCCAAAAGTCACCATGGGGTTTAAAAATTTAATAACTTTTTCGTTTATATATTTTTTTTATTTTTTTTAGATTATATAAATAACATCTGGAGAATAAATAATGGAGAGATTCACAACTGAACAAAGAACCAGAATAATAGAATTTTATTACTTAAATCAGCGATCAATTATTTTAACGCAAAGAGCATTTTTAAACCCCAGGGTGACTTTTGGCCCACCCTGTATTATTCTGGTTCTTTGTTCAGTTGTGAATCTCTCCATTATTTATTCTCCAGATGTTATTTATAAAATCTAAAAAAAAAAAAATAAAAAAAATATATAAACGAAAAAGTTATTAAATTTTTAAACCCAATGGTGACTTTTGGCCCCCATGGTAACTTTTGGCCCCCATGGTGACTTTTGGCCCCCATGGTGACTTTTGGCCCACCCCGTACAAGAAATTAATGATACCATAAATAATAACAAACAAACAACATATCTGTAGTAAACACAGACGTTTATTGAGCTGATAATAGGTTTTTTAATTACGATAATGAAAAACAAACTTGCTTTGAATGAAAATGGGTATGAACCATAAAAAGAAAGGACTTTTAATCAGCTTGAAATGCTATTTTCTTAATTTATTTTTTTTTCTTGTAATTTTGGCTTTACCAAAATTCCGTTAAGATACTTTTTTATTCAAATAATAAATTTTCTGAGTTATATACCTAATTTTTTGATGACTTCTGTTGTCTATGTAAATTATTAATAATTTTAGGTACGAATTAAGATGAAGCGCTTTCATTACTATTAATTTTCTTTTGATTTAATATATGTAGAAGAAACAAAAAAAAAAGCAAAAAGATATAATAAACGTAGAAATAAATTGAACCCAGAAAGATTATAACAAAAAGGAAAAATGTTATAAATTTGTAGACCTATAATTGAATTGAAAAATTGAACAAAAAGGGAAACAAAGGGTCCAGAAGTACCATTGAGCTGAGATCAATCCCGCATTACCTATATGAGAATTTATTTAATTTTTTTATTGCAGTACGTTTAAATTTTTGGTAAAAACCATATAGTAGTACTCGCTCTATTAGAAAAAAATTGCATTGTATTGTAGAATTAGGTAAGGAGGAAATTAGCGATGGTATTATAAAAATGTGGTACTCCCAACAGAAAAATAAGCTTCATTATAACGTATAGTCATGACTTAGAGACTTTTCATTTCCTCCTTCACTTTCCTGGAGCCCTCTCACATGAAGATCGCCTAGGTCCGCTCTAGTCTCTTTACAGGTCAACAAGGAACTCTGAAAAATCTTGCCGTCAGAGTCAAATGGGTGGCTGTGCTGTGGCATGCAAGGAAGGCATAACATCTGAGCCTTCGGTGTGGATATAGGTAAGTGACGTAAGGGTCCCTTCAGGACCGAATGTGTGCCGACGTTTTTCTTTTGGTGGATAGGCACGATTTTTTTTTATTATGGCAGACGGCAGCGGCAGGTTTTTCGTGGAAACTCCCCACACTCTCCGCCAACCAATAGCCGAGGCTAGCTAGCGTGCGGCCCTGCAGTCAACGCTGTCCGTCGAGTGATCTGTCAGCTCATGCTGGCAGTCGGGACTTTACGTCTGATGTTCATCACTCAACATAGTTCCATAACAAATTTATTGCTTGTCTGTCCAATTTTTTTACATTACAATTTTTGCTAACTACCATCGCCTTATAGATTGTTCCCAGTGAGGATCATTCTACATCTATCGTATTGATTGTCGCCATATAAAAATAGGAATCGAGCTGATAAAATCAAACAAAACTAAAAGAAATCGTCTTTGTATATGAAAAATTTTATTACTCAGCAAAAGAATTTTATTCAATGACACCAACTACGACTCATCTCATAGTATTTTGTTCATTTTCAAATTACTGTAAATGCCGTTTCAATAATATATCCGTAACATAAAATTATTAGATTTTGTAAAATTCCAAGCTTTTTCTTTTTTAATAATAAAATCTCGGCACCCAGGGCATGACGTTAAAAAATTTGCCTGTCAGTAAATGGGTTTCGTCACTGACATATATATGTCAGTGGGTTTCGCTCACTAGTGGGCGATAGGAGTCATTTGTTTAGCCTTAATTCTTGAAAACAAACATTTTCTAAATGATAGCTGTCAAATATTCACGTTATATTTTAGAAAGGCCACTAGTTTTTTTTTTTTTTATTAAAGAATCATCTTACCTTAATTTATGTATGTGGGTATATTTAAATTACTCCTACCGCACTAGTTACTTTTTCAATAAATTTTAAGTAACATAAAAAATGATGACATATGCTAACAAATAAGTACTTAACTATATTGCCATGCTGCATAGTACCTATCACAATAGACTAACCCTTTTCATATAATTTATTCCATAACAATTTCTCTGTTTATAGCAAATCCAAACAATCGTTACGAGTGTTTCGTATCAGGCACCTAATTTTCATGTAATTTTGTCACAAGACTAATAAAATACATAAATCAATAAAAAAAAAAATTAATAAAAAAAAAAAGAAGAAAAAAACTTATCCTCAGCTTGTTAAATTTGCATGCACTTAACTTTATTATATAGTCACGCACCTAAATTATCTCTGATCTCTATGGACTTTAAATACCCAATGGAAGCTTTCCGAAAAAAAGGACAAACAACCAGGAATAAATCCCTTTGATGTGTTAACTTTTGATTTAAATCCCATAAAAAGCTAAAAATCAACATCACGTGCTAGAAAACATTGCCCCAACCGAAGAGTTTGCTTTCGGCATTAAATCTGGGATATCCGTTCAAATGTTGACTCATATTTAAGCTTCCCCGGGTTGTGTCCCACACCGGAGAAGGGGGATAGATGGCATGTCCTATAATTTACCCGATTAACTTTATTTATATCTGATACTCATACAAAGTCAATTTTGCGGATAATCCCTATATAGAGGAGGGGTAGGTTTATGTACACAAACACACACTCACACATGCATATATTGGGTTCAAGGTGAATAATTTGTTTCTTCCTTTTTTTTTAATATACATATACAATATATATTTCTGACATATAGTTAGTAACAAATTTTTGGATAAATTTGGAACGAGACAGCCAATAGAATGGAATTAGGTAAACAAACTCTCTGGAAATAAAGTTTCACGTGTATTTAACACGCACCCAAAAGAAGGCAATTATTTAGCGACAGACAGAGCATTGTACCAAAGAGACGAAAAAAAAAAACAAATAAATAAAAATAAAAAAAATAAAACATAAAAAAAACGAGAAAATCCATATCTTTACTGCACGAACCCATCCTTTAAGGTTCATTATAACCAGATACTATTGAAGGATAGGGTTTTCGATGTATAGATTTAAAACCATAATTCCTGTCAGGCGGCAGGCAATAAAAGGTTCAATTAATCGCATTTTAATGATCCTCGTTAGATGCCTAGACGCGTACCTACTACCTAACTACCAGTTGGGATTGGAATAGGGTTGTTGCGCGATATACTCACATATGCATGCACATACCATGAAGACTCCCGTGTAAAACTTTTCGTCTTCATATATACGTAGGTATATAACCACAAAAATTCCTTCCAAAATTCTATCGTCAATGTACTATATAGTCAGTTTTACTTCCGATTACTGTCGTGTCCTCCCATTTCCATATCATCGTAAAGCTCTTGTCCTTTAAACTTTAAAAGGGTGAAATAGGGTAGGAGTGCGGTGGAGAGAAGGCGCACACGTCGACCTTTGTTGATTTTTAATTATACCACTTTGGGTACACCCTCTAAAAGTCTATATAGCCCAGGCTGAGGAGGGAATGTATCTTCCTATAAATTTTTGCTGGATTCAATTAGGCCCCAGCATTGACATGAATCTTTAAAGGATAAAGTGAAATATATGGGTAGGGGGCATTGAAGTGAGAAAGAGCGGTATATATTTGCAAAAAAAAAAAACTGAATCTGCCTTTCTCCTTCCTGTTGTATTTTGATACAGGGTTAGAGACGATGACGTTCTTAATTCCACCCGATTGAATGGGTGCGATAAAATATGTAACGAAGCAAAAAGGGCCAGCCAGCCAGCCAGCCAGTCAGTCAGCCAGCTTGAACCCTTTTTAGTTTGTGAAAAGAATTAACACACAAACTGAAAGGATAAAGCCAAGGAATATTAATTTTTGCTTTTATTCCTGAATTTCCGGGCAATCTTTCTATATGTAGGTATATAAGGAAATGGATATAATGTATTGAAAAAGGGTTAAAGTTGAACAGAAGATTTTGATTTGATTCTGACTTTATTTCGATTCGGGGTGTCTATCTAACATTTCTATGTCAGACACAATTCTGTGTGCGGATATAAGTTAATTGATTGCGTTGATATTTTTAATGATCCTTTCCAGTAACACCAGCTGGCGACGACTTAATTGAAAAAGGGATATGACGATTCGATTTTGTATACTATATTTAACAGATAATTTGATTAAAGGAGGAAGCCAATAATGAAATTCACTATAGACCCCCTCTATAGACTAAATAATTGAACACAGTTTGCTCTAAGGGTTTGATAAAAGCAGTTAAATGAATTGAGTTTAACCCTTCATTGGTTTTAATTAGATTTTAGATTTTTTTTCTCTTGGGAACAAATTCGATACATTCTTCGATTGGAGGGGTTGAAGGGTGGCGGCGGCGTAGCAATTAAATAAATTTCAAATTAAAAAATAATGACAGACACTTCAATTTGGACTTCATTCTGCTCATTTGACTTTAGTTTCGTATTACGATTTAAAATTAATAGCTCGCAAGATAGAAATTAAAATAGCTGACAAAAGAAATATAATAAGTAATGCCTTATTGATTTGTACTGCCATAAATATCATTTTAGAACTACTTTCACCCTTGTGTGACAAAAAAAAAGTTTATTCAAGTGACCGGGAATGCTACCCACCCAGGTGTGTAACTCACCTAAATTGAATGAATTTTGTTTGACAGAAACAACTGTATTGCATTTTCAATCAGTATTTAGAGGAATTAATTGATGGTTGTGATGGTAACAGTTTTAATGGTGATTGATCTAATTATGAATGACTTCCATCACCGCCACCACCATCACGGCCGCCGGTGATGGAATCCTCAAGAGCAAAAAAAAAAAACCAAATAGGAGATACAATGTGTAGCGAAGGATGAAATTCAATGGAGAACCAGCCATTCTGTCTATTTTTGCTAGTCAAATATTGTGCTGATCCAATACGATTAACTGGACATTGCCATCTGCTCGAGAAAATTGCGGAGTAGTTTTGCAGATGAAAATTCCCGTGACATAAATAAGCTGCGCCTAATACCTTAGACAGACTGTCTCCACAATGAGTCAATTAGAAATACAAACAATTCGGAGAAATGAAGATGTGACAGACTGTAGTAAATGAAGATTAGTTCATTTGAAATGTCATTGACAGTGTTCTTTACTTTGAGTAAAAATTATGGAAGAATTCTTTAATTAAATGCTATCAACAAAGTTAGCGAGTATTTGGCTGAAGTTGCAAAGCATTTATATAGAAGATTTTTGTTTGTTTGTTTAAAGAAGCCAAAAATAGAACAAAAGCTGGAAATAGATTTCATTCATGATCAGGTTATGGCTGCCACTGTTGATCTTATTGGAAAATCTTTCCACTTTTCACTAAATATCGTTCATTTTTACTGTAATTCGCTAATATGGAGTAAAATTTGCTCCATTTTAAATTGAATCGAAATGTTACAAAAGGATCTTTGATGAACCTTATTTGTATGACAGACACACTGCACTTTTGACTCCATTTAATTAAAAATAAAGCCATTGTGAAGAGAGTCTGTCTATGGTATTAGACATGGACAAATGTCACTACAGAAGAGTTCCACTATTTACTACTTGTGTGGTCATCATACCAATAGCGAATATTTGACAAATTCAGGCCAGTGAAAGTCCGCTATACGAAAATCGTGCTTCTATGAGGAAGCTTATAAATTTGACCAGAAAAATAGTCGCGAAGAGAAGTGCGCACAAAATGATACAGCAGCAGCGATTTCAGGTATATTTACTCCTCTGAATGCGAATTTATCGTCACATTAGATTAGATTTGATTTATGAAGGCGTGTGTAGGCGTTAGCTTCGCAATCACATCCACCTGAAAGATTTATTATTAATCCCCGTTGACTTTACTCCCTTTCTAGGTTCAGACTGTTAATAAAGTCTGGAAGCATTCTCGGATTGGGGTTCCTCACACAGGTTGGTGTAGGAAAAGCATGTTCGAGATGCAGTAGTCTCCGCATGGCCAATACTTCGCAGTTGCAGAGCAAGTGCTCCGAGGTTTCGTGAGCATTCTGACAGAAGCGGCAGGATGAAGTCTCAGCCAAGCCCAGCTTGTTTAGGTGATACCTCAAGTGGCAATGGCCTAAGTCTTAGGCCCTAAGAAGATTTCAGTAATCATTTTGAGCTCTGTTCTTCTAAGTAGAAGGAGTGCTTTTGTTTTTCCCCTAGAGGTGTCGATAAACTTTTCCACCTGACGAAGTCCTTGTAGCCCTTCCCAATACAGTGATTTTTGTTTATTTTCCCAGTTATTTAAGGCAGCTCTGAGGTAACACTTTGAAGTGCCACAAAATGGCTCTGGTCCGACAAACTGAGTTTCCCCTCCTCTTTTGGCTAGGCCATCCGCAATTTCATTGCCTTTGTGACCCTCATGTCCAGGTACCCACATAAGGATAACTTTGTTTCTCCTTGGTAGATTTTTTAGGGTTTGTAGACATTCCCAGACTATACCTGACTTGACAGTGTAGGACGTTAAGGCCTTGAGGGCAGCTTGACTGTCCGAGAGGATATTAATGGTTGAGCCATTTATGGCTCTTTTAATGCAGGTATTGGCACATTCGTCTATGGCCAATACCTCGGCTTGGAATACGGTAGGAATACAGACCAGCATCTTTGATATGTGGCATTTGGGGTCGTATATGCATATTCCGGCTCCACTGTTCGTTTTTGAACACATCTCTTTTAAGATACTTAAATCACCAACCAGATCCCCTGGCTTAAAGTGCGTCTCCTTTTGCACTCTAATAGCGCTGGAGATCGCTCCATTTTCACCTGCAAATGTAAGGCTTCCGTAGCTCGTGTAGGACAGGTTCACATGGCACCAGTTATTAGTAGACAGGCAAGCCACTGAGTTTTTTAAGCATAGCCTCAGCCGTCTTTTGATTAGTTTTTGGCCACAATGCGAGGGTCGCATAGGTAACCATGGGTATAACAACCGTGGTGTACATCCAGTACATAATTTTCAGCTTAAGACCCCATGTGACGACACGTGTAGAGAAATCGTTCCGCTCTCTCCGTTACTCTGGACAGATGCGAATTTCATTCCAGGGAAGTTTTTTATCGAGAGTTATCCCCAGATATTTGACTTCGTTTGAAAATATCAGTTCCTTGTTATCAAGAAGAGGAGCCGTTATTGAAAGCTTTGATCTTTTCGTGAACAGAACGATAATTGTTTTGTTGGGGTTTATGCTAACGCCTTTGTTTACAGACCACGTGCGTACTTTTGCATCATCTATCCTTTAGACGATCAAACTTATCGTGGAAAGCAGAGTACCTACGAGGTCACGAATTGAATCAGAGTGAGCGAGTCGTTTAAGATTTATGTTTAAAATTTAAGGGGTCTATTTAGACGAAATATCGTAAATGATATTTTTTTACAGCCCTTTACCATTTGACCGATTTCTGAAGTTTTGAGATTTATTCATAGTAGGCATAAAAAAACAGCTTCCATGTAGTGGAACAAAGATGCCGTTTGACATTGTGTTACTTGTTTTTGTATATTCCAGTATATTCAAATTTAAAGATTTTATTTGGAAGATTTATAGCCATGAGAGGTCGTCACAATCCCTAATTAACATTGGTCCAAGTCAACAATAATATCAGTTTGATCTAAAAAATTCATATGAAAAAAGAAGGTTTAAGGCTGGGTTTTCTATGCTACGATAAAACGCCATCTAATCAAAAAATATAGCCGCTATCTTCTTGTCCATATTACATTGCACTAAAACAGTGTCTTTCGGTGCAAAGATTAAAATTGAAATCAATGAATACTACAAAATTACCACGGTCGGTGTATATAACATGAACAAAATGGTTGGGCTGTTTTCTGTAAAACGAAGAACACTGAAGTGCTCGGTTACCATTTTTTACAAATATTATTGAAGTGTGACGTGATCTCGAAAGATAATTACAAATACTCGCTATATCCATTGGTAGAGCAATAATTATTTATAGAAATTTTACTACCACTGGGAATTGAAGTAATGCTGGAAATGGCAATTTTAATTTCATCCGCTTCGATTCACTACATATATTTCCATTACATACAAATGTTTAGGCTCAAAGATATCATACTTGATAATGTTAATGTTAGGAGTAGGGGCGACTAGGCCTCCAGGACCTTGCGGACACCGCGACCATAGTTGATCCATTGTGCCTTCCCCTATAGTGATTCGGCAAAATCGAGTCTTTTAACGAGCTCGATTATTGCTTTCGGAGTTAGATTACAGACATTATCTGAAGAGATAAGTTCTCTTCCAGTGATTTGCAGCCTTAGACCTGTAAGTGCTGGGCACTCGCATATAACGTGCATCGAGGTTTCCTCTTCCTCTTCGCACAGTCGACACAGTTCACTGTCGCATTTGCCTATCTTCTTCAGGAAGTGACGGAAGGGGCCATGACAAGTGACTGCGTTAGCAAATAGTCTGAGCGACTGTCTACTAAGTCCAATAAGTTGACGCGACAGGAAATGAGAAGGATTGAAGAATTTCTTCGCCTGCCTCATACCGGGCGCGCTACGCCAAAGGGGATCCAGTTGCCTGTTTTCCCACTTAAACAGTTCCCCCCTAAAGTGGCTTTTTCGTAGGCTATTTGTGGGATAGGGACCAATATACGGACATTCAGCTCTGGTTTAGCCAGTTCATCCGCTTTTTCATTACCGTCCACTCCTTCGTGTCCAGGGACCCAAACCAAAGTTACTTGGTTGTCCCTAGACAGTAGTTGGAGTTTCGAGTAGCAGCTCAGAACTAGTTTCGACTCAAAGGCTTGAGAGGAAAGAGCTAGGAGCGCAGCTTGGCTGTCTGAACAGATGTAGATGTTGGAGTTCTCACAGCCCTTATTTAGGCTTTCCTGAGCTCCAACCTCTATAGCATAGACTTCCGCCTGAAAAATCGAAGGTGACACACCAAGCAGAATGGATAGTTCCACTTCTGGACCAACTCCTGCGCCTATTTTCCCGTCCTTCCGGGATCCGTCAGTATACCAGACTTGAGCTCGTTGCGGGAGCTGGAGTCCTCTGTCTAGTATCTGGCTTCAAGATATCATACTTGCATCAGGAGGTATTTTATTTAATCTCACATTTGGTAAAGGGCAATGCATCTTTTTGTATTGTTTGTAGCGGTTGACATAAAGGATTACCAATAATTTTTTCACAAGCTGTTACCTTATCAGTTTCTGTTTAAGCATTGAGTCTGCAAGCTACATATATTCTATTAATCAATAAAAAACAAATAGTTAAAGTAAAAGAATATAGTTTCGCACATATCTCGCTGTACAGGGGTGTTCCACAGGGATCCATTTTGTAACCATTACTCTTTTACCTATAAATAAATTAATTTTAGTTAAGTCGGTCAATATGCAAAAATTAATTAATATTCATTGGATTAATGGAAAACTGTCTCTAAAATACATCTACAAATGCTATATTATTAAAATTTACAAACCCTTAGGTAATTTCTGCGTATATAACCTAGATCCTAGCCAACTCTAAGCTGATTACTTTATCAATGCCCTCTAACATTACTTTAATGAGATAAAAATTTAGGGGTTCTTTTATTAATTTCTATTGAAAAATCATGTGATTATATCAGCCGTGAATTAAGGCGAAAATACACAGATATGCGGATGTTGTTGCTATCAGCTGATATTTTCCTATGAAGTACGTGTTCCCAGTTTGTAAAAGTATTTGTTGTTAAAAACATATTGAAGTAATTCGACATTTTATTTCGCTGAGTGTTGAAATGGATGGACATCACTATACAAAAAAAGTTTCTTACATTACTGATCTGAATCTACACTTGTGTAGCGCATTAATATAGCATGGACATAACCAATTTTCGTTACATATTAATCATTTAATACCAAAATCTAACCTCACAATTTATGTACTGATAAAATATCATTCAGACATTCTGATTAGATATTTCGGGCTTATACCCTAGACACACAGCATGATTTAATGAATCATTAGTACTAATAATTCATTAAAATATCACGTGTCACATAGTATTTAAAACTATGGCACGAAAATCATCATAACGAAGTCTCCCCCCCCCCCCCCCCCTTCATTAGATCACTAATTTCTCCATTTCGATTCTTCACTGTTAAAAGTATGTCAAAACTAGTTTGACAGTACAACTTAATTAAAAAAATGGCTATGTAGCTGCATCTGCAATTGCCTAATGAATCATTCATTATATGGTCTAATGAGTCGTTAGTTAAATACTCATTAGGAGCGCTGTGTGTCTAGACTGTAGGGGATTCAGTTTTTATTTCGTAATTTTGCATAATATATAAAAAGAGGTGGAAAGAAAATATTTTTTCTTTTTTATTTTGATAACTAATGCATATTACGATTAGATAATGTTACCACCTTAAGAGATAATAAATTTTGGTCAAGCTAAATTGGGCTTTGTTTATGTTGCCTATTTTATTTCTAACTATATGCTAGGAAATTTTTTACATTCGTCGGATATATGTAAGAACTACTCACTCATCTTTTAGATGTTTTGCCAAATTTATAAAGAAATTCGAAAGTTTTATAACTATAAATAAAACTATAACCTAAAAACAAAAATTGTGTCGCTCTTACCGTTGTGTACATTATTCTCCAGCAAAGCTTTTTGTCATAAATTTTATTATAATCTAATTAAATTGCGTCAAATTTAAGAAATATGACTGGCTGCAATATTTGATATTAAAATTATAATTTAAAATTTAATTTAATTCACTATTATTTATGAAAAATTACGCTCATTCTGGAAAAAAATTTCCAATATTTTTTATTTACTACAAGCAAATTCCGAAGTCGGTGTTCGCTGGTCTCGGGTTTTTGTTTTTTTTTTTTTTTGTTATTTAATCGGTTATTTTTGGATGCTTATGTGACAAGAATTATTCTAATTTTGTATTTAGATTGTTTTAGTATTTCTCTCAGGCACCCAAGGCAATGGTTTCCATTTTGCTTTTCTTTCCTGAGATTATCCTTCTAAAAATGCCAATAATGCAAATGAAATATTGCATCAAGGCCTCCTATAAGAGTTGTTGGTATACACTTAATCCGGTTTTTACATGGTACATACGTTCCAGAGAATGTCGGATAAAAAAAAACGTGTAAAAAAAGACACACAGTAATGGAAAAATACATATTAGATTGGTTCAACAACCTCAAAAGGCTTACAAAAACTATTAATTCGGTAAAACAAACACAAATTTTGTTCTTCAGTTTACCATGTCCATTTTATTACATATACATATTATAATCATTTTATAATTTTAAGAAATCAAAATAAAACTTAAAATAAAAAAATTTACATATTTTAGAAATAGAACCGCAATTTAAAAATGAGAAAATTCACATCTTCAATCAACATAAAAATGGTATCATTTTAAAGTTTTTAAGAAATAAAAATAGAATTTTAAATTTAAAAAAATCATGTATTCAAGGAACATAAAAAAGGATAATGTTTTATTCGATGTCAGTTTCTGATAGTAAGCGCATTCTTTTATATTGTGTTGTCTCAATAACAGTTTCATCAGTAGAAGTGGATAATAGTACGTCTTCATTTTCAACTGAGTTCATTGGTAACTGCTTCTCAGAAACAGTTTCAGGCACAGGTTTATTTATTTTAATAGCAAATTCGGTTCTAGTACGTTGTGATCCTACTGTGGAGAGTTCTTTGTACAGCTCCTTGATCGAGCCATATAGGATTGTAGATCTGATTGAAAGTTCACAGCTCTCTCGTTTATGTGATCATTTCTCAGAAAATGATCTGCCAATTTATTTGCCATTTGAAGGCCATCGAGAATTGAACTGGTGGTTATTGAAGATGGAATTTCATCCGGATCAGTGCTATCATTTGGGTCAACGTCTTCCAGTGAAACTTCTAATAACTCGTCTTCATTAAGAACTCTGTCAACAATTATTTCGTTTATATCATCAATGGTAAAATTATCAAATACTTCACCTCCAACTGCTTGTGCCAACCATATTTGGTGTCACAGCAGAATTTTCGGTTTTGATGCATTCTGGCCATATGGCCGTCCAACAGGCATTTAAGGTCGATGGTCTTATTTGTAAAAAGGCCAAAGCAGCATGTTTTTTGCAATCCCTGATGGAAAATTTCTTCCATGCGTCAATAACAGTAATGTTAACATCATTGTCCATTTGATTCAAAATGTATTGAAATGATCGCTTTATGTAATATGTTTTGAATGTCGCGCTAATACTCTGGTCCAATGGTTGAATTAGGGCAATAGTATTAGGAGGCAAAAAAACTATTTTTACGTTAGGATGCTCCAAAACTGGGTGACCAGGAGCATTATCTATCAATAAAAGAATTTTAAATGGCTTTCCTTTATCATTCATATAACATTTTACTTCTGGAGCAAAACAATTGTGGAACCATTCACTAAAAACTGATGAAGTAACCCACGCCTTTTTATTTGCCATCCAATGAACTGGCAAATTTTTCATATCGACACCTTTCAAAGCACGTGGTCTGAGAGATTTATTGATCAACAGAGGCATTACTGCAGAACAAAAACGTAATTCTGTCTTTTGCCACCTTAAAACCACTAGCAATTTTTTCGTGTTTTGCTATGTACGTTCGGCTTGGCATCCTTTTCCAGAAAAGGCCGGTTTCATCGGCGTTAAAAACTTGGTCACTATCGTATCCACCTTCTTCAATTAATTTGGCCAGCTGCGGAGGGAATTCTTTGGTAGCTGCACTCTTTCCAGAAGCTCTTTCACCTTTGATCTTGCCATTATGAATTGCATGCCTTTCTAGAAATCCTTGCAACCATCCATTCCTAGCAGCAAATTTATTTTTGTAGTCGTCGGTGGATTCCGAAGACGTTGATGGTTCCATTTTTTTATTTGGTCATAGGTTCTTAAAGCCTTCTGCTTAATGGTATTTGTATCAAGTGGCATACGTTTTTGGGTGTAATCTTTTATCCATGTCAACAGAACCTTTCCCATTTTTTCTAGAACTATATTTCTCGTATACGAAGTGGACTTAGCGCTCAACTTGGTACCAGAAGTCACGGCTTGTCTAATCGGTTTTTCATTTTTTTAATTGTCCGGATTGTCGCTTCGTTTAAATTTAAAGATTTTCCAACTGAAGTGGGACCTTCACCTTCCAAGTCGGTCCAGAATCTGTATCTTTGTTTCTAAAGAAATACTTGTTCTTTTTTTGCTTTTTCATGGCTGAATTAAAAATTTGAAATTAATTAAATAAGTTATGCTTTCTGAAAAGTTTTAACTTACCTCATTATAATCAAACAAAATACAAGTTGTTGAGTTTCAATAAACAAACAGTATCACAAAATTAAAAAAGTACTATTCTAAAAACCAAAATTAAAAAATATTACTTCTATAAATTTTCTTTTCACAAAATATTACTTTTCACTTACACCTGACACGTTCTAAACTCAATAGAAAATAAAAAAAAAAAATAAAAAAAATAACTATCTATATAATCAAAAAAATACAAGGAACAGCTAAATTCCTAGAATTATTGTGAATCCCCTAACTATAAAATAAAAGAATAAAACAGGGAACATCTAATTTCTTAGGATTTTTTGTCCGTGTAAAAATAGACCGTGTAAAAACAAGATTAGGTGTACTGTTATTTTTTCTAAGACAGATTATAGAGAAAAATTACAATTTTGCTATGATTAAATTCTGAGCCGATTTTGAATGGATTTAGAAAACATCAACTTACCGCATAATCTAAAGGCATACATCCTGAAAAGAAAGAAAAATGAATTTGGTTATAATTTTATCCATAAGTTTATAAAAAAAATGTCTAAATTAATTAAATTATTTAAATTAGGTATTAGGTACCAAATAAAATAAAATGTGGACATAAAAGTTAAAATTTGCCTTCAACTCAGAGGCCGGAACGAGTATACCTACTTGCCTTCTTGAGTATCTCTAGGCCAATGCGGTGTGATTTATAAACAACTGATTAACTAGCAAAAAAATAAATAAATAAATAAATAAAAAATAAGAAATAAGCTAGAAAGGAGTTAATCGCTTACCGCGCTGCTCCACATAAAATTATAATTTAAAGTGTAACTTATCAAGATCAAAAATAAATATTTTTATTATAAGTGGCACCGTCTTCATATAAAGAGAAATATTATTCCAAAATCACTTTCAAATTCATCCGACTGTCTCATACGGGAATTTATCAAAATTTTGGCCACCTTCGAAAATTTCTGTGATAAGTACTAGGAAAACCGCTATAGGTATTCATACAAGCTATATTATAGCAACACTTTTCGTATGTTTTTCAGTTGGGCTCTTATCATGGTAAGTACAATAGGCTTTCTCGCATTGTTCTTCAAGAACATGTGTTTTTTGTATCATGCTATGTGGTTTTGACAAGTTACATAATTGCAAAGCTGTATCGGTTCTTTTTTCTACGAATAAATTGCCAAAATTCATGATTTAAATTTTCAACTATATGGCAATTTTTTCTAGTTACTTAACGATATAAAGTTTTGGTGTTACGCACCACCAGTCAAATGCAAGCCACCAGTGGTACGTGCCACCTGATGAGGTAATCTTGTGCGAGCTACCGGTGGTACGCGCCGATCAATGGGGTAGTCTTGTGCGAGCCACCGGTGGTACGCGCTGGCGTGAATGTATTAAAGGATTAAAATGTTGTCGCATATCGCATGAAACCGGGGTCGCCAACAGTAATACTGAAAAAAAAAGTCTATCATGGCCATGACGTTAAATAATTGTAAACCTCTAAGGCCATCAGCGCTCAAACTTGACAACCTATTTTTTGCGAGAAAATTTGGAAAACATTTAAGATATATTTTCTTTAATACTTATAATTCACATTTACTTTTAATAACTGCAGTATAAGTACATAAGGCGCTAGAAAGTCACAAAATCGCTTTAAACCTTACACCTTACTTTCCGATTCTAATAATATCTAGTTTAACTAACTTTTCCCGGAAGCGAGAAATATTCGAAGTAGGCCGAAACCAAGCTAACAGTATGTAAAACAGAGAACTTATGATTTTACGAATGATGAGATGAAATGGGTAAACAAATAATGATGAGATCATCAATGAGCTCCTCATGAGTAATCAGCTGAACGTCCTAATGAAATTTATTATAGTATGTATGAAATATTGCATCTCTTTCACTGACTTGGAAGTATATACTTTACTTCTCTTTTGTGCATTTTACAATATTAGACGAGCGCTTCGATGAGTACCATAATGAGTGTCACGATGAGCTTATTAATTAGCATATCAATGAGCCTCAGGATGAGCTAATTAATGAGCATAATTATGTGTGTCATGATGAATTAATAAATGAGAATCATGGTCAGTTTACTACTTATTTTACTCAAACTCCGGATTCAAATCAATCTCACCTATTTTCCAGGTTATGTTTTCTAAAATTCTAAAATCCTCTCAAAGAAGCTACTGCTAAGGGAAAAACAGAAAAGTACTATTAGCAGAAAGATAGGTCGTCTAAGAAACAGGATAACTAATGAATGGACGATGAGGCGCAAGGATTTGGGCATATGATCCTGTTCAGCATATGCGCGACAGTCTCCTCCGGAAGAACAAATTAAAAAAATTAATTTAAAATCAACAAATTACTAAAATAAACTTAAAATCATTCAAATTAATTTTTTTTCTCATTCTCTCAGTTTCATGTTCCCGTCTTGGTTATAAGGTTCTTCGTTTTGTTAGAGTAAAAATTAAAATTAAATTAAAATTATCACATACTTCACCTTTTTCAAATAACTTTTTTCATTCAAATTCACCAACTATTTCGGAAGAAATGTCATTATTTGCAAACAAATTTGGGCACCTGTTTTTCTTCCAAGTAATATTTTCATGATTTCCAATGAGCCCTTCGATGAGATTTACTGAATGCTTATCGGAATTGTCATCAGGACTTAATTTTTTATATGCTTCGTCATGAATTGCAAACACCTTGATGCTTTTCAGTCAAATTAATATTAGTTTACATAATAAGTTCCCCTTACAGGGCAAGAGACAAACTAAAACTGTGAGCAATATCTACCAGGGAAGCCACTAGTCGATATGTGTGTAAAACTATTCCCCTTTTACCTGTATGTTTCTAGTAGAATTTATTACCCGCCATAAATATTTACTAATTATTTTTAGAAATTGAACAAGAAAAACACAAATTTATGTCAACCAGCTAATCTCATTTAGCTTTCTTGCCCTACTGAAGCTGTAACTAGTGACAATTCAGACGTTTTCCTACAATGGGACCGTATTGGTGTCTGAGCAAACCCTCTAGCCGAACAAAGATGTCACAAACTCAACCATATCCTTCAGGAATATAGATTAATGGGAAGGAATAGGGATAGTTCAGGTTGTACTGTACTTGTCTAATTCACAGAAGAATTCATAAACTATGGGGGGGGGGGGGGGGCGGACCCAACTTTATCATTTACGATAAGCATGGAGAAGGTTTTATAGGTATTAAATGGCAGATTAGTTTACCTACATCTGGGATTTAAGCGGAGTCACCTTTGTACAAAAACAACGGATCTGTGGAGTATCGTGAATATGACACCAGAAGATGCCAGGCATAATTTTTTTTTTTTTTAACAAATTAATATACTTTGAGCAAGACAAATCATGAAAGCAAACTTTTTTTAATCACTCATCAATGCTCGACAATACCGACTCAGATAAAAAAAAATATAAGCTGCAATTAGACAACCTTCAGAAAGATTGCGTGGAATAGAACTAGGAAAATACCAAGGATTACATTGAGTAGAAATGAGAAAACCTCTATAATAGAAGACAAAATGTCGTAATATAGTTAAATCCGACTTTGAAGAGATGGGTATTTCTGGTAAGGCATATGATGGGGTGTGAAAGTGTTCCAGATATATAAGGAAGTAATGAACGATGAATCATCGCATCAGATGTACATTCAATTTAAGGATATACCAAATTTCAATTTCAATTTCTTTTTCAATTTATTTTATTAATTATTCTATACAATTACGACAAAGCCTGTTTAAGTTTTCACAGTCCAAAAAACAGTTCAATAAAACAAAGTAAAAGGTAATTACGCGAGCGATGTGATGCTTTTCATATGATTGGGTAGAGAATTCCAATCTTGAGCTTCGTGAACTACCAGTGACGTTTTTCTGTGGGAGATCATAACCCAAGTTGTCAAAATCGGCAGTAGATATCTGATGCGTTAGAGCTATCTAATGGTGTACCACAAGGGTCAGTTTTGGGCGCACTGTTTCTTAGTTTATTTATTAATGACCTCGCAGAAGTGGTAAAGGATGTAAAAATACATCTGTATGCTGATGACGTACAGATATATTTAAGTAGTCCCATAGGACTTCTGGAGGATTGCATTGAACGAGTAAATAGTGATCTGCATAGAGTTCATGACTGGTCTGCAACCAATGGATTATTACTTAACTCGTCCAAGTCACAGTCGCTTTACATCGGTCCTTTGTGTAAAGCAGATATTCCGCCAATATATCTTAATGGTTCTGTAGTACCTGTGCGAAGCAAGGTCTTAAATCTTAGAGTGGTTATAACCGAAGATATGTAGTGTTGTGAAAATGTCAGCGCAGATACGATCATGTTTCATCTTTTAAATTTAGACTGCTGGGTTGCTCCATCGATACTTATTAAAAATGTAAAGCTCTTGTATTTATGCATAACTTGATTTACAAAAGCAAGCCTGATTACCTGAAAGAAAATTTTGGGTTAACAGACTCACAGCGAAATTTAAACTTAATTATTCCGCGTTTTCACTAAACCGTGCTGGAAAATTCTTATCTTGTCCAAACTGTACGGTTGTGGAATTCACTTTTGGAAGAACACCATATATCCTACCGACCTCATTACTAATATGGTCATCTAAAGTAAGTGATTTATTAAAAATCAGAGCTAAGTTTCTTGCTTTGCTACAGTAAGATATCACTACGGAGTCAAGTCGAAAATAGAACGTATCAAATTCATGCCAGTGTATTATGATACAGTTCGACTTCAGGGCGTTTAAGAGAATCAAATTACTTACTGGCCAATTACTGATATTGCAATGGTCTTCGTTAATTTTGCTTGCACCATCTTCAATTGACCCAAGGGGAGATCCGAGATAGACTTGGACATCATCGGCATAGAGATGAATACCTGAGACTGAGCTACTACAGACGGAAGATCTTTTGCGAAACAACTAAAATGAAGCGGAGCTAGGACAGAGCCCTGAGGAACTTCTGATAATATCAGTCTGAAATGATTTTATTTACAAACACTATTTACGTTCGTCCATACCCTAGTAACCACAGTTCCGATGTCCTAATATTTTCCAAACTATTCTACAAAAATATTAGACGGAATTCCAATATTTATCCAAAAAATTCCAACACAGAACGATGTCTTTACGATATCTGAAGTTTTACCAGACCTATTTTCGCATTCCTAGGAATATCTGGAAATTGAAATAGAAATTTTATGTGAGATAAAAATTGGAAAAGCAGTGGACGGACAATATTTAAAACTGTTCTTTGATTTGTCCATTATTTTTCTGAAGAAATCCGCATATAAAAACATATGGAGAAAGTGTAGACATACTGCAGAAAAGTAAAAATTAAAAGCTTTACTTTGTCCAAAGAAATCCGCAAACTTTTTCTTTTATTGGAAAAACAGCGGACAACTACCGGACAAAATTGTTGGTAAATTTGTCGTTCTTTTTATTTTATCAAGTTTTTCTTTTTTATTATTTGTTTGAAAAAGTGTGGATTTGCAGTGAAAATCAGCGAAAAATCTTGACATGCTATGGATACTCCACAAAATGAATCTGTACTAAATCCTGGCGTTATCCAATGAAATTCAAATTTTTTATTGTTTCTAGGAAAAAGTCTTTAGGGTTTTGCTATGCAAATGAATGGTGTCATTGAAGTGAAATCAGATGCATTAAATACTGCGTTCTTGTGAAGTGAGTTTGTTATTGTGAATGGAATGAAGGTAAAAATATTCTTTTTTTCAATAAATATCAAGGTAACATATCTATTTACTTTTAGAATTTTGCGCAGAGAGATTGGGAATAGATGCGCAAGATATGTTTCGCAAAATACACTGTAGGCTAAAAAACTCTGTAATAAAAGAAGTGAACAGAAAAAGATTAAAGTAAAATATAATTTTAGTTGTTTTATTACTTTTACGACTAATAACGAATTCGTTCACAGAGAAAGTGGAGGAAAAACACCCAGCTCTGACTAAATTTAAGATTCCTTTCTTTTTTTTTTTTATAATTATTGTTGATTTTTGTAATGAATTTCTTAAAAAGAAATTTTATTTATTATAATATGGAGAAATTTAATGAAAATCTCAAAATGCTAAATTTCCAAGGACGATTTCTGAAGAATTTCTGTGCAATAATTCTGTAGAATATCCGAACAAATTCTCTGTAGAGTATCCACGGAAAATATGCGCTAAGTTTCCAAAAACATTGTTCTTAATATGTCTGAAGAAATTCTGTAGAATATTGACGGCATACTTTCCTTGGACAGAGTAACTTTGCCCCTAACATTCCCATAAAATTCTTTTCACATTCTTGGGAATATTACACGGAACTATATTTTCGGACAGGAAAATTTTCTAAGAATATCTAATGAACTTCCGAGGGCTTGGTTACTAGAGTATACATACGAGTTTAGCTGCAGAGCTAGAAAAATCAAAACTACGAATAAGTTTCGTTATTAAGATGCCAAAGTCAACTGAGTCGAAAGTAAAGTAAGAAAATTAACTAGATTATAATCTACATTCTTACTAAGATCGTTGAAAATTTTAACAAGAGCTGCTGTAGTGCAGGTATGTCCTATCCTGACACAGGCCAGTAGCTAGTATACCAAATTAATAGTAGAGCATCAGAAATTTGAAGTAGGGTGCAAAGTTTCGATTCATTTGGGATACATCTGCTCAGGTGAAGGGAGATCTTTTTAAAAAGAAAGCTTCTAGAACCCTCATTTTATTAAATTTTTTTATGCGTGAACTAAAACACGTATCTACAATAAAAAGATATTAGGTAAATGGACCAAACAAGAAACACAACATGGTAAAAATATTCAATATAGGTAAATGCAGTCTTCGATTTACCATAATGTGGAATTTTTCGTAGCACTGCGTCAATATCTTTTTTGTCTGATCTTTTCCGGTCAAATGCAAGACACACTAAATCTATCATTATCTCGTGAGCCATTGACATACGTTGAGGCTTATTGAAAGGCAATTAAATAGTAGCGAAAAGATAGATTCGCACGAAGCAGTACTACATCTGATTGTTGTGACAGATGCAAATAGTTCATACGTATCTGTGAAGAATTCTCTCTGTCGGTATAGAATTTCTAATATTTCTTTCACTCTGATCTCCTCGACCATTCAACTCATTCAAGTACCTTGTCACAATAGTAGCCTTTTCTTTGGAAGGAATTTTAATACCTGAAAATTGCAATTACAGATTTGTTTTTTTCTCATTAATTTCCTCAGAACAATTATATATTTAAATGTTAAACAGACGTAAACTTTATCCAACTCACCAAGACACAAAATTGAATCTAATAGATCCTAATTGTCTTGAAATTTTTTGTTCAACTCAGATGTTATTATGTCTACGGTTTCATAATATTCCGCTTTAAATGGCGGAGTTTAAACCATACCTGCAGTACCGAGAAGGTGTACTGCAGACGAGAAGGTGATGGACTATACAGCACTAATCCTCCAGATCTCTTGTCTCTTCTGTTCTGGAAACTATTCTGACATTCTTTTCTACAGTATGGTATTCTCAGTTTCTTCCAAAATTGTCTCATACATCTCCTCTGACCTCAATTTTTTCCTGAACACAGTTTTTTTTATTGATATGGTATCCTTCAATCCCGTGCTTCGATCCTGCCTAAAAAGCCTATAAAGCCGCATCAGCCGGTTGCGCAACTCATAATTCCGATCACACAGACTTGCTACGATAACTTTTATAACCTCACCGCAAAATACGGAACAAGTTGGCAATCTTTAAGGTAGGGCATTGTCATTTCAAGGTAGTGCATTGCCCCCTATGCCCTCCTCTAGCTACGGCCTTGTCCTGAAACCAGATTACAATCTGGAAAGAAGGTTTTTGAAAGAGAGATAATCTTTAATTTGAGATAATATTTTCGATTATCGACAATGAAGAGAGTATATGAATTCCTCTGTCGTCATTAAGCGAGCAAGGTCGAGAAGTTTTAGGTATTGGAATAACCTTAACTATCTTCCAGCTCATGGAAAACACAGCCTTATTGAGACAATTATTGTAAATAGTATCTTTATCCTTACGAAAGATGCAAGCTGCAACTTTATTTGGTGGTGTTTATAGGATTCAGTGAGAATAGTTCATGCATGAAAGTTTAATAATTGAAATATATTGAAAAAGAACTGGACCAAAACTAGAACTTTGTGGAATACCAAAATTAAAATTAACACGTGGAACAAAACTTCAAAAACTCGAATTTCCAGGAAAAAAAAACTTTTAATTTTTAACCAGATTTTGTGAATTACGTACAGCAAAATGATATAATGTCTGCTCCTAACTAGCGTTACGGAAATTGTTTAATCTGTCAACCATAGCATTTTTATATGTTTAATAAAATCACGTAATTCGTAAGCAGCCTAAAAAAGAATTAATTTACCCACGCTGAATTCATTTTAATAAAAACGTCTTACGGTGAGTAATTTATTTATAGCAGAGACGTGAAAGAGTTGTTATACCGTCTTCTAACACAATTGTGAGCATGTTCCCTATATACTCGAGGGCTATTAAGTCATAAGGCAAACTATACTCAGGAACGCTTTCCTATTTAGCCCCATACGATCCAATTAAATGAGTTCGTCCGGTTGTATTTTTTTTTTCTTTAATTACTAGGAAAACCCTATTCTGCCAGGATCCGATTCTGAATGCCAATCACGAATAAAATAGACGAAAACTCAAAAAATAAAATACACTGCCGAAGAAGGTAAATACACACGAACTACCGAAATCCCCATTGTGTGAGCCTCGTCCTTTGGACCTTTATAGTAGGTAAGGAGGCGGGCGGAAATCGTAGCGCCCATAGTGTTGTCAATCATTTTTCATTGAGGAGATAAAAATCTCGTGAGTCATTAACAATAAATGTGTGTAGAAATGCCAATTTGTGTCCCGGACTATACACATTGAATGAAATATTTCATCCAACTTACTAGGGCTGGCTATAAGGAGGACAAGAATTGTAGGGATCACAGCTTGGAGTTATTCTGTTTTCTTTTAGATATTTGGCTACGGGACATTTAGCTTTTATGAGTTACGGATATGGATATACGACGGTAGGTCTCCCAGGGAGAATTACCGGTGCACAAACACGAATTGCCAAGTAAATAGAATTATTGGAAGGGCATGGGTGAGCAGCAAGAGACTTTCTGAGCCCAGGAGGATGAGTACACAAGAAATTAGTCTTCTGCGGGGTGGGGTTTGGGGGGGGGGGGTTGAAGCAGATAGTTAGCAGACGTTAGGTCATCATAAATTTGAGCAGCAACAGCTCTAACAGATTAAGAAAGTTATTTACTCCTTCAGGGGGCTAACCAGGAAATATTGGGGTAAACTTCAAGTACTTAGATACCTGAACAACATACGTGTGGATACTACCTTTAGACCTAGCATTTGAGTGAGTTTATTATGCCATGAAGTCAGAAATTATTCACTATGATGAACTGTTGCTGTTTGATTCTGCATAGAGAAGTTAGTACTTGGAGTTGAGTTAATGTTTAGTTGAAATTGCCTCAGGATTAGCACAATAATCTGGGAAATTTCATATAATGGACAGAAAGGAATCCTGTACACTGCAACAGTTATAGCTCTCTGATGTTCTAGAAACGTTATATTTCACACATACTACATGTACAGATACAATGAAAACTCGCATTTATGTGGTCATAAGCCAAAAAGTAGCTTATTAAACTTTTCGGAACACGGTTTTGCAGATAAGTTCCTACTGAAATTTCTACGAATTTAAAAGAGAGATTTTTCACGAAGGCGTTTAGTATCTTAAAATTAATAGTATGTGAAATTGCTTAAAATGATATTATTGAAAACATTGTAGTAGTAGCGGATTTTATCACTTAAGCTACTTTGAAAAAAAAAAAAATAATCATGAAAATAAAATTAAATGACATAAGTTGCTTTTCCAAAAATATTTTATTAGAGAATTGTGGCATATGTAGGTAGACTTAAGTTTTTTTTTCCAAAACAATAATGAAGAAAGTTGAGTATTTATGTAGTAAGAAGCTATGGTAATTTTAATGAAAAAGTGTTGAGTAAGAGTCAATATAAACTTAGAGATCTATAAGGGGGACTACGTCAATCAAATCTTTCTTTTTTAGTTTACCTATTTTCAGCGGATCGCTATGATACAAGGAAACATTCTGTTCTAGCGGAACGTGATTACCATTTCAAAAGATATAAATCCACCAATATGGCCGAGGTCTACTGTAGATATAAACCGGTCCGCAACAGGGCGAACTCTATGATAAGGTCTGCCAACCGTATATTTGTTGGCTTAAAGCTTAATGCTGATCTAACTCCAAAGAGGCTGTGACAGAATATTCGTCACTTGGGTGTATATGGACGCGATTCTTCCAAAGTAAGTTACGATCCAAATAACTGAATGTGTTCTTTTCCACAGGCTCTGCGGTTGCATCTCAGGCAATGCATGTTAATGATTCTACTGAAAATTGTCCAGTGGAGGGCTTCGCCTTCAGTTGCATTGATGAAAACGAAGTTCTTCTGGCTATGAATACAATCAAATCTGATGCAACAGGACCAGATGAATTGCCTCCACGGTTTATAAGATTATTGCACCTAATATTAACAAAATCCTTATTCATATATTTAACCACTGCCTCATGACACGTCTCAATTTCCCAGTCAGTGGAAAAGAGCGCTGGTGCTGCCTATCCCAAAAAAGTCCTCGGCATCTGTTCTAACTGACTTTAGGCCTACTAGTCTCCTGTGTTTCTTGGCAATGGTCTTGGAGAAGATAATTCTTATGCAGGCTGCGAACTACATCGATCGCAATGGATATCTGACTGCTTGGCAATCTGGATTCCGACCGAATCATAGCTGCGAAACTGGTATGCTTAAGGTTACCTCAGATATTCACGATGCACTCGACAAAGACCAACTTACGATCCTTGCTCTGCTGGATTTCAGTAAGGCATTCGATTCCATCAATAATTGCAAGCTGCTGAGAAAACTTTCAATAGATTTTCTATTTTCTTCATCTGCAGTAAAACTTCTCAGGAGTTTCTTGAGTGGACGCAGTCAGTTTGTTAGGGTGAATGAGGTCTGCTCGGGTGAAACCTCTCTCTTATCTGGAGTTCCTCAGGGATCCATACTTGGCCCCTTGCTGTTCAGCCTATACGTGAATGACATTCCTTACGTAATATCAGATGCTTCCATCCATCTATATGCTGACGATGTGCAAATGTATCTGAGCAGGCCGATTGGCTTGATGGAGGACTGTGTTGGTCAATACAAAATAACCTGGAGTTGAATCCCAGTAAGTCAAAATGCTTAGCGATTTATAGGAATGGAATTGATCCTAATACCGTCCCACCAATACTCATTAACAACACTGTACTACCATATGTTGATTCAGCTAAGGCTCTTGGCTTTGGGCTTAACTCTAAGTTCACCTGCTGTAAACACATTGGTGTTACAATAGGAAAAATATATGGGTATCTGCGGCAGTTATGGCTGAGCTCTAGTTTTCTCTCACTTCATATGCGGATGAAGCTGGTCAGGGCTTTAGTGTTCCCTCACTTCACATATGGTAGTGCGGTTTTCTCTGACCTTGACTCGGTCTGTCGAAGGCGACTCTTGGTAGCATACAATGATGTACTACGGTTTGTTTTTAAACTGCCTCGCTTCAGTCATATATTATCTTATTCAACATGCTTGTTTAGTTGTTCTTTGGATGCATACCAAATCCAATGCAGGTTAAAATTTCTGCACAGACTAATATATAACCACCAGCCCACGTACCCATTCGAAAAGCTTAACTTCTTGCAATCGGCTAGATACAGGAATCTTCTAATCCCTCGTTGTAGATCGCGATTTGGCCAGCATTCTTACTTTTTCTAATGTACTCGCCAGTGGAATCTATTGGCGCATGATATTCAGTGCACGAGTGGCGGTAGATCTTTTGGCAAACCTATTAAATCAGTGACTCTTGTCTAAATCGATGGTTATCATAGTTTTGAATGTTGCTCCACTAAATCCTAGTTTATTTAATTTCTCTTTCACTGTATTCTTTTTACTTTCAAATATTCCATAGCTTAGTTTTACATAAATATAGTATATTCTCCTCATTAATTTACTTTCTTTTTTTTGTTTTCTTTTCGTTTTTTTTTTCTTTAATTTATTATTTTCTTTTTGCACTCAACTCTAATATTAGTTTTATTGTTACTTTTGTCTAATTAGTTCGTACTATTTTTTTATTTTATTTTCTCTTTTTTTCCTATTAATCCAGCATACTACTGTACATCTTAAGATTATAATGATCTTTGTACTGAGAATAAATTGTTATTATTATTATTAAACTCTACTTATACTTCTGATATCTCGTGTTTATACATTGAGGACTTTAAAAGGTTCATCTTCGTTCAGAGATGTATTAGATCCGACTCTTTTGCATATCTTATCGATTTCACATTTTGTCACACAAACCTTTTCCTATCTTCATGAAATTTTCACCAGAAAGATTTCTCTTTAGTAGAGCGTAACAAATTATAGAATTTTAAGAACTTTTATTTTTAACGATTCTAAATCAAATCGTAAATACAAGAGGAAAAATTAACCGCCTCGTCCGAGATTTGAAGGAAGGTCCCGGTTTAAAGCTCCGGACGAGGCGTTTGTTTTTTCCTCTTGTGTTTATGATTTGATTTAGAATCGTTAAAAATAAATGTTCTTAAAATTCTTCTATTCTCCATTTTTGACCGTTTCTAACAAGTGTGGATTCGATTCCCGTCAGGGAAAAATAAAATAAAATTAAAGAAGTCTTCTATGGCCATTTCGTTTACAATAAACTCCCTCCATACTCTGATCGAGCTCTTTACAAACATATACCAGTCCCGCGGATGGTGCATTTTGACTCTACTTCTTTTTTGTTTCTTTTCTATAACGGTGCTCTACGTCACACTCCATGTACGTATATCCAGGTACAAAATGCTTTTGATCTATTACTTCGATATCTATATTCATACACATAAAACATGCAAACATTGTGGACGCAAAAGCATCTTATTTTGACCTGAGAATCAGTCAATGTAAAAGGACAGATGTTTTGCTTCGGCTGGAAGAGACTGGAGATGTCGGAGAATACAAGAAGTTATGTATTTTCCACCACGGCGGCCTATAGCTTCATGCCATATAAAACAAAATGGTTGACCTCGCATATAATCATGCACCATTAAATTAAAAGTCCATAATGGTCGCATATGAAAATACACAGACGTTTGCAAATTGGGAGTTGGTAAAGATTGTTGCATGTCAAAAGTGTACAAATTTGACGACAAATTATTTTTTGCATGGTCCTTGTCCTTGGTTTTGGCTTTGTAAGCTAAATCGGTCTTCTCTTGATATGGGTCTTGTTGAAATTTTAAAGCGCTTTTTGCGTCTCTATTACCAAGTTCCAGAATTATCTTTAAATTTAATATTTTCATGGTTTTAAATATTGTAGAAAACGTAAAAATCAAAGAATGGGGTTCATGTGTTTCGCAATATAAACGGTATATTTGGGCAAGAGTTAGTCTGGGAGGAATTTCTTCGGGTATAGTTAATGTGACTCGTATGCGAGGAAATTGTCAGTATGGTCGAGTATTTCTTTTTCCTTTTCGGGATTGAGTTTAGTGGATGGTTGTTGACGTCCACATAGATCGGCGATATTAAATGAAATCAAATGCTTTATTCAATGTATACAACAAGACGAACTTTTAAGTATGTATACAAAAATAGAAAAGGTGATAATTAAATTAAAAAGAAAAAAAAACACATCTTACAGCTATGTGGCTAACAATAATCCAAATAATATAAAGATGGGAAGAGAAGATTAAGAGAAAGGCAATGATATAAATTGAACAAAACTACCTAAAATTGTTGTCAGCAGCGGACCCACCTCATGCATTCGCGACCTCAATTAATCCCAGTGGATACTAAATATTGAATTAATTCCTCCCTGAAAATCTTCGTTGAGCTAATCGTTCTAATGTCATTGGGAATAGAGTTCCATTTAAGTGCAATCTGGACAAAATCAGAGCGTACGAAATCGGGGTATAAGTAGGCTGAAGTGGCTGTGCGAGTGTAAGAAACCAAGCTATTCGTACATTGGTGAACGCGTATTTATTACACGATGTAGGAAACTTAGGGCAGTGATATCACGATGAACGAACATCTTAGAACTGAAGGAATTTATTGTGAAACATGATCAAAATGATGTAGACCATAAACAAAGCGTACACAATCGTTGTATGCTACGTTTAGCTTACGATTACAAACTGCGTCGAGGGAAGAGAAGATAGTGCTGCAGTAAACCAAATGAGGGACAAGCAGAGCCTTGACTAGTGTGAGCCTCAGACCAACTGACAATAACCTCCTTGAGAGCCATAACCTGCGGAGACCACCATAGATTTTGCTGATCATACTACAAACTTGAGCGCAGCAGGTTAGTTTGCTGTTAAGGGCAACTCCAGGGCTGGTAACCTTTTCGAAAAAAGGTAATTAGTCATTATTAAGTAGTATGGGAGGCAATTGCCCCCCCATGTTTATAGCCCCACTATAAAAGACTAAGCAAGTCGAGTTATTCGGATTGAGCAAGAGTCGGTTAGATTCAGTCCAAGCGAATATTTGAGTTAGATCCCTATTAATTCGAGCAATACAGTCCTCCTGTAATCCAATAGGTCTAGACAAAGAGAGCTGAAAAAGAAGTAGAGGATCTATAATAGACCCTTATAGAATTCCAAAATCGATGGGAAGGAAGTTAAATTTAACACTATCAACTAAGACTTATTGGAAGCGATCAGATAAAAATTCTCTGGTCATTCTAATTGCAGTTCGGCGGGAGAAAAATAATTTGTCATATAAGTTGTGTAGCAGGAGTGTGTGGTCGACGCTATCGATAGATTTGGAAAAATCAACCAGAACTAAGATGGATAGATGATAATTATCAAGCTAGCTTCGAATATCTGTAGTGACTTTCAGTAGAGCAATCTCGTAGGCATGCGTAGGGCAAGACCCAGACTTCTTTAGATTCAGAGAATAGCGAATGGAGAGTTAGGGAGTTTTAATCGGGGAAAACGAAAATTCTCATCTCCAAAACCCCCAAACTCTCCGAGTTACAGAATCCGGCCCCAGGACGAAGCCCAGACTGCACTCTAAAGAGCAAGTCATTGTGTTCGACAAAATTAATTATTTGCGAAGCCATCAACCTCTCAAATACTTTCCCTAGGAAGACTCACAGGACGAAAATCGCTAGGATCATTAGGACCAGAGTTTTTTGCCAGTGGTAGCACTATAGAATTTTCCACTTACGAGGAAAATAAGAATACGTTAGGCATGAATTGAATACATAATAACAGGGAACTACATATTACTGAAAGGAGAAGTTTTGTCAATATCGGTAAGATACAATTATCCCCGGTGACATCTGATTTGATAATATCGATGGCTTCTAATACCTCAGAAATTGAAGCTGAAGTTCACTGATTCTACTATAAAGTTTAAAGGAGCTACATGAGAAACTATCGGAGGAGCCAGCATAGTTATTGCGAAAAAATTGTTAAGATGTTTGTTTGGATCTATGCGAGACGTTGATTTATCACTACCATGAATACCTCATTTACGCAGATTAGACCATAGTTTCTGGGCTGTTAGAGATAGGACAGGGGAGGGGGGGGGGGGGATTCAACGTCTTCCGAACCACAGTCTTTATAAATTTTTCTGTTTCCCAGAATGTATAGCGAAAACACTTCTGACAAACTAAAATTCTTTTCCCATTAATTTCGAAATAATAATATTTCGAATGGGTTCTATTACGGGCTGAGCTCGATCTTCGCCTTTCAATTTTATTCTCTTGAATTTCAATCAGGCCGCAAATGTATGAATGTGGTAATTCATAGCTGCCCAAACTTCACTATTTTCAAAAACTGGCTTTCATTGCTCTAGCGTCCACTTTTTCTTACATCTCTTACGGCATTCTTCCAATTCTCTGACCATCTCACCTCTCACCCATATCTTTATTTTTGTAGTTAGTTCCAGTCTTTCTCTTCAACTTTCTGAACTACTTACTTTCCGTTTTCATTTCCGACATTACAGGCACTAATCCCATTTCTTTAATTTCATAGTCACGTAGAGTATTTTTGAACATTTAAGCAGCTCATTCGGGTTCTTCACTGGCATCGGTCTCCATCAAATAATTTCATAGAATTTAGTCCGGATAATTAAATACATATTATTACAGAATTACTTACTGTTAAGTTCGGCAACCGCCTATTCGACGTAATACCATTTGGAAAAGGTATACAGACAACTCTTGAATCTATCCAAGAGTACCATAGCTGAAAAACAGTAATTAAATGCACCACATTTCAGGCTTTCCCCTAGGACGCTTAAACTGGGTTGATGCACAAACTCAATAAACCTCCCAAACGAAAAGCGACTAGGACAATATAACTAACTGAAGTTGGTAAAAAGTTATTCCCAATTTTTCCGTTAAAATCCATCCCAAATCACACTCGAACAAAAACAAACCACAGAACCGAGTTTCTAATAAACTGTTGATATTTCTATCAGCTGATCTGTCATAGATAAACACTGAAACACAGTGGAATTAAAAACTCATCCCTACAACTCCGCGCGACATCTAGTCGACCTCAAATGAACCACGCAAGACGATTTTATAAAGGGCAACCCCCACGTAGTAGTACGAAGCACGAGCATTTTGCTGGACTTGTGCCTAGTCGTAGAATCACAATGACTGTGCGAATGAACTATTTTGACACGTCCCAAATAGAAATCGAATATTGCCAACCTCTCAAATAAAAAGAATTCCTGTAATCTCACGAAAATTGCTAACTTTAAAAGTAAAGACGTCCGATAGTTTTGATAGCCAAATGAAAAAACAAAAGTCAAATAATCCGACATTTATTGAATTAAACCACAAATAAAAATCTTCACAAATATAGAAAAATTTAAAGCCAATAAGTAACTTTGACACTTATCGAATTTTAAAATGAACTAATCTGACCGATGTAGAAAAGAAAAGTCAAAACTAGATCGTACATTTATTGAATTTAAAATACACCAATCTGACAGATATTGAAACTGATGGCATCAAATTAAATAAAACCTGAAAGAATTGAAAAATTATTAAAATGAAATGTAAATGTAAATTAAAAATAAATAAAAACTTGTTAAACCTAAAAACAATTAGAAGATTTTGTTGACATAATTTAAATTTAGAATAGATAAAGGGCTAAACTAAAGAAAAATAGATGTCTCTAAGTAGATTTAGAATAAGTCCCATAGGCGGGCATAATTGGTGTAAGCCGCGATAGAAAACCAAAAGTCTTGATTCTGTACGGTCGGGATTTTGTTCGCTCTCGACCGGAGAAAAAGTTTTTTTGTTAACGGTAATAAAGGTAACCAAAAGACGAGTAAAAAGTTTATTTTATACAAAAGAAATACAAAGTAAAAGAAAAAATCAAATGTTTGTTTGCAAAAGAGATAAAAGGTAACAAACAAAAGGAAAAGTCGAAAGTTTGTTTCTACGGAGGAAATAAAAAGTAGCATAAGGAAAGCCTCCAACCAAGGGAAAAGAAATTTTGATTCCGAACCAGTATCAGCGAGAATTCCAGGAGGAGCTCAAGGTAAAGCTTTTCACATTTTTAGGGAATAGGTGGCATACGATCCAAACTGCCTGCATAACGCCGGCTCCCACTGGCAATCGTTCGGCCAGGTGGACACGCTGTAGCGGTGACTCTAACGGGCCGACGAATCGAGATAGAACAAAAATAAATTTATAACAATATGTAATCCATGTCCTTGTATTTATAGAGCAGGCATGAATTATAAATACTAGATAAATCAAATTCGAAGCCATTAGCGAAGGTTGGTGCTGTTTCGTTTCCCATCGGGTGGATTGAAAATTTCCACGATATTACAGCCTTCGTTGCTTGCAGGAGAAACTGGTCCTCAAGAAGACCACTATAAGGTAAAATATATTTTGGATATCCCAAGTCCGAAATTAGTTTCAGATGTAAGTAAAATTTATCGGGATTGTGCTTGGAAAAATGTAAAAGATTTTGTTACAATCTGAATGTTGCATACTTATTTTTCGTTTTATATCTACGCTTTTTCCTTACATTCAGGGCCATCTGCACTTGTTTTCAGATTTATTCATTTAGTAAAAAGCTATTTCCAATTTACTTCCTTAATTGATCATAATTGACAAATTCGATAAATCGTCAGTACTTTGCATTTGAATAGCTTAGGTCCGAATACTCTTATGTTCCAGACCTTATTGCACAGCTTAACCACATATATTAAACATAAAATTCCTTTGACGTATATAGTTTAGTTTTAGTTTATGTAGTTTAAGGGTTCTTTTGCAAATACGCAAAAATATATAAAATTACGTCATAAATTTTGCAAAAATGGCTTAAGTACACTAATTTTGATAAATAGGTGTCGGGGTCTAGGAAGAAATACGGAAAGAGAAATAAAAATTCACAACAAACGCACGTCACGTTTAAAGTGGCATATTCGATTGAATTCGTTTCATTCAACTACTTTTCTATCAAATCAAACAAAAACACATTGAAATTGAAAGATTTCTAAAAACGCGTAATAATGCCCTCTACAAACGATAGCCATAATTCTAAATTACCTACATCAACAAGATAATCTCTGTCGTGTGTCACCGCTGAGCTTTTAATTATCCCGCAAAGTATTACCTAATCGCCACATATTGACATTGACAGAATTGAGTTTGGTTTTTGAGGATTATCTCCAAAGCGCCACTAAAAACACGTAGTAGTGATTCTGTCAACTAACAGTTACAGCTTTTAGACGCAGCTGTTCGTGGCGTTTATGACAAATTGCATCGTTTAAGAACAAATTTTTTGAAGAAAAGGAAAACGGTGGTAAAACTTCTCCTTTTTATAACCGAATATCGCCGGAAACTGCTGCAAATAATAACATAGGTCTTTTATTTGCTTTAAATTTTCGTTCACTATTATAAATACGTGTTTTTAACTTCTTACGTCTATTTAAAAGAACTGTTAGATCACCTAGTAAATTATTGCAGTTGGTTGCTGTCTTTGGCTATTGCAAACAAAATTTGATTTAATGTCAAAATCGTCTGTCACCATATATTTAATTGGAAATTAAAAATAATTTTCAATTACATAATTGGAAATTATTTTTGGTCGTCTGTCGACGGTATAAACGTCTGCGCGCTTTTAAAAAAAACTTCCATTTAACAATTTTTGAAATGAAAAATTAGATAATAATTCGTATTGAATACTTTGACGTGCAATATGATGGCTAAATGCATTTGGATTTTCATTAACCGGGCGGTTGTTCGTTTTGATAGCAAAACGGCTTCACTCTGATCGTCAACAGTGTTAAATTTAGTATTATTTTTGTAGCTTTATTTCAGTTCATTCAAACTTCGAGTCTGGAGTCTGCTTTTCGCAACTTAAAAGTTTTCATTTAATTTTGGTATTTCGCGTATCAATAGGGACTAAAGAAGGCCTTTGCCCTACAAAAAGTGGGGTAGTTGGGATTTTTATATATGTTATTCCAAGTTCAGGCCCTGGGGTAGGGAGTCCGCGCCGTACGCCATCTTGGATACCAAAAATTGTTTTTTTTTTTTCAAAATAATTCCTCAACAATTGATCATACGACAAAAATGTAAAAATATATATTTGAAGAAGACTAACTTTCCTACATCTTTTTTAAAAACTTGTTTTGTAAGTCTCATGTGTAACGAGTTACAGCTTTCCCGGTTATCATACCTAAGAAATATTGCAAAATTTCAGGCAAAATTGAAATTGTGGCAGAAACAAAACTTGGTTCAGTTATGAGTATGTATGTGATTTTTTGAACTTAGATATTAAATAATATTGTGTGTTTCTTCGTCAAAAAATTATAGTCAGATGCCCGAAATGATTACACCGGGTGTGCCTCTGCCATTAGTTGATTTAATCAGTTACCATCAACTCCTTCATCATAAACATATTTTTAGTGAAATATATATACAGAAGTACCTATATAATGTACATAAGTTTGTTAAGTGAAAATTTATCATAAATAAACAAGCTCTCAATTAGAACTTGAAAATTTTCAATTTCTTTTACAGTTTATATTGTTGAAATGAACGCAAAGTTGTTTGGTCTGAATAGTTTTACAATCAGGATACATGCTTTCGATATGAACGTTTTCTAATTGTTAAAACAAACGTTAAGCGCCATTGGTGCTGTTTTAAACTCGAAATCGTTCAATTTGAAATATTAATTTTTCTCCGCTGTTTCCAAAATCACTTTCATGTAGTTCTGTAGTGCTTTTTCCAAAGTCAGATTTTCGAAAATATTTTAATTTTTGCAAAAAAATGCAAGTGCTGGTTTCTATGTTACCATGCAGCATGACGAATCGTAGTACGGCAGGTGGGGCACCACTTTTCCAGCGCCGTAAGTCGCTTAGTTTAAGTGAGGTACTAGAAAAACCTTCCATTAAGCGGTGTAGATGATGTGTTCCATGTGTTGTGTTTCATGCAATTACTGTCCTGTTTACTTTGTTAGTTTCCTTAGGGTCTTGTTGCTATCCTTATGGGGAGCTGCTGGCCTGCGTAGCAGGACAGCCTGTTAGCTCTTGATACGAATTTTTACTACGTTATATGATTATATGGTTTAACAAAACAATTTTGGAATTTAATTAAGGGGAAATGGCCGTGTAGGCCCCTATTTCGCTTTACTTAACCAGTTTCGCTCCAGCCACGGAGCTCATCAGAAGTTTTCTACGCTAGCAAACGTTCAGTTTGCTTCATTATGTACATCTTCAGTGTACAATGTTGAAACTATTCTATTACTTCACGTCAGATTTTTATTTTCTAGCTGAACCTTATTTCAATTTCAATTTATGTATGTTTCCCGATCATATGATTGTTCATTATCCTGTGCAATTTCATTCTTGTCAT